>OX638139.1:76437461-76879961 GCA_951805005.1 Othius punctulatus
AAAATATAAAATATTTTCGAGGCGTATTCATGCGCGATACATTACCCGCAAAACCTCATTACAATGAATCAGCAATCGTTAATTTGGACGTCAGGGATGGAGAAGGTACGCATTGGGTGGCCTATAGAAAGCGCGGCAGATCAGTCGAGTATTTTGACAGTTTTGGGGATTTGGCCCCGCCCCCGGAACTTGTAAGCTACCTGAGCGATAGCAAAATCACATATAATAGACAGCGCTATCAGAGGTTCAACACTTATAATTGTGGTCATTTGTGCTTGGAATTTTTGTATAAATAGCCCTGCATGTACCGACATATCTCAGTCATGTCTCAGACATTCACCTTGCAAGGTACAACTAACATCCTCAGCGCTGATTATTATCCGCCGATCGAGCTCGATGATAGGTCATCTTATTGCTTGGGCTTAATAGGGCTACATACATATAATACGATACCGAAAATTGAGGAAGGGTGTAATAAGTTTATATATAACGGGGGTAAGGAAATTGTAATACCATCAGGCTCATACGAAATTAGCGATATTGAGTCGTACTTGCAGCAGCAGTTATTATCCGGCAGTGGGGATCAGCTCGCCGATAATATTTTTTCGCTTAAGCCAAATAATAATACGCTACAGTGCGAGCTTAAAAGTATATTCAGCATTGATTTTTCGCCTGATAAAGGCACTATCGGGAGTTTATTAGGGTTTTCGGGAGATCGTATATTAGAGGCAGAATCACGGCATACATCTGATATACCTGTGCAGATAATTAAAGTATCGAGCATCAGGGTAGAGTGCAACATCATCACAGGATCCTATTACGATAACAGGCTATCACATACGCTATTCGAGTTCTCCCCTGCCGTAGATCCGGGCTATGCTATAAATATAGATCCAAGAAACATATTATATCTGCCCGTCATTAACACAAGCAGCATCGATAGTATAATAATTAGAATAGTGGACCAGAACGGCGATCCGGTTAACTTTAGAGGCGAGAAAATATTGGTTCGATTGGAGCTGAGGCAGCGCTAACATGGGCATCTGCTTCGGGAGTATAAATACGAGGGCGAGCTCAATATCAATCAGTAGTAGGCGAAGAACCGCAGCCGCGACATCATCTGCTGTTAAGCGTAAGCTCCTTAAAATCGGCTATTATCTAAAAAAGAAGCTGAAGAAATGACTGAGCTGAATATTTTTGAAGATGTGGTTTTACAAGACGATATCATAAAGAGGCAGCATCATGCATATCATCCCAGATCGGCAAATTTCGGTAATAACGATGAAATCCGCATTACGATCCAGCAGCAGGATATTCTGACTTTGCCTCACGATAGCTACATCTATATTAGCGGTGAGGTCGAGCCTCCTGCAGGAGCAGGCGGTATTCCCATCCAATTTTCTCTTACTCAAAATGCATTCAGTTTCTTATTTGAGGAGGTACGATATGAATTGAATGGCATTGAGGTAGATAAAATTCGCAATGTTGGCATAACTAGTACAATCAAAGGGCTGCTCTCAATGCGAGGTGAGGATAAAAACGCTGCTGAGATGGCAGGATGGTGTTCCACCGGACATTTGAAAACCTTTGTCGTCAATAATAACAAATTTTTCGCTATAATTCCGCTCAAGTACTGGCTCGGATTTGCAGAGGATTATCGTAAAGTGATTACGAATATCAAGCAAGAATTAATACTTTTGCGATCTGCCACTGATACTAACTGCTATACCGGTACTGCCGGAGCTGTCCTTAGACTCAATAAAGTTGAATGGCACGTCCCTCATATACAGCCAAGTTCTGCGAATAGATTAGCTCTCTATCAAAATATTCACAAGAATGCACCGATTCGTGTAGCATTTCGCGGATGTGAACTGCGTGAACTTACAGCTTTACGACAGA
This sequence comes from Othius punctulatus, assembly GCA_951805005.1. Classification (NCBI taxonomy): domain Eukaryota; kingdom Metazoa; phylum Arthropoda; class Insecta; order Coleoptera; family Staphylinidae; genus Othius; species Othius punctulatus. The sequence goes on from OX638139.1 coordinate 76,439,361, forward strand.
CTGAAAAAGAAATCTGGCCCGTAAAGACTTCGAGTAATCTTGAGAAGCCTCGCTATATCGGTATTGTATTGCAGCAAAATAGGAGAAATAATGTTGGCGTAGACTGCGCGAGATTTGATCATTGCAATATTAAAAATATTCGAGTTCATCTAAACTCGGAAACTTATCCTTACGATGCATTAAATCTCGATATCGCAGATGGCGATTATACGCGTGCGTACCATATGTATGTCGAGTTTCAAAAAAGTTATTATGACCGCGCTGATGCTATGCCTATGCTGGATTATACTCAGTTTAGAGATCAGATGATCTTTCTATTTGACGTATCAAAGCAGAATGATAGCATTAAAACATCTACAGTCGACTTGAATATCGAGTTGGAGGCGACCGCAGCATTTGCTGCCGGTACTCGAGCATATTGCCTCATTATGTACGATAGCATCGTTGAGTACAGACCTCTAACAGGAGAGGTTAAAAAGCTCACTTAAATGCCGAAGAGAGTAAGCTTTGATTTATGCCCCATAACGTTGATGTATAGACCTCATGAGGGTGATCAGCATACACAGTGGAAACATATTGTTGCTGATAGGCTACGTTTCGAGAGGCGCATAGCTGAAGCTGGGAGAATGCTGGAACATGTTCTACGCAAGCATATTGCCTCAACGCTGCGAGTGCTGGTCGTTGATATACAAGGCTTTTGCACACCTGAATTTACACCCAAGGAAGTGGCTCTAACATTTGATGGAGAGGGGATAAAGACATTCCTATTCAAGCCGCCCAAACCATTCATCGCGCTGAGTCGGACCTGTCAGAAAGAGATTGTGTGGCTGGAGAGGATGCACCATGGACTGCCCTACAGCGGAGGATATTCAAATCTATCCAACATTGGAAACTTATTTAGGAGATATCGAGTTGATGTTGTCTATGTCAAGGGCGCTCCAAAGGCTGCATACCTCAGTAATTTTTTTGATAACGTTGTTAATTTAGAAGAGTATGATACCTGCCCAAAACTGCTAAAAACCCGAGATTATTGCAGACTTCATGTACTTAATGATAAGAATGTAGCTTGTAGTTATAGGAATGTTGTAGTTCTGTACGAGTATGTAATGGATATTTTATATGGTAATAAAAAATAATAATACAATGTAAAAAACTTTATTTTATTCACCCCCTCCACAGTGCATAGAGAGAACATCATATTAAATAAGGAAAAATCATCAAAAAATATGTACATACAATAAATAAATATACAAGATAATAAATAAAATCATACAAAATATACAAGATAATAAATAAAAACATAAGAAATATACAAGATAATGAATAAAAACGGTAAAAATACATAAATAAATGAACTATAAAATAGATAAAAAATATATACACGCGCACATATACATATTAAAAACTACACTAAATGTCCATGACCGCTAGCGAATAATGCCCCCAGGGCAGCGTCTCGTGGGATCCTGGCAGAAGATGACGCTTATCATCGCGTGGACTGAGACTGATTTTCTTCTGCCTGATGGTGAACACCTGGTGGTTGAAGGATCGGATAGAGCTCTGCTCGTGCACCATCTCGACACCATTGTTGAGGCAGGTCAGGTAGTCAGCAAAGGATATGTGTTTCTTGACAACATACCCTTTGATGCCCTTGGCCTTCTTGGTGTCCGCAGATGATGTCACTCGGCACGCATACATCTTTGCCCGGAGTCCTACAAACTCCTCCATGATGCGGCCTGTAATAGAAAAATAGCACATTAGTTTCAAGCATATCGATTTCAACACTCAATTACTTACCGCAATTCTCATCCTTCATTAGGCCCGGGATCTTTTTATTTGCTAGCGGTATGCCATAGGGATTGTCGGGGATATAATCGGAGGTATGGAATCTGCTGATATCCATCCTGATGTCCTGATAGATATCAGCAGTCCTGATGTCATATATCAGAGAATCGGTGTCCGTATAGCAGAGGGTACAGTCCTTACCGTATTTATTCTTCATATACGAGTAGTGAAACTCGTACAGAGCGGTTTTGGAGATGACTAATATAGCCATCCCCACGTAAATAGGCTTATCGAAGAAGACCTCCGTCTTCAATAGCTCGATTAGCACCAGGTCATCCTCGATGATACTGGTGCTGTGGAAATTCGGCTTTGATATCAGCGACTCTGCCGCATATCTCCCATGCCACTTATGTACGAGCTTCATTACTCGTCGGTTCCGGACATTCTCCATGGTCTTCCCGAATACGGCGTTGCTCATGAGTTTGAAGAAATTCTTCTCAAACTCATTTCGAGAGTTTCGCCGGAGCTCTGCATTCAGGTCAATGTACTTTCTTAACCATGGAGACTGCTTAAACTGTATCACCCTATGTATTTTCGATACAATCAGGCCCTCTGCTACATACTGTTTGAGATTCCTGTAGTGAATTATATAATTACGCTTGCCCTCTAGCGTGGCAAGCATCTTATCCTGCTTCGAACCGGGAGCCCTGCCTTTCGATGGCGCCATAGGGAGGTCACTATGGCGGTCGTGAATATGCATCGGGTAGTCCAGATCGACCTCCAAGACATATCCTGTAGGGGTATCGTCTGGGAGGTTGAAGTTAAAAGAGGAGACATCACCCTCTACCCACTTCAGCTCTCCTGCAGGCAGGTGCTGCGACATTGCCCAAGCATACATGGCATTAATATCATAGTACATGAGGTAGTTAGTCGGTGAAGCTGAATCATGGCCACTCATGTACTGATTGTTTGCTCGGGCATGCCTTTTCGAGCATTGGGTGAGTCCTCCTCGAATACCTCGCTCGAAGAACATCAACATATCCACGTCGCCAATCATGTCAAGCTGGACCCCCGTGTTCTTCAGCATGGCGTCCCAGCTCAACGACGGTGCGGTCATGTAGTGGGCTGGATCGAGGTGGTAATTATTCAGGCAGACATCCCTGAAGGCCTCGAAGACATCAGCCAAGAGTAGCACATCAGTCTTAAGGTATAGATCGCTATACTCGCCCAGCGTGGTGATGCTGAATTCCCGCCATACCTTCTGAGCGTGCGCATAATCCTCGCTGCTGATCTCGGAGTCAGTCAGCTGACTCCGGAAGGATTCTCGGCTCGGGAGTTCAGTCTCGTCAAGATTGGCCCAACTCTGTACGTACTCGTAGGGGAATACTCCCTTACGGGTGAGCAGGTCAATCTTCTCCACGTTGTACAGCGGGAATTGGCTGTGCACTATCTTCTTGACTTCGAGGTAGGAGCTCAACTTATCCAGGGATGATGCCATGAATCTACAGGAATCTATAAACTTGTATTTGATGTCTGTCCCTGCCATGCTCTTAAAGAACGAGATGAACTTTTCTGTGTTGTTGGGGATCAGCGTCACCCTGCCCTCTAATCCTCTCGCGACATCCCGGATTAGGAAATGCGAATCATAGCCGCTGAAGTTGTGGAATACCACTGGGACGGTGCGTGAATCCTGGAACTCCAGATTACATTTGTTGTGAGCGGCTCCTCTGAATGCTCCGGTCAGATGGTCATGATCACGCACACGGTCCTGTCCCAGCGGCTTTTCACATATGTGGCAGGATGACGCTTGCCGAAACTTGCACTCTTGTTCGGCAGTCAGCACGTTCATCGGTAGGGGACATTTGAACACCGTCTCGACATTCTCTGCAAAATCTTTCAGTTCAGCGGTGAACCAGGCAGCACAGGTTTCGCCCCTATAGCTACGATAGTATGAGAGAGTATCGTCGTAGGAGCACTTGACGTAATAACCAACGCTATACGCCTCGTGCTCCTGATACTTTTCTCCTGTAAAACAAGATTATTATTAGTATTTTTTATTATTAGCACGATTGGAATATTTCTTACCTGTGCTGCCAAATTTGATTGCCGTGGACTTTAAGATGCTCTCAAAGTCCGCATATACAATGAACGGGCACCGCTCCTTATTTTTAAACGCCTTAAAAGCGATCTTCCCTCCCGGGGAAAGGTTCACCTTAAAGGCGTTCATCTTCTCACAGTCCTTGATATGGGCCGCCAGCTTGCCCTGAGTCCTAAAATAGTGCAGGCATCGGTCGCAGAAGAACTTCTGACCGTCGTGCTTGCTCAGCTGGGATGAGAGCAGCCTGGAGAGGTTTTTCACCCACACATAATGATACCGGACGGGGACGGCGTTTGTATCATCGTCTTCATCATTGGCCTCATCAACATATACATCCTGAATAAGCAGGAGATTTACATGTCTATCACGCTTATCCCGGGTGAGGCGCGACGGACTAACTGTAAATTTGCCTCTATTCTTAGTCAAGATGTATACGTTTATTGATAGAGAATTCTGCCGCTCGAATTTCTCTATCTGAGGCCTTTGCATGGGCATCGTGATCCCCTCCAGGTTCAGGACGCTCTCATACCGTGGATAGGACAGCATCCTATCGACATTGGTGAGGGCTGGATGTAGCGCTGAGGTGACTGCCCAAGCGAAGCAAGCTTCATCGCTGTTTCGTACATTGACGCAGGAATTTTTCAATTTTATCTGCGTCGGCAGCTCAATGTACGAGGATCCCAGCAGCGGCGTATATTTATTGGTGTTCACATTGAGGCTTACCACGCTTGCAAGGGCCCAGCCAGACTCACGCTCCTGTAATAAACATGGATATATTAGAGAAAATTAAAGTAAATTTAGCGGGGTGTACAAACCTGAAATTCTTCCAGCTGCTCCAATAGCGGTACCATGACCTGGAGCATGAACCACTCGGCCAAGTCCGTATCCAAATCAATCACCACATTCTTGGTGTTGAAGTGTTTGTACTCCCAGATCTCCTCACCGCCCGCCATCTTGGTGAACTCTCCGCAGAATGTGGTATTGATTTTTAAAAACGGTTCCTTGGCCAGAGCGTTCCGGGTCCTCGTCGCAACCCTGGGGCCGCAATCCACCAGGAAGTTGATGGGGTCTTTGTGAGTCCGGTTTAGGTACGTCCCCGTACGGATCCTCCCAGCGAACGCCGACTTGAGGTCCACATAATCTATGGCAGCGGGAAGTCTGGCTCCTCCACCTCTCCGCACGAGTCTCGCCTTGAGCTGCGTCCGCCTACGCTGCATCTTGGTGATGGCACTAGTCAACCCGTTGAGGAGGCCCAGAGTTCCGGCGGCGGTCCCCTTCAGCTGTGTGACAGCTAAATTTAGGGCCGCCAGGTTCCTGCGAATTGCCCCCAGCCAGCTCTCGATGATGCGGGGGTCCTGAACATCCTGTCTGCAGAAGTCGTCCACACCTCTTACAAGGACGTTTGCTGTCTCCATAATAGACATTTCTTAAAATAATAATAATCATTTTATCGCTATATATCCAGGAAAATGCATTTAAATCGATTAAGTTTATACCGCTGCACTAATAATTTTTATTTAAATTGGGGCCCGCGGATATTTAATTTAATATAAATGAGCACTTACCTATTCGAAACTGGCCGGGCACTGTATGTTGAACGGTGAGTTAACACGATAACACTCACTAGGAGATCTGTGCTGGCACAGAGGGTAACACAAGAAACTTGAAGGGCTAGATGTGAGCTTCGACACTATTCGGAGGAGACTGATGCTCGCGGCACGACGTTTTTCGTTTAAATAACCCTCGCTGGAGTGGGGTGCGGCGGCCCCTGTGTTCGCGCAGGTAGGAATGTTGCGGCAAGTTAATTGGTACACGTGCATATCTGGCTTGGGTCTAATACCTATAAATCACACTGCGCCTTTCAGATAACCGGCTCAGGCCGCGCTGAAGGGCTTGTCTGAGAGCATGGCAGCTGCACCCGTGCATAAACATGTCTGTGAGCGGGATGAAATTGACATATTTATGATGCCTGGTTTAATTTCCCAGGCTCCGCCCGCCGGTTATTTATGGCTCGTCTGAATGGTACACAGGTAGCCATCCAGGAATGTATTTGTCTGTCGGATATTTAACACGGCGAAGGGTGCAGTTTTTATTGTGTCATGTGATGGATGGACGGTCTCTGGGCGGCGTTTTACCACGAAACATCTGCGCAGATGTGCGCCTTTGATAAGCAGTGTAGTACTAATATACAAAGCTTAATTTCCCACGCTCCCATCCGTGAAGGGTGCAGTTTTTATTGTGTGAGGTGATGGATGATTTCCGTGACCGTGCTTTGTAATTTACCGCCAAACATATCTAGTCTGGCGTCTAGTCTGGTATGTCACTCGGGGGCGGCGGGGGGCGGCGTGGGGGTGGTATGTTGGCCGGCCCTTGCCCACCAATACAATCACCATAATGTAAGTATCGCGGATAATCGCGTAATTAGAGCAATTGTATGCAAATTCCGCGGAATAGCTGGCGTAATTAGAGCAATTGTATGCAAATACCGCGGATAATCGCGTAATTAGAGCAATTGTATGCAAATACCGCGGAATAGCTGGCGTAATTAGAGCAATTGTATGCAAATACCGCGGATAATCGCGTAATTAGAGCAATTGTATGCAAATACCGCGGATAATTACCGCAATTATCCCATTAAAACGCGAATCCGCCGCTTTAATGCTCTAATTACCCCCAAATTGCTCTACTTACGCGAATCAAAAGTTCGATTAAACCGCGGATTAAATTAATCGAAAACTTCGCGGGGGGCGATCTGGAACTGTCCTAGTATAACTACTCACAGTGTATATGTACAGAGTGAGCAAAAATGTCTGAAGTCAAGTTAAATTTCCCGTTCAAAAAAACCGGGGAATTTCTTCGCTCCAAGTTTATTAGTAATTAAATTTACTGTAAAGTCAAAAGATTTGACAGCCCCAGCCCAGTGCCGCCCGCGTTGTATTATTATTTATTACCATTGTGCCAATTCTTCGCATATATTTATTTTGTCTTCTGCTTCATAAACATCAGTTCTTATCAGGACTACTCTGAGTAAATCTTTGATTTCTGGTAAGTGATTTACAGGTTTTAAGGTTATAAAATTATAAAAGTTAAGTTTTATTCTAAATTTAGAGTGTAGGTGAAATCACTTTCCTGTTGCAATGGTTTTTACACCACAACATGATGCCTTCATCGTGAAGGCTCATTATCGAAGTGGAACACTAAATGAAGACGGAACATGGACATATTCATTACAATCGTGTATGAATCAATTTAACGAAGCCTTCCCCGATGTCAACATTACTTACAAAATATTTATCCAGCATAAAACCCGTATTATTCAGCGCTTTGAAGGAAAGAATTGTATTTGTAAGGGCAAGTCAACTGGAAGACCTTCTAGCTTAACAGAAGAGATTGTTGCCGATGTCCAACAACGGCTTGAACAAAGTCCAACAAAATCTATAAGAAAACTTTCAGCACAAACAGATTAGTTCTTAATTTTAGGGTGCAAAAAAGTTATTTTTTATCATTCATGCGGTCTTTATGGCATACAAATTTTAATGTTTAAATCCGCTTACAGGAGTATCGTATGGGAGTTGCCGAAAAGTCGCGAAGAAAATTCTCCATTTGCACCCGTATAAGGTATCGGTAGTTCAACAACTACACCCACTTGATTTTCAAAAAAGAATTGATTATTGCAATTGGTTTAATCAGCATTTAAATGATAACGATATGCTGGACAGGACCTTTTTCACTGATGAGGCGTGGTTTCACTTATCAGGATATGTGAACAGCCAAAATTATCGTACATGGGCTACAGAAAATCCTCATACGTTCATCGAAACAGATTTACATCCACTTAAAATTGGTGTTTGGGTAGCAATTTCGAGACGTCGGATAATTGGCCCAATATTTTTCAATGAAACAATCAATGCGGAGCGTTACCGAACAATCATCCTGGGTGCATTTCTTAATCAGGTGCATGATGATGAACAAATAATGGGTTATTTTCAGCAAGACGGAGCCACTGCTCATACTGCCTTTGCGACAATTAATTATTTAAGGGAATTTTACGATGATCGATTGATAAGCTCAGGAATATGGCCACCACGTTCACCAGACCTCACTCCGTGTGATTTTTATCTTTTCGGACATTTGAAAAATAATGTTTTTAAAAATAGGATGCACAACCTAAACCAACTCCAAGAAGCAATTGAAGAAGAGATAAGAAACATAACTCCAGAGCAGCTCCAATATGTTTTTTAAAATAAAAAACGTAGAATTAACATCTGCCTTGAAAACGAAGGCCGCCATTTTCAACATTTGTTGTAAACTTTTACTGTAACATTTTAAAATATGTAATTATGATTAAATATTTAATTCATTTTGTTGTTGTTTTGTTTGTTCTTTGCTACGCCACTGGAAAAACAATCTAGGGGATATTCTTTTTACATTTTCAGTTATACCAACATGCGTATTTGCTTGCCTACCTATCAAACCTCAAGCATTGTTGCTCACACTGTAGTATGGTAAGTCATTTTAAGCTAGAATAATTCCGATTTCTACTGGGTATGTAATTGTAGGCAACACAACGGGCTCTAAAAAGATGTGTGGAGAAAACGACTCCAATAGTAAATAAAAAATCTCGTCAGTTAAAACTTTTTGGTTGTTCTAAAACCATCAATATCCACTATCAATAGTGGAAAATTGAGGATTTGTCTAATACTGTAAAAAGTTGAATCCTCTATACGCTCTTCCTGGCAGAAAATTAATAAGTTCAAAACTTTTACCAGAATTATACAATAAATTATACAAATTTAGTTGAACATGTATTTATAACAATAGACATGTGGACATCAGACAGCAATAAAAGCTATGTAGCAGTAACTACACATTTTGTATACCAAAATGTTTTACATTCTCAAGTTCTAACCACTGGGAACTGGCTGAAGCCCGCCCATCACACTGGAGTAAATATTGCTCGAGCTTTATTAGACGTTCTTATTTAATGGGAAAATAACAATAAATCAAACAATAAACAATAATCTGACAATGGAGCTAACATAAAAAGAAAACAAATTACGGAACATTTCCAACTAATACATCATACATATAAATACAAAAAGTGCAGAACCTTGGTTGGCCATTTTAAACATAGTGCATTTTCAACGAAAAAAACTGAATGATATTCAATTACAAAGGGCTTTTCAGTTTTGAAGGTAAAACAAGATGTTTGTACGAGATGGAATTCTTGCCTTATGATGATGGAAACATTGGTAGAAACGAAGGATCCTTTGTGTGTAACTGTTACCAACGCTCCACACGCTCCCGCATTTTTGGATGCCTGCAAATGGGATATATTAAAATATATTTTTGTAATTTTGAAACCTATTCACGATATGATGGTAGTGCTTTCTGCAGAAAAATATCTCACAATGTCGCTTATTATTCCATTGGTCAGCGGAATAAAATATTCCATAAAAAGACAGCATATGAAAATGGAAGAAACTGTTGCAAATTAATATGATAGGTGCGGTTAATAGGCTATTTGGAACTATACAAACAAATGAGATAGTAGCAATGGCAACTGTCGGAGCTAAGATTTAAAAAGACTTCATTTAACCTCGAGAAAGATTCGAGTAATGCAGAAAAGTGGAGTTTCCAAGAGCTGACTGACCTGTTAAATAATAACAGTGAGATATCTTTAATACACAATCATGATTTGATAGCGTGTAAAAAGAAAAAGAAATCTTCAAGCTGTCTTTGGGTATATCTTGACGAGAAACTGGCGCGATCCAGTACTACAGTTTCTCCATGCACTAGGGCTACTGCTGTAGTAAAGCAGATTTTAGATATGCCACATATAAGTAGATCGAAGAATCCACTAGACTTTTGGACGAAACTTGAAAAAGTACTGCAGAACTATATCGCCTGCATTTAAAATATGGATGTATTCCTGCAACATCGGTGCCCTCTGAACGTGTATTTTCTGTAATAAGCAGGGCTTATTACAAATGTTCAAAGAAATAGGTTGTTGCTGAAAAGTTTGGACCAATTACTATTGGTAATTTGTAAATTGATATTAATGTATTGTGGCGAAAATATTTATTATTTCTTGTAAATTACAATAAATTTATTTTCGCCATATTATAATTTCTAACGACTTATTTTGTTATTTTGTAACTTGAGTTTTTGATATTATGTTGTCGTACCTCTAAAAGTTAAGAATATTTCTGTGTTAGTTATATAGTTTTAATTTTAGCTTCTATTTTATAATATAATTTATTTTTGTTTCTGAACACCTGCATTTTTATTATTTATCACTTCCATCAGCAATAGAGCATGAATCGGAATCGGAATATGATTAGAATTAAATCGGAATAGGAATAAAAATGGGAATCGAAATAAAAATCGGATACGGAATAAATATCGGAATAAAAATCGGAATATTGATCGAGATTGGAATAAAAATCGGAATCGGAATAATAATCGAAATCGGAATAATAATCGGATTCGGAATCGTAGAATCGGAATAAAAATCGGAATCGGAATAATAATCGGAATCGGAATAATAATCGGATTCGGAATCAGAATCGGAATCGGAATCGGAATCGGAGTTGGAATTGGAATCGGAATCGGAATAATAATCGGATGATTTTAAAATATTCCGGAATACGAGATTATTTTAATATTCGGAATCGTCGATTAATTCATCCGAATCTGCCCATCACTAGAAACTTTGTTTTTTTAAATTAACTTTGAAGCTTTGAAGTTTTGTTGAATCGTGTTCTTTTGTTCCCACTAATCTGTGGTTAAGCCATGTCCACATAATTTAGAGACGCCCTCTATATATGTATACCGCGCGTTTTTTTAATCGCTGAACATAGGGTATGTTCAGTTTTAAAACGACGCGATAAATCCTATGCTAATATTCAATTATAAGCAACCAAATTTACTAGCGTGTGTAACTCGTTTATTTAAAAAAATGACACATTCATAACGTATATTTACATAACGTATAAAACGTCAAAACAGTTGACGGAAAATGTGTTCAACGCAAGAAAGTATTGAAATTTTCTTCATCAGTATCTTCTTCAGCATAACATAACAGGTTTAAATTCATTTCTTCAGTGTAAACGTGGCATCTCCTAGTTATTTTATGATGACTACCGGAGATGCATCCACTACTTTTAAATTTGGCGATTATATTACAAATTGTTACGATTGATGGTATTGGTCTCTCAGGATAATGCACAGAAAATAAATCGCGCACAGTCCGTATACTAATGCCACATTGGTACCAGTGCACTAATTGTATCTCTTCTTGCGTTGAATTCATTTTCTGTCTACAGTTTTGACGTTTTATTAAATTGGTTATGAATTTGTCATTTTTTTTTTTTAAATTGAGTTACTCACGCTAGTAAATTTGGTTGCATATATATTGAATTTTTGCTTAGGATTCATCCTGTCGTTTTAAAACAGAACATACCCTATGTTCAGAGATAAATAAAACGCGCGGTATATATACAGTATGTCCCCGGACTGAGTTTACAATAGGGATTTTTTTTAATGTTTACTTTTATTCTACTTATAGGAATTAAAATTCCTACTTGGTCTCAAACTACCATTTCAGTTATTAAAACATTGATTTATTTATACAGGGTGTTGGCTAAATCAAGTGTCAAATCAAATTGACACTTTATGTCAAATAATTATGAAAAATAACATCATTTAAACAATCATGCAGTTCAAGCATGGTATGGAACTCCTGAAGACTGTTTTAGATTTCTTCTAGTTATTAATGCAAATGCCTCTCGTAGGTGACTTTTTAAATTTTCAGTATCATTTTCTGCATTTGGGGGATTGTTTGAATGATTTCATTTTTCTTTAATGCTGTTAAATGTAATTTTAAATTCCTTTGGCAAATAGTAAATAAATAAGTGTCAAAATAACATTTAAAATTTTAGATTTTGCCAACACCGTGTATAAATAAATCAAAGTTTCAATAACTGAACTCGTAGTTTCAGACCAAGCAGGAATTATAATTCCAATAACATTTTTACATAAAATCAAAAATTAAAAAAATATCCCTCTTGTAAACTCAATCCGGGGACATACTGTATATACGGTGTGATTAGAATAATGGGTAACAAAGGGGTAACTTTTTTAGTATGCATTTTAATGTATGAATTTAATGTGCAAATGCGTGCTGGAGTCTCATCAAGAAATTCCATTTTGTGATGGGTTAGATGCGCAGGGACTCAGCAGCCGCCGTCTGGTCAGTCATAATAAAACGAGTGCCAGACCCATGGACTCCCAACCCCCACTTTGCCGACCGTAACCTTATTTGTTTTTCAACTAATGTCTATGGGCTCCACCATCGTAGATTCGACTTTATAGGGGCTCCGTATTTAAATAAGTTTGAGAAACGCTGGGTTAGAGATTTCAACGGAAGGGGTAGGTGAACTCAAAATTTGTCGGTCGTACCCGTACAGTTTGTACACAAGGGAATATTGAAAGAGTCAGAGTTGCTATTGAACGAAGTCCAAATTGTTCTGCAATTCAGCAATCGATAGCATAGCAAATTTCAGAGCAAAGTTGCGGCGGATCTTACATATGGATTTGAAGTATCAACCCTATAAGATACAATAAATTGATACATTATACAGGAAATACATACAGGTACTGCGTTCGTTTAATACATTTTTCGAGCGAGCAGAGCGACAGGATATCTATACCACATGATTCCCCACGAAGCCGATGGCTGTTAGAACAAAAGAACGTATCCCAGCTGTCAGAGCATTCGGTGAACTTTATAACCTTATAATTCAAACTTTTATTTATCTTTTGCAATGGAAATTAATGTTGCTGTAATTTCGTGCATTTTCATCAGTTTCGGTAAAGAAAACTAAATCTACTACTAGTTAGTAGGTAGGTTTAGTTAGGTAGGTAATGCACAACTAATGCATAGTAGTGCATTAGTAGTAGCACTACTATGCTACTACTAACAAAGTTAAAATAGACGATTAGCATGGAACCTAATGTGCAAACGCGACGCAGATCTCGCTCCAGAAAGTCGGGGCAGATCGAGCCGCTCAATGACCTCGCAATGGAATAAAATACAGCGAGCAGAGGTACATCCGTACATCTGTTTGCTCGATTTGGTATAAAAGAACGCAAAAGAGGCCTCCGATGTATCCGATGCAAAATAGGAACGCAGCAAGGATAGAGGAAATAAATAGATACGTTTTAATAAGTTTTAACGAAAAGGCCTCTGAACGTCTTGAACTTGTTACTTATTAGTACCCAACCCAATGTAAATTTTGTACGCGCCTCGCCCGTCGAAAAGGAAACAGGATTGATTTAGTAGGGAGACAGAACACGCCAAAAAGGAGCGCTTGCATCGAAATTTCAAAAACTTAACGCTCGATTCATTCACGGACACACCGTCAGCGTACCCAGTCGGGGGACCGCTGGTATTGCCAATATTATCAATGATTTGAGTGGTGGAGGGTTGATGAGGATCAAGAGATAATATGGCGTTTTATTTAAAATAGTCGTTATTATTTTCATTAATTTAGGTTATCATATACATTTTATTTACCCCATAGTTTTTACAATTACCCTGAATATTTTTATACGGAACTTTTTTCTATTCTAGGCAACAAATAACATATGTCAACTTTCTAAAATATGTATTGCAATTAAATATACCTTACGTACTAAACACATACGTTTATATTTTATCGACCAAACAAAAGTATGCATTGTTATTTAACATTGAGTGCTCAAAATGATAATCTGCAACTTCGATGCATTTTAAAATGGTTTTGTAAACATTTTCTTGAGCCTAGCGTAATATTTTTGTTATACTCCTTCATACGAATACCTATTTGTTTGTAAGCGTAGGCTAAAATTCCGTATAAAATTTGTTAAAAAAAGCTTAAAAATCAGTAGATCTTGAAAAATAACTGAATGAATTGAAAAATTGAAAGCTGGCATCAAATTTTCCCCTTCAAATAAACAAATAAAAACGTTTGCTCAGTTATTTAGAATTGCAGTTTTTCAAATTCAAAAATCGGAACGTTTCATATTGACCTGTGTATAAATATTAGAACAATTATAGATGGCCATTTTATATAATGTCTGTTTTAAAACTTGAACATACAGATTTGACATTGGTTTTAACATTTTTGTGAATTACTGGTTTGTTATCAATGGAACGAGACTATTATTGCTCATCTAATGATAAAAAATAATAATTTTCGTCGTTTATTTATTGAAAAATATTAATTTAAAAACTCCATTTTCGTTTAAGTACCTAAATATTTATTTTGAAAATAAAAAATCGTAACCCGATTCAGAATGCCAACACATAATAAATTATTCAGTAAAAAAATATGTACTTCCTTAATTAAAATATTTTCAATTTCTTTTGCTACCGGTTTCGACTAATTAATTTGTCATCATGAGGGAAAATTGTATAAAACTAAGAAGGGTATATTTCTTGTGGGTGGCACATATTGTAAACTAATTTGCAGGCTTCTGTGTATTTGTCTTGTATCGGTAGATGATGACTAATTAATTAGTCGAAATCGGTAGCAAATGCAATTTAAAATATTTTAATTAAGGAAGTACAAGTTTCTTTAATAAATAAACTGAAGTAGGTACCGTAATACGAGTCAAATACAAAATAAATAATTATTGAACTACAGTTCTTTATTGTTTTAAATATAGCAACTTTTACTTAAAAACATTAAAAAAAATCTTTGATCAATAAACATCGTTTACTCAAAAATAATTTAAATATTTTTTTTTATAACACGCTGCACATGGTTAAGTAAAACAAGTGTTCTGCAAATTATAACTTGAGACTGTAAATTACATCTATTGTCACGGGTATACAAGCTCCACCAACAATATACAATCAAGCACAGACCCAGAGTGTAGCGGCGCCTGTGTGCACGACCTATAAAGCGCCTCTATAATTTTTGAAAATAGAGAAAATCCAGGTAGAGGCAATTACAAAAATAAAAGTCGTATAACATAACATAACATAAATTTCTTATTAAACATGTTTACAAAATGGTCATCATAATAATAAAACACAAATTAAAAAACAAATTAAATTATTTCTACTCTTCTCGTTTTTCTAGTTGCGAAATCCATAATAATATTATGTATATCTATGCGTTCTAATATGCTATCTTCTAATAGATATTGTAGCCAAATGTGACAATCTTTCCTGGCTCATTGTTGAGCGCAGGTAATTTTTTATTAACTTCAATTTCGAAAATGATCTTTCTGCGCTCGCTACCGTAACTGGCATTGTTAATAAAATTCCTAGAGCTATTGTGATATTAGGGCATACTGCTGTCAAATTATTTAAAAATATAAATTCTAGTATTTTAACCACATCATTGTCCATTTTTTAAAAAAGGGACTGACATGATAGAACTTCCTCACACAAATCGTCGGCATCTATATCGGATGAATTATTGGCAGACAGTTTTTCCTGCAAACGAGTGCAGTTTGTGATTAACTGGTTTTTATCTTGTATATCGCTTAGTTTAAATAAAAAATAAAACACGTCATTGTGAGTATTCAATAATTCAAATCTTTCATCCACCGAGGATAAAGCCTGATCTAAAATATAAAAAAATACATTGACTTTGAACGCTATTTTCGGATCCATTACAGGCTTATCTTCGTGTTCATAATCAAATTGTTTTGGAGTTTTACGCCGTCTTAGCGGTCTGGATATTTCGAATTCAATGTCTATATCTAATTTTTCCGCAGTTTTTTTGGCATTATTTACAATATTATCAAAGTTATCATCATTGCGAAATTCTTTTAAAAATGTCTTTAAATTAGATAAAGCATCTAAAGCAACTTGCATATTCATATTTGTTGATTGAAGGGTTTTACTTACAAAATTAATTTTTTTCAGTATGTCATGCCAAACATATATTGAGCAAATAAACGTAAATGAAGATATTTTTTTCTGCCAGACATTTAGCGTCATACTTTGATTTTTGTTCTATGGATTCATTTGCCATTTACCATAAAGTATCATAAATTTCTGGCAAATTAATAAATAAAGGTTTTATGGCTACTATTCTACTGGACCATCTTGTTTCGGACAGCGGTTTTAAAGTTAGGTTCCCAATGTATTTTTTTAATAAATCCCATCTCTTCGTGGAGGCTGATAAATAGTTGTATAATTCCTGCACTGTACTGAAAAAACCGGTTGTGTGATAATTTAAATTAGCTGCGTCGTTTACTATTAAATTTAAACCGTGAGTAGCGCAGGGTACATAAAATGCACGGGGGTTTATATCTAGCAATCTTTTTTGGAGACCATTGTTTTTGCCGCGCATATTAGAGCCATTATCATAACCTTGTCCCCTTAAATTGTTTATATCTAAATTATTATTTTCTAATTCTCCCGTTATGAATGACGTTAAGCCAGCGCCAGTTGTGTCTATAATTGGGCAAAAAGCTAAAAAGTGCTCTCTTATTTCTAACTCTCTCGAAATTATATTAAAATAAATAAATCTAATTATTATACTAATTTGCTCTACATGTGCAACGTCGGGAGTACAATCTAGTATGATCGAAAAATATTTATTGTCCCTACATAAATTCAAAATGTAATTTTTAATTTGGGTAGCGAGTATAGTTATAATTTCGTTTTGAATTTTATCTCCAAGATAAGTAGGCATATTCTTAAATTCCGAATCATTGGTTGTGCGGCGTATATGTTCCATCATCGTAGGATCGAATTTTCCCAACATTTCAATGCATTTTAAAAAATTGCCATTATTTCGGTCGAATAATTTGCTGCTCTGGCCGCGAAACGCCATATTTTGGGTACTCAAAAATTGTACCACATATATTATTTTTTTAATGACTTCATACCATCGCTGCTTTTCGACTTCTATAAGCTTTTGTTGAATATTATCGATAGTCGTTTTATTTTTAAAAGACTGACACAGCTCTGTCCATTTTTTATAGCTAGTAAAATGTACAGAACTTTTCTCATGTCTGTTCAAATACAGAGCTAAATGTTGCCAATTACTTAATCCCTGGCAAAATTTATTATTTTTCAATTCAAATAGCTTGCAACAGAAACAAAAAACTTCATTTTTGGCCACTGAATAGAGCAGCCACTCTCTATGATACTTTTCGCCATTTAATAATTGCCTGTTATAATAATATGTAGAAAACCTTCGACCCGAAGAGTCACGCGGAAAATCATGATGCTTTATTTGTTTAGGTGGATTCTCAACCAAATATTGCATCAATGTAGTATTTAAAACTTCTGGCCAGAGTCCAGGATCATCTTTGCAAATTGTTGGTGTCAGCGGCAACGATGGTTTTAGCAGCGATGGCGGTGTTTGAATTGGGGGTGACAAAGTTACTTCATCGGCGTCATCTAATATTTGTCCCCCGTCAGCGATCATGACGTCTGAAAATTATCCACAACGTGGAATCATTACCACCACCAAAGCAAATACCTCTTAAATAAACTTAAATAAACGCGCCATAGTAATATTATGATATTCAAAATTTCCCAATTTTACTATCATACTTGATTAAACAGAGTCGGTATTTAATTGTGTTGTTTTATTATTAAGGGGTAATTTAATATTATAAGACTTATAAGATTATAAAAAACTCTTACCACTGCACGAATCGAATTTTTCAATTCTTTCAGCACCTTCATCTATAGGTTTATCTGTCTCAAAACTCTCAGATGATTGTTTGGAAGTGGATGGCATGGGCGCAAAATAATTACTTATTTTCGTTGTATTTTTATCTCGTTCTTCTTCTCGTTTTCTCACGCATCGTGAAAACCCGTTAAATAAAATCGACAATGTAATAAATAAAATCAATTTAGTATACAACAAAGTATTTTTATAAGGCAGGTATAGATGAATGACTTAACTGAACAAAATCAAACTAATAACTGGAAGTGCACCTTCTTTCAATAATGCGTTTTGTTTGTTTTATTTATTAATAAAATTCGGTAATTCCCCGCCCCAGTCTCGCGCCGGCGCCGCGCCGGTCGATTGCTGCTAACGTAGAGACATCTCTGGGTCCTTTTCATTTTTAATGCAGACTGAATACAATCCAAATAATAATGAGAGTGTTTGTATAATGCGGTTTGTTTATTTTCTTTATCGGCAAAATTCGGTAATTCCCCGCCGACTCGGCCATCGACGCACGCGCGCCGGGTCCATAGGCAACAACGATAAAGCAGACAACTTTAAATGTTTACAGCGCAAAGTTCAAGTAATGCAAACTTAAACCATAGACGTGAACTTGGTTGCAGAGATATAAAGAAGTTAGAAATTAAAAACGGGTTAAATAAAACAATTGGCGCTTCCGAAAAGTTATAACTGATATATTAAAACCAAATAAAATACAAATAAACTGTGTTCGCTTCACGCACATTCCTTGCGACCGACCAGTCACAAGTGGCCCGCAGCCTCTTCAAAAAGGGCACGGTCTCGTAGTTACCCCCGCACGTTCCTCAGCACCCTGCCTTCAGTACAGTTGTGCCATAAAACGTATTTTGTTACAGTCGGCCATGCTACCCCCTGTCCACGTCCTCGTGGAAGTTATTGCCCTGTGGGAAGAAGGAATTAAATTTACTTCCCTTTTGTGGCAAATATTTGTCTGACATTTCAGACCAACGTTGGTTAGTGAGTTATTACTATATAATGCATCTAATCTATGTTTCTACTGAAATTCTACTTATTGAATACAATCAGATTCCACTTTGGAACCTGAAAATATCCCTTATGAGAGATGCTTAATACTGTAAAGAGGCACGTTGCTCTTACACCTTCTCTACGATTGAGAAAGTCCTTTGACATCTTCAATCAGATTCCATGGTTGGAATTCAAAAGATATCTCGTATGACAAGGATTTCAGCTTGTGAAGGGACACGATGCCCTTATACTTTCTCTGCGATCGAGAAGAGCCTTTGATGTCTTCAATCAGATTCCACGTCGGAATCAGAAGATATCTCGTATGACAGGGATTTCAGCTTGTCAACTGACACGATGCCCTTATACTTTCTCTGCGATCGAGAAGAGTCTTCGATGTCTTCAATCAGATTCCACGTTGGAATCAGAAGATATCTCGTATGACAGGGATTTCAGCTTGTCACGTGACACGATGCCCTTATACTTTCTCTGCGATCGAGAAGAGTCTTTGATGTCTTCAATCAGATTCCACGTTGGAATCAGAAGATATCTCGTATGACAGGGATTTCAGCTTTTCACGTGACACGATGCCCTTATAATTTCTCTGCGATCGAGAAGAGCCTTTGATGTCTTCAATCACGAACCTGTCGTGATCTAAGACTTTCGTGATTTCGTATGGGCCAGTAAACTTAGGAAGCAACTTTTTACTTTGACCCTGATTGCTAGTCATTTTCGTTCTGACCAACACTTGGTCACCCTCCTTTAGTGCTCGACCGATGCACCTGCGAGCATCAAATCTTTTCTTATTGCTATCTTGTTGGATGGCAATTTTTTTCTTTTGCTTCTTGTCGAATCGTATCGACATCTTGCCTTACCTCCGATTCTAGCTCTATTTCGTTGTCTAGAATCGAGTTTGCAACTCCTCTGGGGACACAACCAAACAGTAGTTCGTACGGAGACCTTCCCGTTGCTGAATTCATCGTAGAATTCAGACCCCATTGAATTTTCGTGACTTCTGCGTCCCATCTTTCCTCATCATCCGTAGATGTGGCCAGTTGAGAAAGGATTGTTCGGTTATACCGTTCAACCTGTCCGTTCGCCCTTGGTGTTGCAGTTGCATTGAGTACATGCTTGACGTTCATTGACTTTAAGAACTCTTCAAATTGTTTGCTAGTATAGCAACTGCCTCTATCTGATATCATTCTTCGAGGAACACCGAATGTTTCAATAATGTTCGTAACAAATTGAATTAGTGGTTTGACTTTAGTAGATTGTACTGCCTTCAAAAATACATATTTTGTAAAAGCATCGACAACTACAATCAGGTATGTGTTTTTCTTCTTGGATTTAACAAAAGGACCTAGATGATCTATGTGAAGAGTGTCGAATGGCTCAGATATCTTCTGAATAGGATGTAGAAATCCAGGTCGTTTTCCTCCAGGTTCCTTGTTATATAGACAGGGCAAACAGCCGCTAATGTATTTCTTAATGTATCGTCTCATCCCTGAGAACCAATAACGCTTGGCGATAGCCGAAACTGTTTTTTCCAGTGACAAATGACCAGTTCCATCGTGGTAATGCAAGACAATTTGTCTCCTCACTGTTTTAGGAACCATCCATTTCTTTCCCTCGGATGTTTTCTTGTATATTCTTTCATTAAATCGACTATCTGTATTTTGTGCACTGAGAACCCAATCTTCATGAGTCACATTCACAATATTAACAGTTACGTCATGTTCATTTCTAACTGGGTTTCTGCTTAGGGCATCGGCATGCGACATCTTGTTGCCCGGTCGGTATTCAACTTCGAACGTATATTCTTGAATACTCAACCACCATCTACCGATTCGTGGAATCAAATCCCGCTTCGCCAAGGTAGCTCTTACTGCACTGCAATCTGTGACTACTTTGAAGTTAACTCCAATTAGATATATGCGAAAAACCTTGAGAGTATATACCACAGCCATGATTTCTAGCTCATACGAATGGTATCGCTCTTCTTCCTTCGTAGTTTGTTTTGAATAGTACATCACCGGCCTCATGGAATCATCTGGCTGTCGTTGCAGTAATATGCCTCCTATTCCATGTTTGGATGCATCTGTGTGAACTTCAGTCGGCAACTCCGGATTGTAAATGGCCAATACAGGACGAGATACAAGTGCCACTTTAAGGGCATGGAAAGCTATACGTTGTTCCTCGCCAAAACAAAATGGTATGTCCTTTCTCGTTAAATATGTTAGGGGTTTTGCAATCGTGGCAAAATTCCTAACATACTTTCGGAAATAGCTAGCCAAACCTAGGAATTGTCTAACACTTCTCACATCGATTGGCTCTGGAAAGTTGTCGACTGCATTTGTCTTTGTCGATCCAGGCTGTACTCCATCTTTACTTACTTCATGACCAAGGTATTCAACCTTTTCCATGAAAAATTGGCATTTTTCAACTCTTAATGTTAACCCAGCTATCTTAAGAGATTCAAAGACTTGTTTCAAATTGGACAAGCCCGTTATAAAATCTACAGAAGGCAATAAGATATCGTCCATATAAGCCAAGGCTTTTCCGTATCGCAGATTTCCCAAAACTTTGTTCACGGTTCGCTGAAAGACTGCTGGTGCATTACACAACCCAAACGGACATCTTAAATACTCATAATGCCCGTCAGGTGTAATAAATGCAGTCTTAGAAATAGACGACTCTTCCATTTGAATTTGGTGATAACCATTAGCAAGATCCAAACTTGTAAAGTAGCAACAGTCCTTTAATTTTTCTAAGAAGTCGTCTACATAAGGAAGGGGAAATCTATCTTTTATTGTTTTGCTATTTAGTGCTCGAAAATCGACACACATACGTTGCTCTCCATTTTTCTTCTTTACCAATATTATTGGGCTCGAGTATGGCGAATCCGATTCTCTTATTATATTATTTTTTAGCAAATCATCGACTATTCCTCTTACGACTTTTCGTTCATCGAAAGAGAGCCGATAAGGTCGATATACAACGGGATTATCGTCTTTTAATCTAATTGTCATTTTTATAACGTCGGTTTTTCCTAATTCTTTATTATTTTGAGCAAAGCAATCGCTATAATTATTTACTAATTGTAATAGCGACTCAATTTGCTCAGGCTCCAATTTACTATTGAACCTTATATCATTTTCAGTGTACGTTTTGTTTTTACGTTCGATTTTTGCCCTTAATACCGATATATTAGAATTTTTGGGTGTTTTGTCTTCAAAACAAGGGACACATCTAACTAGAATACTTTGGTCACTCACCTCGATTTCTTTATCGGATACATTAACCACGCCCACATAACCATCGAGACCATTTGTGATTCCTTCGTCCACGAGATGTTCTCTGCCGGGAATTGCTCGTAAATTCCCTTGGACGTAGAGATCACCATCGTAGGCGCCTCTGGACGTCACAGCAATCAGCGCCCTGGACTTCGGTGGAATCACGGTGCGGAACCGGGCCCACATTGGAATCTTTCGGTTCGGAAGGTTGAGTTGCTCCTGTATGCTATGTTCGGAGTTTAAAATCCGCTCTGATTTTCCTTGAATAATCATTGTAGCGGTTTCATGGTTCAGAAATGGTTGGCCCACCATTACTCCAACATCGAGTGTATTGGTTGGCACCACTAATGCTTCCACCTTTATCTCCAATTGATCGACCTTAAGATTAATTATTGTGACCCCCAGAATACCAACGCTTGAACTACCATAACCTGATATGGTACATGAAGAGGGAAAATATTTAATTCCCAATTCATTGGCTTCTTTTTCACGTAATAATACCGCCTCGCAACCCGAATCAACATATGCTTGTGTAGATTTTCCATTAACCCAACAATTAAAATAATAAGATTCGGTTGTTGCTTCTACGTTTTTTATTGTTTGGTTTCTGATGTGCCATCTACAATCCTTCTCCAGGTGGCCTAATCGCTTGCACTTCTTGCATTCAATCCTGGGTTTTGTGCAGTTATTGGAGAAATGTTCTATTTCCTTGCAGTTATAGCATTTTGATTTGTTTTGTGAGGAACTATTGAATTTTGATTTTTTCGCAGGTGGTGCGCTGTATCTATTTTCTTTAAAAGATTCACGCAAGACTACTTTCCTCGTCTCTGGCTTAAGAGCGGAAAGATACTCCGCATAAAACGAATCCGGTGTTTCGTATCTTCCTGCGCGAGCTCCTGTTTGTATTGTAGCATCTTGGATGCCGTCTATCAAACACGACACTGCTCTCTTTCCATCAATGTCGCAAGCACTCAACAGTTCCACTTTCTCGAAGTAATATGTCTCCCAGGTTTCATCAATTTGCTTCTGCCTACTTACTAACTTACGTAAGATCGTTGCAAAATCTTGGTGCTCCGGAAACGATTTTGTTAACAATTTTTTTCATGCTGCCCACGAATATTGGTAAGAGCTTAATCCGTCAAACCATTTTCTAGCCAGACCCACAGACGATTCTGCATATGGTACGTCTTTGTTGCGTCGTCCCAATTATTAATTTCGCCTAATTGCTCTATTTTTTCAATCCATTTGGTGCTTGACAAATTTGGGTTTCCAGGACTGAATTCTGGAATGCAATCTGCTTTTCCGAAAATTCGACGTCTACTTTGATTATTATTATTGGTAATTTGGCTCTCGATCAACTTTTCCACCAAGTTTTCTAAACGGCTAATTCTATTGTCTTCCTTAACCTGCCGTGGGGGTGGAGTGAACGTCGTTCTCCGACTCGTTGACGGTTCAGATGCTGACGCTTCATGTCGACGTTTCGAACCACTCCGATTCGATCGAGAACGTTTCTCTGCGGCGCGGCTTTGTTTCCCGCTAGAACCCGAACTCGTGCTTGACGTGGAATTTGACCTGCTTCGGCCCATTTTTACACGTGCACACTCCCACTAATAAAGACAAGCGCCCGTACACTCCGATAGTGGAGTATTTTTCGCCAACTTATGAAGTGTTCTTTCACTTAATGTTTATCACGTTGGTTACATACACGATAATACACTATATACACAGATAAATTGTTTTACACTATATACACGATAGCACGAAGGTTTTTATCCCGCCGCTGCTCTAAAAACGGGTTAAATAAAACAATTGGCGCTTCCGAAAAGTTATAACTGATATATTAAAACCAAATAAAATACAAATAAACTGTGTTCGCTTCACGCACATTCCTTGCGACCGACCAGTCACAAGTGGCCCGCAGCCTCTTCAAAAAGGGCACGGTCTCGTAGTTACCCCCGCACGTTCCTCAGCACCCTGCCTTCAGTACAGTTGTGCCATAAAACGTATTTTGTTACAAAATGAAATTTGGTTGAAAAAAAAAAGTTTTTAATTTCTTAATGACTCCGCTCCGCGCGTGAGGCGCCAAAGGGGTCCCGCGGCGCCCCTGCCGCCCTGGCGCCTGTGTGCGGCGCACACATCGCACACATGGGCGGCGCGGCCCTGGCTGTACGAAGCAGTGCAGAGCTTCACAAAATAAATATACTCGGCGGCGGCAACCAGAAAATTACATAGGTTTGCTGGCACCACATCTATCGGTATCAAATGTCGGAATATATACATATTATATTTTTATATTCGTATGTAAAGAAAAAAAATGGTAGCGGTACTGAAAGTTCTTCTAAAGCCTATACAAATTATAGGCAAACAAGTTGTAACCACGACGTACAGCACGGAATATAAAGGCGTTCATAAAAATATATCTTGTGGCTCGGACCTACGGTTGTAATGTGTATCACAAAAGTGAGAGCGCAAATCGTCTGCATCTCCTTCCCAGCCTCCCACTATCAGAAACGATACGAAAGAGCGAAATTTCTAGTCAACACCGGATTTCAACCTCTGAACACGTTTGAGTTAGAAAAATTCGTAGCAATTGATGTCTCCATATACATCGAGTATCTCCATATATGTATGTGTACATATTATAATCAATGTTATTAAGTTGTGTGTGTATATTTGGGGGTCTACGTTGTGTTGAGCTATCTTGCTTTAAATGCGAACAATGGTTTTTCCATATTAATATTTGGTCGTTCCGATTTAAGTTATTTTCTCTCCTTCTATTTCTAAGTTTTTTTCAAGTAAGTTTATTCTGAAGCCTTTGCGATGCCCGTATGGCTATATGGGTAGCCACGTGATTAATTATCACAAGCAAAAGTTACCTGGCTAACCAGCAAACATTGGCCGAGCAGTAATGAAAGGCTTATTGCTCGTTAGGTCGGTAATATGTGGGGGTTCGACGTAGCCGGTGAGTTTCGTACTAATGCATGTATGAACTAAACTTTAAATCTCACTTACCTTTTAATCCCTGACATCTCGTTCCGCGGTTCATTTCGAGGGCACTTAAGCAACGAGTAAAGAGGAAAAATGACAATATTCACGAATATAACGTTTAACACTTATATTAAGTTAAGATTTAAATACAATAATAACTGCGAGGGTTTACACATGTCGCGAACATTTGATCTAACATGCGTGAACATTGTTCGCCTTTATATAAGGTTTTCGAAGAACAAAGGAATCAAAAGTCCAATCTGGAATCTTCCACGTTGGAACTACACATCCGTACATTTAGTGATATTAATGTTTATTTAGATTATTTTAGGCTTCAATTCACTTGCTCCTTTTTAATAGATTAGACATAATGAACACCTGTATACCTGTGCTTAAATTGACATAATGTTGTATTTAAAAGGACGCCTTATATGCCTGTAATTACCTAGTTTAAACATTACAAACGAATTTTAAGGGCTCTCCCTGTTTCCCCAGTAAAGAAACAAACCAGTTATCGTTTTGCAATTTTACCCGTAGCAAAGCACGTATAATATAATCTGCATAACTCAAATAAATTGTAACTCAAATAAAAGCCCAAATTCGTTTTGGAGTCTAAAGCCGGGCATACACGATGCGGTATACCTGAGAAAACCTGTACAGGCAAACCGGAACGTGTGTATGGACAAGTTTCGGTATACCTGCACAGGCATACTGACCTGTACAGGCGACCGGAGAAGAATCAAAATTCGATTCTTTCTGCCTGCAGGCGAGTGCAAACCGGAGCGTATGTGGGAATCAGCAGGTTTCAGTTGACGTTTCAGTTTCGTTTAGTTGTATTCTGTAAGTGGTTCTAAGTGTTTTGTTACTTGTTTTCGTTACATTTTTCGTCAGTTGAAACAAAATGGCATTAACTAAGAAGCGTAATCAGGTTATTGATGATTTCATTTATATATATACAGGGTGAGTTTTTTCGGATGTTTAGTATGGGGATCTCAGAAACTAGCGGAGATAGAGAGACGATTAAATGGGGAAAGCATTGCAGTTCAAAGAGTTCAATTTCATGAGCTTTTTGTTTTTTAGAAAAATTGCATGGCTAACTAGATATCTCGAAAAAATATATTTTTTGTTATTTTGTTCGGAGCATATTGCTCTGTTATTATTGACTTTAGAAAAAATGTGTAAAGGAAAAAGATACATGAAATTATGTGCTTAATAATACAGTCTAACCGATTATTTTATTTAAGCTATAATTTTTGAGTTATGACACAAACTTGTGTTCTTTCTAACGGAAACCATAGTGGGCCATGACTTTATAAAAAAGGCGTCTTTTCAACGATTCTAATAATATATCATATTACATAGGTATTTTTATAAATAATTAAATTATGGGTTTTTTTTTCTTTTCAGTTTGGAACTATTCAAAGTAGTACGCTATAGAAACAATTGAAACAAACGACAATTATAGAGGTGGCCGATCTCCCGATCTCTCTGTATTAGATTTTTATTTATGGGGAATGGTAAAAGATAGAGTGTATCAAACATCGTACGTCACAGTAGATGATCTTAGAGAAGCTGAACTTACATGTTACAAGTTTTTGCTAATATTGATGGATGCTCAGTTAGAAAAGCAACAAATTCTGTTTTAAAAAGGTATGCATTAATCTTAATGGTGAACCTTTTGAACATATTTAGTCTTAAATACTTTCCTAACTTTAATTAAGTTGTTTTGGTACTACTTTATTTGAGTTCTAATATGCTTGTATTGTTTCTCAATTTATCGTCTGTCATTCCCTGTTTAGTAGTTTTGTACTTATGTAATTTTGTATTATCATAAATAATTTTTATATACAATTGTAACTCCAACGAAATAAACATTTTACACCAAAATAATAATGTTTATAATTTCGAAATGAAAAGAAAAATTTTAATAACTGTTAAGCTAGTTCTTTTTCCAATCGTAGCCTTAACTTGACGCCATATTTAATACATAAATTTTCGCCATTTTACCTATTAATAATAATAATCACTTACATAATATACTGTATTTTCATTGGTCAGGATGCGCAGGCTTTATATTGAACTCGATCCGAAGATGGCATTGGCTCCAAATGATTCCCCCACATATAAAGAGTATTCTTTTAGTATTGTATATTAACTATAATTGGAAGGACTTGCCGGGGGAGCATCTCCCCTTCCCCCGCCAGCTCGCTCGTCAACGGGATCCTTAGCAGTCACCTCTTACTAGGACAAACCTCTAGGACGAACCTCTCTTATTTCATTTACTAGGACGCACCTCTAGGACGAACCTCTCTTATTTCAATTACTAGGACGCACCTCTAGGACGAACCTCTCTTATTTCTTTACTAGGACTCACCTATCTCATTTCATTTACTAGAACTCACCTATCTCATTTCATTTTCTAGGACTCACCTATCTCATTTCATTTACTAGGACTCACCTATCTTATTTCATTTAATATGACTCACCTATCTCATTTCATTTACTAGGACTCACCTATCTCATTTCATTTACTAGGACGCACCTCTATCTAATATAAATATTGTAGTTTAGGTACTGACCTTTAATCCATTCAAACACCTAATCCATAACCGTCCACATTGCAACGCACACCAAAACATTAGATTACACATGCTTTCCCCACAATCAGCACCCAACTTGCATCCACACTCCATAAACGCACGTAACTCAATCAATGTGCCCTTCGTTACTCGTTCTTAAGCTGAGCGTCTCGCTCCGGCTTATATAAACAAACAAAGCACATATCCCGCCTCCAATATTAATATTCATTTATTAGTCAATGATACAATTTGATACCTAACATAACTAACTTGAATTTTATTATTTAAGGCGTTGCGCATCTATCAATTGTTTCTTTAGCCTACTTCTTGAATAGTTCGAAAATGAAAATAAAAACATAACGATAATTTAATTATTTATAAAAATAACTATATCAAATGATATATCATTAGAATAGGTGAAAAAGCACCTGTTTTATAAAGTAATGGCCAACTATGGTTTCCATTATAAAAAACTCACTTTGTCTCATAACTCAAAAATTATAGCTTTAATAAAATAATCGGTTAGATTGTATTATTAAGCACATAATTACGTACAACTTTTTCTTTGCTCCAGTCCTCAATATTCCATGCCCGGTGATTATGGGCAAAAACCAATCTTGCAACACGATTTCGGTGTTGTAAAAGTGGACCTGTAGCCATCTTTCTACAAGACAATCCAGCAGCCCGAAGCCTTCTCCTAACGGTCCATTTACTAACATTTACATCTCTAACTTAATGGAGTT
This sequence comes from Othius punctulatus, assembly GCA_951805005.1. Lineage (NCBI taxonomy): Eukaryota > Metazoa > Arthropoda > Insecta > Coleoptera > Staphylinidae > Othius > Othius punctulatus. Next base: position 76,467,540 of record OX638139.1, read on the forward strand.
GATTTCGTAGATAAACTGCAGAAGCTGTTCTATTCCGCAAACTTGTAGACACCAATAAACGGTCATCTCTAACCGTGGTGACTTTTTTTCACCCGGATCCTGGTCATTGGCCCGGTCCTGGTCCTGGTCAGTGATCAGTGGTTATCAGGCCAGTATCCAAGTAACACTGATACACTTTTTGTATAGCACAAAGGCTTTTGCCAACAATCCTTGCAGTTTCATGTTTTCCTCGCCCATCTTCAATCGACGCTATAATTCTTGCCACAACAATAGGGCCAAAAGGCATTATGACTTGTTAAGTACAGTACACTGTGTGAATGACAAGTTTCGCAGAGAAAAAAATCAACACTAAGTAAGAAAACCACAACTAAACGTAGGTTTTCAATTAGAGCGAAATGGATGTTGTTTCATAAAAGTCTGCAACACGGTGATAGTAACTGACAGATAGATAAAATTTGTCAGGAAATGTATTATTAAACGCCTACTTTGGTTTACAATTTGCAAACATGAAGTTAAAACAAAAAAAAATCCAAAAATAAGTCATAATTTTAAAGTGACCTCTATTTTTGCTTGCCAGTGTATATATATATGTATATATACAGTATGTCCCCGGATTGAGTTTACAAGAGGAAGAACTTTTTTTCTTTTATTTTACGCCAAAACTGCAAAGGAATAAGAATTTTTGCTTGTCCTGAAACCAGCAAATCTCTAATTAAAACTTAATTATTCTGACTCAGTGGAAAGAAAAGTTCATTTTTCTTTTGATTTCGGACTTTCTCTGCTTTTTAAATCCCATCACATTGGCTGTTTTATTACTTTGACGATGTCACTTTGACAAATGAGTTTACGCAAGTTAAATAACAAAAATGTTTGTGAAAAAATAATTGTAATAAACAGAAACTCAAAGAAACAGCTTTAAGATAAAATAAAGTCATTTTTAACAAGAACAATCATTAGTCAATTAACCCCCCACCCAATTCTGCCCACAATTCTACTCTAAAACGAAGCTGCTTGAAACTTCTTTGAATTTCTTCGATGGACAATGATGCCACGATCTTTTATTCGATTTTTTAATTCTTCGGGATTATTAGGTAGGTTAGCCATATACACAATTTGCTTTAAACGTCCCCACAAATAAAAATCCAAAATTGTTAAATCGGGACTTCTGGCAGGCCACAATACAGCACCATTTCTTCCAATTCACAGATCTCCAAATTTAATATGTAACCAGTTAGTAACAATGCGAGAATAATGTGCATGACAAACATCCTACTGAAAAAAACATTGTACGTCTGTAATTAATTTCTAAAGCATGAAGCCCACCGCTAAGAAAATTTTCTAACATATCTGAATATGTGTGCTGATTAACGTTGTTATCAAAAAAAGTACGGACCTATTATCCCGTGATAACCAACTGCACACCACACGGTTAATTGAATAATGATTGTTCTTGTTAAAAATTACTTTTTTATCTTAAAGCTGTTTCTTTGAGTTGCTGTTTATTAAAATTATGTTTTTCACAAACAATGTGATGGGATTTAAAAAGCAGAGAAAGTCCGAAATCAAAAGAAAAATGAACTTTTCTTTCCACTGAGTCAGAATAATTAAGTTTTAATCAGAGATTTGTTGGTTTCAGGACAAGCAAGAAATCTTATTCCTTTGAAATTTTGGCGTTAAATAAAAGAAGAAAAAGTTTTTCCTCTTGTAAACTCAATCCGGGGACATACTGTATAATGATCTGGAGCGATCATGCGATCACAGACAATCAATATGCGATTGAATGCGATCACTACAGATTACTATTTTATTATAGTTTACTACATTTACAAGTTCTTAGCGCACTCTGAGGGTAATCCGGAAGAACGAGAGAAAAAGAGATCTTTTTTATGTGTTTCTATTTCTGCTATACCATTAAATACACCGTGGTCTGTTCAATTGGACGGTTTGGAGAACGCCTATATATAATGCGTATTGGTTATACATTTTATAAACCATTAATTAGTCCAACACTATGCCTCTCGACGAAAAATTTCAATCGAATCTCTGCAATACGTTTTAGTAGAGGTCGGGGTCCACCTCCATTAGTTTCCAACAAAAATCTATACAAAATATCCCACGCATTTTGGTAATGGATTGTAGGTGATAAATTTATATGGGAATTATCTATAGACGTCTCATGATAAATATAACTAATATGTGTGTGTTTCCTTCGCGATGTAATTCAATATCATCGGAGGGTACTTACATGTGTGTGCCTATAAAACTAAGCTGGATTTATGTGGAAATGGAATGTTTTCATAACATTTTAATATCTTTATCGGTACGCGTCCTCACTTAACGAAGAGTTTTGTATGTAATCTGATATCTCTGTTTGAGCCGCCTCGGCGTTTGTCAAGCTTATGGCTACCCCATGTATTACTCATGATAATAAAGATGTCTCCTATTAAGGAATTATTATCGCAAATATTTTTAAAACTATTTAATTAATTGCTTGTAGACTCACACACAAATAGGGTGTATTTATTTGGTGTGAGATATTTATCGTTTTATCTTGAACTCCCTAATAAAGTAAAAATCTTTAATAGAAAATATGCCTTTTGTCGTTGTACATTTTTGTGTTTGAAGAAAATAATATTAGAGAACATACGTAAATAATAAGGTGAAATCTTGAATCTTGTATTATTCCTCTTACAACGTAAACTTTTGGTCTGCGTCAGACCGCACACCTGCGATACAAATGTAGTCGCCACATTTGTAGCGCTACAAATATGGAGCCACATGTGTGGTGATTACACTTCCACTACCACATTTACGGGTTTCACTTCATTCGCGAGCATGTTATCATCATCGTCATCTTTGTCCTAATATAATTAGACCATTTAATCAACGTATTCTAAACAATAATCTTCTAATATTTAATTTTCTTTTAAGAATGTCGGCGTGATTGTGTTAAAATTTTCGTGTATCCGAAACTCCTATGTCTTGTTCAGTGGATAAAGTTGTTAAAATACTTTCTCTTTATAGGAGTAGGCTCTTTTATTTTTCTCTTAATTTTAATGCAAATAATTTGTTCGACATCAACATCATGAAATTTTTCTCCTTTGAAGGGCCTCTTCAGTAGTTATACTAGGACAGTTCCAGCCCACCCCCCGCGATGATTTCGATTAATTTAATTCGCGGTTTGATTCGCGTTAATCGGCTGAATTTGCGGGTAATTACATCATTAAAGTGGCGGATTCGCGTTTTAATGAGATAATCGCGGCAATTATCCGCGGTACTTACACCACAATTACTCTAATTACGTCAGCTATTTGCGCGATTATTCCGCAGGTAATTGCGCAGTTAATTACATTATGGTGATTCGGACAAGTGCCGGTCAACACACCTTTTAATTTTGTGAAAAATTTATTATATATTGTACAAGAAACTTCCTTATATCGAAAACCTTTCACCACGCCTAATTTCTACACTTAGTAATGATAACATTAAAATTGGACTCTATAACGTGAACACAATATATAATAAATTTTTCACAAAATTAAAAGATAAATGTAAACCAGAACTACAATCAAATATAGTATACAAAATTCCATGTAGTGATTGGAACCTAACGTATTACGGCCAATCCACCCAATGGTTGAAATCTAGATTAACACAACATATAAGCGATTGTAAGCTCAACAAAAAATCGTGTGCTTTAGCAATACACTCCAATAATTTTGACCATTGACCTGATTTCAAAAACACTACTGTGATAGATTATTGCAACTCTAAAAAAGGGAGACTTTTTCTGGAGATGTATCATATTAAAAAAGACATCAAAAATAGCATGAATTTTAAATCTGATACCGACGGTCTCAGTAATATTTATTCATTTTGAATAGAATTATCTAGGAATGACAAAATAACACAAAAATAAAGAAAAATTATTATCTAAACATCTAATCTAGATATATGTTCTTAAAAACAAATTTAATTATAAAATAATTTTTATCTGTCATGAAAAGATTAATGACACTAATCATATACAACACAAATTAATTGTAAGTTTTCATTTTAACTAATCTAATAATAACCCATATATGTATATACTGTTTTCTTTTGTTGCTAAAATAATTAATAAATGTTTTTAGTAACATCCCTGACGAAGGACACAAACATATGTCCGAAAGCTTGGAAGTGTAAAACAAATATTGTGTTTTTATTGACCCTGGCCGAATACCCGGTTCTCTACTAAAACAGAGAACAAATTACAAAAACATATAATATATACGGCTGAGATAAAGAATAAAAAAATATATATATATATATATATATATATATATATATATATATATATATATATATATATATATATATATATATATATATATATATATATATATATATACAATGGACCGAACACCGAACAAACGTATCAATCTTAAATGAACTACGAATTACTACCAGATTGTCCAAAAGAGTGAACCAAAAATACCTACAATACTTCGGCCACATATCAAGACGAACTGACGGAATGGAGAAGCTCATGGTGCAGGGAAAGGTTAACGGAAAAAGATCAAGAGGAAGGTCACCATCACGATGGATTGACCAAATGCAGCCGCTTGTTGGACAAGGTCTACATGGGGCCACGTCAATGGCACAGGATCGGGAGACATGGAGGCATACCGTGCAAAGGGCCACAACATAATGCCACCAAACCCTTCTTAGGGTAGCTGGACTGAGAAGAAGAATATATATATATATATATACACCACAAATTTTCACGCACGCCGCAGCCAAGTACATATGTTATATCAAAGTTTAATGTATGCACGCGATAAAAATTTTATTATTAAAGAAATGTCTATTATGGAGACAGCAAACATCCTTGAAAGAGGTGTGGACGACTTCTGCAGGCAGGATATTCGGGACCCCCGTATCATCGAGAGCAGGCTGGGGGAAATTCGCAGGAACATGGCGGCCCTAAATTTAGCTGTCACACAGCTGAAAGGGACCTCAAACGGAACTCTCGGCCTCCTCAACGGCTTGACTAGCGCCATCACCAAGATGCAGCGTAGGCGGACGCAGCTCAAGGCGAGGCTCATCCGAAGAGGTGGAGGAGCGAGACTCCCCGCTACCATAAAATATGTGGACCTCAAGTCGGCGTTCGCAGGGCGTATCCGCACGGGGGCCTACTCAACCGGACCCACAAAGACCCCATCAACTTCCTGGGGGATTGTGGCCCCAGGGTTGCGACGAGGACCCGGAACGCTCTGGCCAAGGAACAGTTCTTAAAAATCAACACCACATTCTGCGGAGAGTTCACCAAGATGGCGGACGGTGAGGACATCTGGGAGTATAAACACTTCAACATCAAGAATGTGGTGATTGATTTGGATACGGACTTGGCCGAGTGGTTCATGCTCCAGGTCATGGTGCCGCTATTGGAGCAGCTGGAAGAATTTCAGGTTTGTACACCCCGCTAAAGTTAATTTAATATTTTCTAATATATCTATGTTTATTACAGGAGCGTGAGTCTGGCTGGGCCCTTGCAAGCGTGGTAAGCCTCAATGTGAACACCAACAAGAATACGCCGCTATTAGGATCCTCATACATTGAGCTGCCGACGCCGATAAAATTGAAAAATGCCTGCGTCAATGTACGAAACAGCGATGAGGCTTGCTTCGCTTGGGCGGTCACCTCAGCGCTACATCCAGTCGAGAAACATACCGAGAGGATATCGTCCTATCCGAGGTATGAGAGCGTCCTGAACCTGGAGGGGATCACGATGGCCGTGCAAAGACCTCAGATGGAGAAATTCGAGCGACAGAATTCTCTATCAATAAACGTATACATCTTGACTAAGAATAGAGGCAAATTTACAGTTAGTCCGTCGCGCTTCACCCGGGATAAGCGCGATAGACACGTTAATCTCCTGCTTATTCAGGATGTATACGTTGATGAGGCCGATGAAGAAGAGGATGATACAAACGCCGTCCCCGTCCGGTATCATTATGTGTGGGTGAAAAATCTCTCGAGGCTGCTCTCATCCCAGCTGAGCAAGCGCGACGGTCAAATTATTCTGCGACCGATGTCTGCACTATTTAAAACTCAGGGCAAGCTGTCGGCTCACATTCAGGACTGTGAGAACATGAACGCCTTCAACGCCTTAAAGGCGTTGTTACGGGTCTGTTATGACTCCGGTCGGTTAATACGAACTCTGTTTTAATTTTTAATTTCGCTCACGGACCGTCAACGTAGGCAACCGCTACGCACACGTTTTTTTAAACGTCGATGCGTTTCCGGTCTGCGTATAATTGTGATTCGGCAGCGAGGCGCTTGAATGAAGGTAGAAGATAGCCAACTCTCTTCGAGTGTGGAAGTGTCAGGTTTTCTTTGGGCTTATCGCTAACCGGTTTCCGGGATTTGAAATGTATCCTCCAATAACCGCCATCAATTCCAATGAGGGATTGATGACACCGGCACAAGGCGTTGGAGAGTGCAGCAATGATCGGCTATACACGCTCAAACACCAGAGCGTTTTTTTGAGTAGGGCCTCAAGCAACCCAGCCAGTCAGGTTCTCGGCTAGGGGCGACGACCACCCTGCCAGAGTTTTTCTGAAAAAAAATTAGTGGCGGCGTCCACGGCGATGGCCAGACGAATTCCTGAGCGATGGTCAGCCGTTGCGATAGTTCGTAATTTCTGAACTTCGCTGACTGTCTGCCGTCAACCCACGCAGATAGGGTGGAGCCCCCTTTGTGACGAAGTAGTGGCGAGGTTAAAATTACGTGGAGCCTTTTTTTAACCCCCCCCACTCTCCGACACCGAGAGCCTGGCCCTCGTCGCTGCTTCGAAGGGACCCTCCACTCGCTCCGCGGCCTAACGCGTTGATAGCCCTTCAGGCACGTGACACGTTTTTGGAGCCCAACGTGAGGCAACGATAGCATACGTTGGTATCATATTTAGCTCATTAATATCATTAGAGGCTTAAGAGTTTTGTCAGCCCCTTGTAAAATTTTTCTAGCCCTTCAGGATTTTCTATTTTTCATTTTAAATAGACCTCATATAGTTCATTTTGCAGTCCTTTTTTAATTTTTGGTTGGGCCCTTTTAGCCCTTAAGAAAATGTTGGTGCCCTTTTTCAATTTTATGCGTTTTTAGTAGTTTTGGCACTAATTTTCATTTTGACCCTTCAGCCCTTTGCGAAAACTTGTTGGCCCTTTGGTTTATTTTTGTGCCCTTTTGATTGGGAATACATTTTTGTGGTACGCCTTAAGTTTGCGCCAAGGAAACTGAACTGGGAGTTGGAAAATTTGACAGTATTTCAAATTTTGGGTCAGCCTTCAGCATTTAGTATATTGTGTTAGCTCAACTTTTGCCACTTCTGAAATTGTTAACCCAATTCAGATATTTTTAGGCCGGCGAATTACCTTTAGCTTAATACTGACTATTTTTAATCCAAAAAAACAGTTTCAATACTAATTCTGCTGTCTTATTCTTATGATGATAATAAACAATGGGATTTGCATTAATGAAACTTATTTATTTAATACAAACTAATGATACAAAAATATAAAAGGTTATATAATTGTATAATAAAAGATGGCAATCGCTCCCTTCTTTTGCTCCTTCCAACGACCGTCATTCTGTAACAATTAGAAAATGATCGTGAGTTTACAACTCAGTGAGACAATTGCATTTCTGTTGACCCGAGTAATAATTGGTCAACCCAACATCCGTGATTAATTACGGTGAAACAATTATCCTTGGTTCTATTGTTTTCATCTGGGACAATGGGACACCGATGGGTCAACCTCAACTTTCCACAACCATACAATGACTCACTATATTTGTTGACCTGAGTAATAATTGGTCAACCCAACATCCTTGTTATCATCAGGGACAATGGGACACCGATGGATCAACCTCAACTCTCCACAACCATACAATGACTCACTATACTTGTTGACCCGAGTAATAATTGGTCAGCCCAACATCCTTGTTATCATCTGGGACAATGGGACACCGATGGGTCAACCTCAACTTTCCACAACCATACAATGACTCACTATATTTGTTGACCCGAGTAATAATTGGTCAACCCAACATCCTTGGGACACCGATAAGTCAACCTCAACTCTCCACAACCATACAATGACTCACCTTCAATTTATCCATACGGACACTAAACAATAAAACCTTACTGAAACTATTCTATTAATTCGTCACGGCCAGCTTCACTTGGTGACACTCACGTAATGCGCTCCAAACGCGTCTGTTCCCTTCAAAAGGGTCTAAGAGAGGTAACTAGGCCTTGAATTTATAAACAAAACTGCGTCATCCGCCGGATCGCATACGCCCGAACCAAAATATTATGATTTACCATTTTAATAAATTGGGTGATATAACATTCGGCCTTCCTGACCTTTCAGAACGTCCTCGTTCAGACACAGTTAAACTTATTCATCTTCACTGGTGACAAAGTTAAACTTCTTCTTTTTCACTGGTGCTTGAAACACCATCACCTGGCACAAACTTCTTTAGTCTGTCCAGCACTCGAATCATGTTGTACACCTTCCCGAATTATGTACCTCCTCGAGCAAGTACTTATCGTTAGTTAACCTTCTCCGCACTACAAATGCTCTCTTGTAGTTTGCTAATAGCTTTTTACTACCTTCTCCTACTTTCCTTTACGTATTTTAAAATACAGACAACCGCACACGATGCTATGTACTTCTCAACACACTTTCACATTTCTGGAAACCAGTACACTTCAAGTATTTTCAGCAAATTTTTCTCCGTAGAAAAATGTCCTAAATCATCGTCATTACATCTTATATTCCTTGTGGATTTTTCTTTCGTAATCATTTTTAAAACGTTTGTTATTACTTGTAGTTTTCGGTTTGTTAACTTACAAGCTAACATCCAATTGGCTACTTCTATTTGGTGTTCTTCACAAACACTTTGTTCGGCAATAGAGTTTCTACTTAGCTTATCTACATGTACCACATTTTTTTTCAGGACGATGAATTACTTCATCTTCTTGTAGTTTATATGTACGGCTTGCTTCGAATTCGATGTTGTTCTTCCTTTGCGTCCGGTTTACCTCTTTTCCTAATGGGTCCTCTCTTATAGTTGCTATCACCAGGTAGTGGTCTGATCCTATTTCTGGTCCTCTTCTTACTCTTGCATCCGTTATTTTGCTCATATTGTTTTCTTCCACTCAAATATAAACTATTATCGATTTCTCGTTTCTACTCGGCATTTATCTAGTGTAACGGTGTATTTCCTTATGTTGAAAGAATGTATTTGTGTTTGTATTTGTTAGCTTTTGTTAGTTCTTCCCAGAATGTCTCCTTAATTTCTTCCTTTTCACCTTCATTTGGACCGTGTATTGCTATTATCGTCCTGATTTGTTGTGCAAGTTCGTCTTTTAGTTCTATTGTTAACGTTCTTTCTGATCATACCTTCCATTCCTGTATTTGTTCTGCACTCCATTGCCATGCTTGTGATTTGTGCAGCAACATCTTAAGATGTTTGGCAATCCTTGAATCATTTTTCACAAACCGTCTGAAAAATCCAGTAAATCCCGGAAATTGTCGTAGATTGTAAACTGTACTACATTGTACATTGTTGTCGGTGTTGCAAACATTCTTATTGTCTTTGTCTTATTTGTACCGGGTCTTACACCTTCTTCAGATATTTCATATCCTAGGTAGGTGACAGTAGTTTGTATAAAATAGCATTTTCGGGGATTTAAAGTTAATTTATTCTGAAGTAATGTTTTAAACACTTGTTCCAGGTTTTCCAATCCAAAACCGCCAGGGTGTTGTGATCAGGTGCGGATGCGGCCCATTTTGCTCCGAGTATTGTGGGTAAAGTTAGGGTGCGATCGCAAAAATATTGGTGCCACTCGATCGGGTGTGTAGTGGGGATGCTGTGGACGTGAAGGCGAACGCCTACCTCGGCGGATGACCGAGATATCAAAAGATAACCTAAAAACACGTGGTGTATTCGTTGGCTGGGGGTGGAGGAGCCGGGTGACGGACTCTGCGCTGTGTTTGCAGGAGGTGAGAATTTTCTTTTGTTTTTGACATTGATATTACTTTTTGGACTGGATTCACGACGACGACAAAACCTGGCAGCTAATAAGGTATAAAATGCGGGACTAAGCAACCGGATTCATGATGAGTACACCGTATAGGCCTAAGTTTACGGCGCAGGGGAGGGATACCCCAGTGCCGGCACCGTGTGCGTCCGGAGCGGGCGCACCGGGGTCGTCATCCTTTGACCGCTCTGACTCCCTGGTGGCGAACCAGGCCGGGAGTCCCAAACCAACGACTGGCGAGAAAAAGGGGGGAGAACTGGAAATCTTCGCCAGCAAGGGCAGGGTTGCTAGGTCCCCCATGAAGGGGGCGATGGAGGAGCCACGGCTGGTGAACCTGAAAGGCGGCGAGGACGGTGGAGGGATTACCACTCCACCACCAGGGCACACGCCGCAGTCCGAAATGGAGTGGGATGACGGCCCACTAGGGAAGATGGCTCGGGGGGTGGCATGTGGAGCCCCTGAGAGCCGCAGAAAATGCCTCCTGAAGGCGATGGGGACGAGTAGGGCGAGAGCAATGTCTGCGGGTGAACTCACTTTTGACCTCAGGAAGTGGTGCAGGTCGCGTGACGGGGATTCCACCTCAAGTGGGGAGGGCTTAGACAGCACCGTTATTGAGGTGCCCCAGCCCACTGAGCCAAGCAGGCCTGCTGAAAAGAGGAAAGCAGTTACCTCGCCACCGGGAGACGGGGTAAGGGAGGCCCCTCCAACTAGGGTCGACCGCATCCATGCGGAAGCCCTGTCTGATCTGGAGTCCAGCGTTGAGGAGGCCTTGGTCCTTGTGAGCGGGGAGGATGTTGACCCCAGGCTGTGCAAATGCATGGATAGAGTTAGGTCCAACGCCAGGGAACTCAGGGCAGACTGGGGACGCGCTGAAGAGGCCCTCCGCACTAGGGAGGAAGAGTGCGGCGACCTTAAGAGAAGACTCGGTATGCTAGAGGCCAGGGTCCATGAGATTCGGGGAGTCTCCACGGCTCTAGACTCGGTGGCGGTTACCCGGGCTTGGAAACCGGCCCTTAAATGGACCAGGGTAGAGACACTTCAGCTCACTTCTGGAGAGAAGGGGACGAGAGCAAGGGGTAACAGGTCGGACGAGGACAGAAAGGACGAGGTGTGGCGCCTCTGCGAGGCGGCAGACAGCTGGGAGAAGGCTCGGGAGGCTGTGGACAGCTGGTGGCCGGAGAAGGCCTACAGTGTGGTTCAGGAGGTGGAGGGGGATCTGCTGGAGGCCCCGAGGGAATACTCGCTGGCCATTGGAGTCTCAGCAGACCTCAAGGTATCCAGGGGCGTCTCACGGAGGATACGAGATCGCTACAGGGGCCTCGGCGAACTCCGGGAACAGGGGCTCAGCTTTGGGAGCGTGGCTACTGTGGCCGGCCAAGCGGATGCCGAGGACGATGGTGGTGAGGAGGGACCCGCTGCCATCAGACTGGTCTACCACCTAGCGGTGAGTGAGGCAGAAGGAGACAAGCTCGAGCCAGAAAGGATGTATGAGGCCCTCGTCGCCCTGCGGGCAGCAATGGAGAGGGATGGCGTGGAGGGGGTTTGCATCCCCAGGATAGGTACTGGACGGGGCGGCCTAAAGTGGGGGCTGGTTAAGAAGCTGGTTGAGCTGGCTTTTTTCAGGGCCAAGGCACGGGTCCTAGCCTACAAGCTGGCCAAAAGTAAGCGAAGCTCATCGCAGCGGGGTACTACGGAGCCGGTCGGACCAAGCAAGGGTGCTGCGACAGCTTGTCGAGAGAATGGTGGACGCTCCAACCAGGGTGCTGGGAGCGGGGGAGTCCCAACTCGGACCCAGGGAGCGGGGATCAGGAAGAGACCCCCCCCGACCAGGATTACGGTCCAAGTCCAGGGGGAGGACTACGCGGCGGTCCTTAAAAGGATGAAGGCCGGAGTTGCCTCGGCGGATGTGCAGGACCTCGTCAAGGGTGTACGCAGGAATGCTGTGGGCAACCTTGTGGTTGAGGTCAAAGGCAGACAGAAAGGGGCGGAGACACTAACGGCTGAAATAGGCAGGGTAGTGGGGCCGGAAAGGGTCAGCTGCTCCGATAGGGGGGTGGCCCTCGAGATCAAGGGCCTTGAGGAGGATGCCACGGAGGAGGAAGTCCTAGCGGCGGTGAGGAGGGAGTCTGGCGATAGCTCCTATCTACCGAAGGCTGTGTGGATGAGGGGATTTGGGCCCGGGGGAGGCTTCAGGGTCGCCCTTGTTAAGGTGGGCGCAGATGCCGCGAATGCGCTGCTGCGCAAAGGAAGAATCAAGGTGGGCTGGACAAGTTGCAGAGTCCGAGAGAGGGAGGTGGGCCCCGGGCGGTGTTTCAGGTGCCATGGCTTCGGGCATATTGCGAGCAGGTGCGACGGCCCGGATCGCAGGCGACTGTGTCGCTCATGTGGTGCCGAGGGGCACCGAGCAGCAGGCTGCACCGCCCCTCCGACTTGCGTCTTGTGCGCGGGAAGGGAGGGTACTGATGCGGCGCACTACCCTGGGAGCGCTAGGTGCGTGGCGCGGAGAGTAGCAGCCGCGGCCGCTGCGGGCAAGGAGATGGAAAGTGTCAGCGGTGGTGCTACCAACTCCGGCTCGGCCAAGGAGCGGGCTGCCCCTCTTGGCCCCCCCAGCTGACTGGTGAGTGGTAGCGAGGCGGACGATGTCCCGGTGGCCAGGATTAGGGGCGGGGCCGGAACGGCGGGGCGTGGCCCGCATCGCCGGGTTGACCCGGGACGCAAGGGGACCTCACTCAGGGTGGTTCAGGTTAACCTGAACCACTGCAGGGCGGCGCAAGACATGTTGGCGGCGGCGGCCCGGAGGCTGGCGGCGGATGTGCTGCTGGTCAGTGAACCGCACAGAGCCGGGCTGGGGGGTGACTGGCTACAAGACACGGAGGGCCTTGCGGCCATAAAGGTCGCGAGTGGTTGGAGGAGCCAGATAACTGCGTGGGGGACCCCGGGGGATGGCATAGTCTGGGCAGTGCTGGGGGGCGTGGCGTTTTTCAGCTGCTACGCCTCGCCCAATATGCCGAGGGGTGACTTCACCGACTGGCTGGCAAAGCTGGAGGCGGAGCTGCGTCGGCGGGGGGGGCGGGTCGTCGTTGGGGGAGACCTCAACGCCAAGGCCGTGGCCTGGGGCTCGAGGCTGACCGACCGGAGGGGGCTGGAGGTTCTCGACCTGATGGCCTCCCTCAACCTCCTTCCGGCCAATAGAGGCAGGGCTCCTACCTTCCGGCGCGGGGCGAGCTCTTCAGTGATTGACGTCACCTTTGTGGGAGCCCCCATCAGGGACAGGCTGCAAGATTGGACGGTTCGCGAAGACGAAGAAAATATGAGTGACCATCGCACCATTACCTTTAAGGTCGACGGAACGAGGGAGACTCGCCCGAGGCATGACGGCCGCAGGTGGCTGGTGGGTCAGCTCAACCCTCAGAAGCTGGCCGAGGCCATGGGAAGCCTTCCAGCCGTAGTCCCGATAACGGGGAGAGACCCGTACGTCGAGGTCGGTGCGGCGTGCGACCTCTTCATGCTGGGGGTGCAGGCGGCCTGCAAACGGGCTATGCCCCGCAAGAGGGCAGGTCTCAGGGATAGAAGAATATACTGGTGGTCCCCGACGGTAGCCGATGCCTGGAGAGCCTGCGTTAGGCTACGTAGGGTAGTGCAGAGGGCCAGAAGTGGAGGCGCTACCCCAGAACAGCTTGCAGAGAAGCGGGAGGAATGGATCGCCGGCCGCAAGGCGCTGAGAGTGGCCATTTCTCGCAGCAAAGCCGCGCGGTGGCAAGAGCTCGTCGACCAGGTGGAGGCGGATCCCTGGGGCCTGCCATACAGGATAGTCCGCAGGAAACTGGGAGGCAGACCAGCTAGACCGGGGACCAATATCCCGGGTGGGGTCCAGGCGGTCATCAGGGCGCTATTTCCGGCTAGGCCGATAGTCGCTGCAGGAGAGAGGGGACACAGAATCGCAGATGTTCCGGAGGTTAGTGCAGGTGAACTCGCCGGGGCTGTGGCCAGGCTTCCATGCAGGAAAGCGCCAGGCCCCGACGGACTGCCCAACGAGGTTTTTCGCTGCCTGGCGGACGGATCACCGGAGGCGTTGCTGGGGATCCTCAACACCTGTATGAGGTGGGCGGTGTTTCCCGGCTGTTGGAAGGTGGCTTCCCTTGTTCTGATCCCCAAGAAGGGGAGTAGGGCGGATATGGACCCTTCGGCATTCCGGCCTATCTGCCTGCTCGACGGCGCGGGCAAGGTCCTGGAGCGCCTGATGTCTGGCAGGATAGAGGAGGCTCTGGCTACTGGGGGTGGACTATCCCCCAGGCAGTACGGCTTTCGGCGGGGGAGGTCCACCGTGGATGCAATAATGAAGGTGAAGGCGATCGCGGCGGAGGCTAACAGCGGGCCCGTGCGGAAGAGGTGCCTTTGCATTCTGGTCACGCTGGATGTCCGGAATGCATTCAACTCCCTTCCGTGGGGGTCCATCCTGGCGGCGCTGGGGGAGCGCGACATCCCCCAGTATTTACTACAAATGGTGGCATCATACCTCCATGACCGCTGGCTCACGGCAGACGATGGAGGGGGCCAGGTCAGGATCCCCCTGACCGGAGGGGTGCCGCAGGGCTCAGTGCTGGGGCCCCTACTGTGGACCGTAGTCTACGATGGGCTGCTGGGCCAGAGGTTCCCGGTCGGTGTGGAGGTGGTCGCTTTCGCAGACGACGTGGCGCTGGTGGTGACCGGTTCCGACATGGGTCGGCTCCGCCAGGCGGCCGAGGACGCGGTGGACGTAGTAGCCGGTTGGCTCCAGCGCACAGGGCTTGAGCTTGCGCGCGAGAAGTCGGCGGCGGCCTGGTTGTCCACCAGGAGAAGAGGCAGAGCCCGCGTGGAGACGCTTCGGCTTGGAGGCGCGACGGTGGAGATTGCCAGCGAGGCAATTTACTTGGGAGTCTCGCTAGAGGCCAGTAGATGGCAGAGCCGCCAGGTGCTGAGGGCGGCTGAGGGGGCGCGAGCCGTGGGGGCGGCGGTCTTGAGGCTCATGCCCTTGTCCCGCGGGCCAGGTGACGGGAGCAGGAGGCTTTTAGCAACAGCGGCAGCGGCCAAACTTATGTATGGGGCCCCAACGTGGGTTGGCGGTATGGCGGCGGCCAGGAATAGGGAGCGCGTCCGGGGGGCACTGAGACCCACCTCTATAGGGATATGCAGGGCCTACCGTACGGTAGGCACGGATGCCCTGGAGGTGCTGGCCTCGCAGGTGCCCGCAGACCTCCTGGTGGCGGAGCGGGCGCGCGTCTATGGCAGAAGGGGAGACCCGGCTGGTAGGGCCGCAGTAAGGAGGGAGGAGCGAGGTAGCACCCTGGCCCAGTGGCAGGCCAGATGGTGCGGCGGCGGGACGGGAGCATGGACGAGGCGGCTTGTCCGGGACCTCGTCCCCTGGGTGAGCCGGAGTCACGGGGAGGGCTCCCATTGGCTGACCCAGCTCATGACGGGGCACGGCAGCTTTGCTTCTTACCTGCATAGAATTGGGAGGGCGAGCAGTCCCGACTGCTGCCTGTGTCCGGGGACTTTAGATGACGCCTTACACACGCTGGTGTTTTGTCCTGAGTGGATACCCCAGCGGCAAGTGCTGGAGGACGCCCTCGGTGCGGTGGTAGACCCCGATACCTTGGTGCCCCTCATGCTGGACGACGAAGGCAGATGGAGGGCGGTGGCCGCGTTCGCGGAATGCGTACTTAGGGCGAAGGTGGAGGCGGAGGTTAGATAGGAAAATCGGAGGAGAGGTCACTGGAATAACGGAGGAGAAACTGGACAGGTCATGGACGCAGCATGCCAATAGGCGATCCCGTCCATCACCCGAGATGTGAGAGCAGGTTTAGTGGGTAGGGTCTATTTTGAATAATAGGAGGAGTCCCACACACCCCTGGTTGAAGGGACGGTGCTTAACGCATTCATACTCTCAAAAAAAAAAAAAAAAAAAAAAAAAAAAAAAAAAAAAAAAAAAAAAAAGGTTTTCCAATCCTTGTTCATCTTGCCAGGACATAAAATGTTGTCGAGGCAAGTAATTGCGACTATGCCCCGAAGTGGTCCCAACACTCGATTAACTAATCTTTGAAATACGCTTGGCGCATTACAAAAGCCAAATGGCGTACGATTAAATTCGTATTTGCCATTACAAATTTTTACAAAAGTAGTTTTCTTATTTTGCCTCCATTTCCACTTCTACTTGATAATATTCAGAAAATAAATCCAAACTAGTGTAGTTTTTATAAACTTTTAATTGATCGATTTGATCGTCAATAATATATCATTAAGTTTTCTATAATGTATACATAAACGCTTGTCCCTGTTTGGTTTATTAACTAAGAGCACTGGGGATGAATAGGGAGAATTTGAAACTCGAATGATTCCAGCTTCTTAAATTTCAGAGATCATACCTCTTACCAATTCTCTTTCCACGTGAGCCATCTTGTATGGACGATAAAATATTGACTTATTTTCACTTACAGTAATTGGCATTTTAGTATTTCCTTCGCAACCTATCTCTGCAAAGAATGTAGCGAAGCATTTTCTATATTTATTAATTAATTCTAGTCGTTGTTTATTTTCATTAGGAGCAAGACTGACATCTAGTATTTGATCATCTTCTTTCAACGGCGTCTGACTTTCCTCTAAAAGATTGCAATTTTCTTAACACACCAAACAAGTGTGACCTCTGGCGACTATCTTTCCACCTTTAATGAGGAGGTCATGCTTGGAAATATTGCTCAGACTTCAGAACTCTGCACTTCAAAATATTATCGATGTGGAGAGCACATCTTGGAACTTGATGTTTTAAAAACGTTAACTTATTAGCAGTTTTTATAAATGACTGGTGAGCAACGCACTGATCTATTTCGATTTCCAGTTCTGAAGTTTGTGAACCGAAATCAATAAACTAGTCGAAGCATTTATTTATTTAACACTGTGTTAATCAATGATGGATCAAACTAAATAAATTAAATATATTTAACCGCACTTGTTCTTAATATTGCACATGTTTATAGATTTCACTTATTTATAGAAATTCTCCTGTACAATTGTTTCGCCGTCTTTTCTTAAACATTTGGCTGTGTTAGTAATGCCTATAATTTCGCTTATCACAGGCAATATTTAATTGTCTGGGTCTGGTTATTCGATACTTTATTTATTTTATTATGCTGTTCACAATAAATAATAACTGAAACACTTTATAACACAGACACAAAACCATTTTATAGTATTACTGTATCATATTTGTTTGCTGAATGTAATTATACCACCACAACTATCATTTGGTATCAATCATTTACATGTACTATGTACTAGTATAAAAATGTAAGTAATACATATTTACTCCTCGGCCGAACAGTCGAGTAAATGCTTTGCATTTATATCATGAAGTTATTTTATTAACTTTGAAAGAATTAAACAAATTGTACAATAAGTATTGTAACGGTTCGAACCCAGGTGTTGTACAAATTCTCATAATTTGTAATATTTATTATTCATTGCATTTATTTAACTGCAATTCATCCTTAAATGCAATTGGATGCATTTGATTTCTTTAACTGCATATTACATGAATTCTTATAATTCAAGTAATTGATTTGGCTCGTGATTTACAAATTCTCGTAATTTGTAATATTGATTTGGCTCGTGATTTAGTGGTAGTACTCTACGTTATGTTTGATTTTTAAATCAAAATCGTGATAACTCAGTTTGGTTCGTTTTATGGGTAATGTGTCTGTTAGTAATTTTTGTTAGCAAGTAAAACACAGATACATGGATTTCATATGATTTATTCATTTTAAAAGGTTATGCAAGCGACAGGTAAATAAAAGACAATTTTGTTACTCTAATTGGACGTTATTTATTTAGTTATATTTATTTAAATTTTGGAATAGATTTGTTTAATAATTATTGAAAACTTATTATATTCTTTGAATTTGAATGATTTATTTTATTTTGAAAACAGAGTAACTTATTAACACTACGGTTGGAATTACAAAGTGTTACTTAGCGACTTCATGCACCACAATCTTCAAATTGTGCCGAGAAGGATATCTGATACATGTCATCACTGCATAGAAATTCATTAGCACGGTGCCTACCAATGTATTTCAACGCCACCTTGTGGATAGGAACGAATCACATAACTTCACATTAAAGTACTTCAAGCGATTCCAGTGCTGCAAGCACCCAATGTGTCCTCATTCGGAGACATTGCTAGTATTCGCGTTTACCAACACTATCAGCCATGTGATCGTAAAAACTTTAATAGGTATTGTTATTCAAAATTGATTATAGATTAATATGATAAAGCTCTATTCTACTTCTACTTTTCTATCTACTTAAGCACATACAAATATTCGTTTCATTCATTCATAATTCTGAGATTTCGTGAATATCGGAGGGCTGAGCAAGTTTAATTATACGATTTAATTACAAATATCATTGAATTATTTATATCGAAATTATTAAGTTATGTTCCACTGACGCAACTTTTTATTTAACTACCGATTGATTAATGAGGCCACACTGTTTATCAAATGTTTGCGACGAGAAAAGGAAGGCATGTTACAATATTCTCCTGTCAGTACGAAAATATTGTCAGGACAAGGTATAAAATGCAGTATGGGTCAACTCCGCAGTGGCGTGAGGCTCCCTACATTTCATACCCTTATTAAACTTCGTTCATTACCAGCGGCAAGGCGCGGTAATATCACTAGATGGGTTACATTATTATGGATAAATTACTTTAGAATTGTTAGTGTGAAAAGATGTTTGATCAAATGTTGTGCGACAGCGGAAAGGAAGGCATGTTACAATATTCTCCTGTCAGTACGAAAATATTGTCAGGACAAGGTATAAAATGCAGTAAGGGTCAACTCCGCAGTGGCGTGAGGCTCCCTACATTTCATACCCTTATTAAACTTCGTTCATTACCAGCGGCAAGGCGCGGTAATATCACTAGATAGGTTACATTATTATGGATAAATTACTTTAGAATTGTTAGTGTGAAAAGATGTTTGATCAAATGTTTTGCGACGGCGGAAAGGAAGGCATGTTACAATATTCTCCTGTCAGTACGAAAATATTGTCAGGACAAGGTATAAAATGCAGTATGGGTCAACTCCGCAGTGGCGTGAGGCTCCCTACATTTCATACCCTTATTAAACTTCGTTCATTACCAGCGGCAAGGCGCGGTAATATCACTAGATAGGTTACATTATTATGGAATTGACTTTGGAATTGTTAGTGTGAAAAGATGTTTGATCAAATGTTTTGCGACGGCGGAAAGGAAGGCATGTTACAATATTCTCCTGTCAGTACGAAAATATTGTCAGGACAAGGTATAAAATGCAGTATGGGTCAACTCCGCAGTGGCGTGAGGCTCCCTACATTTCATACCCTTATTAAACTTCGTTCATTACCAGCGGCAAGGCGCGGTAATATCACTAGATAGGTTACATTATTATGGAATTGACTTTGGAATTGTTAGTGTGAATTACATTTGATAAACTTGTGTTATATATTCACCTGAGGAATTAATGTTTAAAATATATGAGTCGTCGTCGGACAGCGTGACGTTCTGTCTCGATCGGTACATCTAACTGCTCCGTTTGAGTGCCGCACTTCTATTTATACTGGCATACTGGTCCCCCACTTTTTACTCTTCTTCCCCCGTCCTATGATAATTTTGCTTACCGCTGCAAATTGACGCCTTCCCATACGCGTCACCGAATTACGCAATCGCCGTTTCGAATTCCCGTCGTATTCCCACGACCTATTTCTCTGTGTCATCATTTTGATCGTGTGCTTATTTACATTTGCTCAAAACTACGAAGTCAGCAAAATGACTGACCTCGCTGGGCCAACGCGTCGTCGGCCGCGGCCTGCTATGATATTTACGCAGTTTTGTTCCGACTCGTAAAATTATGGATTTTAATATTATTAGGTTCTCACAGTATTATCAATTCAACACCCATTAAAATATTATGTTATATTCCTACACAAACAAAACTAATGAGTGATCGTATAGAGACGAAGAGAGAACGAATGCCATTAATCTTGATGTTTTTTTTTTAATAATTTTTTATTTTTATTTTTAGAACAATCTTCCCATTGTTTATTAGGTACAGCACTTGGGAGCAATCCCAGTTCTGATATTGTTAGCTGAACTTTTGCCATTTCTGATATTGTTAACCCAATTCAGATATTGTTAGGCCGGCGAATTACCTTTAGCTTAATACTGATTATTTTTAATCCATAAAAACAGTTTCAATACTAATTCTGCTGTATTATTCTTATAATAGGTAATTATTTGTATTGTCAAGATGTCGATTAATAAACAATGGGATTTGCATCAATGAAACTTATTTATTTAATACAAACTAATGATACAAAAATATAAAAGGTTATATAATCGTATAATAAAATATGGCAATCGCTCTCTTCTTTTGCTCCTTCCAACGACCGTCATTCTGTAACAATTTGAAGAGTGATCGTGAGTTTACAACTCAGTGAGACAATTGTATTGGTTGACCCGAGTAATAATTGGTCAACCCAATATCCTTGATTAATTACGGTGAAACAATTATCCTTGGTCAATTGTTTATCGATAGGTCAACCTCAACTCTCCACAACAATACAATGACTCACCATACTTGTTGACCCGAGTTCAACTCTCCACAACTAGACAATGATTCACCATACTTGTTGACCCGAGTCCAACTCTCCACAACCATACAATGGCTCACTATACTTGTTGACCCGAGTTCAACTCTCCAAAACTATACAATGATTCACTATACTTGTTGACCCAAGTTCAACTCTCCACAACCATACAATGACTCAGCATATTTGTTGACCCGAGTAATAATTGGTCAACCCAACATCCTTGGTATCTTCTGAGACAATGAAACAACGATGGGTCAACCTCAACTCAACTTAACCACACAATCACTCACCTTCAATTTACCCATACGGACACTAAACAATAAAACTTTATTGAAACTATGCTAGTAATATGTCACCGCCAGCTTCGCTTGGTGACACGCTCTTAATGAGCTTCAAACGCGTTTGTTCCCTTCGAAACGGTCTGAGTGGTAACTTGGCCTTGAGTTTATATAAACAGAACTGCAACATCGGCCCGTACATATACGCCCGAACGAAAATAGTATGATTTACCATTTTAATAAATTGGGTGATATAACATTCCAAAGATCCATTAGTCTGTGGATGATAAGGAGAAGTTACCTTATGTTTTATAGTTAAAATTTTATTAAGTTGCTTAAATATATTTGATGTAAATTCTGTACCTTGATCAGTTAATATCGAGGTTGGGAAACCAAATTGAGTACAAAATTTTAAGAAATGAATTGACACTGTTTCAGCATCATGAACTGGCATTTCATATGCTTGTATGAATTTTGTCAAATCATCTTGTAAGGTTAATATGAATCGATTTCCATTCATTGTTTCTGGAAGTGGACCTACGATATCTAAGGTAATTCTTTCACAAAATACTTTTGAAGTTGTTGTGATTTGCATTGGACTTTTATTATTATGAAAATCAGTTTTTGATTTTTGACAGATAGTACATTTCTTAACATATTTGGCTACGTCATCTTTAATGTTTGTCCAATAATATTGACTTTTAATTTTTTCATATGTTCTATGAAATCCTTGATGACCAGCAATAGGTGAATCATGATTTTCCTGTAAAATTATTTTAATTAGTTCAGGATCAGTGATTGTTATTAATGAGGATTCTAATATTTTATAATTAAAATCTCTAAATATATAATAAAGTAAACTATTGTATGTATCCTTCTTAATTAAATTATTTTGTTCTAAAATATCAGGTAAGACAAATGAAGTAACGTTATTTATTTTTAATAAAATTCTCAAGTTTATAAATGCATTAAATAAATCTTGATATGAAGTTGAGTCATAAACAAAGGTATTTATAAACACTAAGAAAATACGTTGATTAGGTAATTTCTTTAAAATAAACTTCATTAATCATTTATTAATATATGATTTGTCACAAGAAGCTGGTATTACAAAAGTTTGAATTCTATTTGGAGCCATAGTGACAAATTCTGGTTCTGGAATATTTAATTCCTTTTGATGAAATATTTGAAATTTTTCAAATGTTAATTGTTCATTATCTGTTATAGCATTAATTTCATGACATCTTTCTTTATAGTGACAAATTACAATTTCTATGTCTGATTTCTTGAATACAAAATCTATCATTAATTTAACATCTTCCCAATTTAATTTATCTAATCCACATCCTATTTTTGGAAGGGCTAGTTTTTTGATTTTTAAACTTATAAGTTTGGTTTTTAAATTATTTAAACTTTTAAATAATGAAAATAGACTTGGTTTATCATAGTAATTTTCATTTGTTATTAAATAAAATATATAATTTTTATTACTAGTTTTTACAAATAATGATTTTCCTATCTCAGGATTCTGAATTTTTAATTCATATTTATGATTATATTTATCTTTGATTACTTTAGCTATTCCTTTATTCATGTATAAATCTTTAGACACACAATGTGCAATACTATAATCATTTAACATCTCCATTAAATTTGATTCAATATCTTTTATTACAGATTTCTTAAATTTATGTTTACTCTTTAATAAACTCTTGTATTGTTTAAAGTATTCATTTAAATTTTTATTTTCACTTAATACAAGGTTTTCTTTAACATGATTTAACTCCTTTTGCTTTTTATTAGCAAGATAACCCTGTTTCTTATTTATGAAATTTATTTGCTCATTTTTATTTTGCCTTGTTAGTCTGCTCAATGCATCAGCATTAGCATTATCTTTTCCACTTTTATGAACTATTTCATATTTGTAATCTAAGAGTTTTAACTTCCATCTTAACAATCTACTTGATAAATCCTTGCAATTATGAAGCCATATTAAGGGTTTGTGATCAGTAACAATAATAAATTTAATTCCATATAAGTATGGTCTAAAATGTTTGACTGATTCTATAATTGCTAGAAGTTCTTTCTCCGTTGTGGAATAATTATTTTCTGCTTTATGTAATGCCTTGAAAAATAGGCGATAGGTAAATCTTTACCAATTTCACCTTGTGATAATACGGATCCAATAGCTTCATTGGATGCATCCGTAGTAAGTATAAATGTATCGTTAAAATTTGGATATTGTAATATAGGTTCTGTGGTTAAAGCATTTTTTAAATATTCAAACGAATTTATACATTTTTCATTCCAATTAAATTTATTATCTTTCTTTAACAGACTAGTTAAACGTTTAGATATTTTAGAAAAATTAGGAATGAATCGTCGATAATATCCTATTAGACCTAGAAATGATTTTATTTGTTTTGGGGTAGTTGGTACAGAAATTTCCGAAATAGCTGCGATTTTATCTGGGTTAGGTTTAACACCTTTGTTTGAAATAATATGACCCAAGTATTTTACTTCTTTATGAAGAAATTCGCATTTATCTGGTTGAAGTTTTAAATTATGTTCCCTAAGTCTTTGGAATATTTTTATTAAATTTTCATTATGTTCATCTAATGTCTTTCCATAAACAACAATATCGTCAATGTAGACAAAACAATTTTTACCAATTAAACCGCTAAGAGCAATATTCATTAATCTTTGAAATGTCGACGGAGCATTTTTTAAACCAAATGGCATTCTATTATATTCAAAATGACCATTAGGAACTGTAAATGCCGTTTTTTGTTTTGAATCTGGAGACATCTCTATTTGATGAAACCCTGAGGCCAAATCCAAAGTTGTGAAATATTTTGAACCATCCAACTGGTCAATAATTTCAGTTATATTTGGAATAGGAAATGAATCTCCAACTGTGACATTATTTAGATTTCGGTAATCAATGACTATGCGCCATTTTTGATTGCCTATCTACACTTGATTGAGGAACTATCCACACTGGACTTGTCCATGGAGAGAATGATGGTTGAATAATATTTTGTTTTAGCATTTCGGTAATTTGTTTTTCAACTTCATGTTCATGGATTTTAGGATATCGATATGTTTTCGAATTTATTGGTAAATTTGAATTTGTAATAATATCATGCTTAATTGTTTTTGTTGAACTTAGCATGTCATCTTTTAAATGAAATATATCTTTATATTTATTACATATGTTAATTAAACTAGTAGATTCTTCATTTTTTAAATGATTTATTCTTATATTCTGTACAAGTATTTGATCTCTTGGATAATTATTATTTATTTGTTTATTAAAATTTACTACGGCCTTTCCAACATTAAATGTTATAGGATGCCCTTGTAATTTAATACAATTATTTTCGTAATCAATAACAGATGGTAAACCTTGAAATAAATCAGCACCAAGCAATCCGTGATAACTAGGAGTTGCTGATGTTAACTTTTCATTAATAATATACACCTTGTGCCAAATTGTTAAATTGTTTACCTTCAGGAATAAAATAGCTGATCCTATTGAAAAAATAGGTTTATTAGGAATAAATCCAAAAATTTTAATTTTATCTCTATTATTAATTTTTGTATTTTGAAAATCTATAATTTGGGAATTGCATAAACTAATACTTGCACCTGTATCTACTAAAAATGTTATTTGTTTAGTTTTCGAATTATCTGAATAAAATGTAAGAGTTTTTAATATATTTTTATCATAATTTACGCCTCTTACTGCTGCATTCGGTCTTCCTGTGCGAAGTTCTTCACAGAAAGGCCCGGAAAGTTTAAAGACATTTCCTCGAAATTATCGTTATCATTATTCATAGTATTATTTATTAGAATGGGCTATAAAGGTGCCCATTCATTTTACAGAATGTGCGGTACTTTGCTTGATAATTATTATATCTCTGATAATTTCCTTGGGAATTATGAGTTGCAGTATTGTTTCTGTCAACTCTATGATTGTCTGGTCTATCTGGTCTACTGTTATTGTGGAACTGAGACGTTTGACCTGATTGATAGTTTCGAGATGAATTGCTATTTCTACCCCGAGAATAACCTTGTATCTGTTTCCTATGAGAACTATTTGGCTTTGGATTGTTATCATATTTATAATTTTTATTTTTATAATTAAGAATTTTCTCTTCTTGTAGGGCTAAATTATAAGCGTCATTAATATTTTTAATATCTCTTGCTCTCAACATCTGACTTAGCTCCGGTTTGCAATGAATAATAAATCTGCGAAGTGCAGTATTTTGAATCGCTTTTCGAAGTCCTGGTAATTGATCAGGTTCTTTGCAATTGTGAGTTTCAGCTTGGATACACGAGTTTTTTGCGTACTCCAATCGTTTAAAAAATTGATTAATATCTTCATTAGGATATTGTCTAATTGTTTCTAACTCTTCATGAGCTTGTACGATGTATTTAGTAAATCCGTAATACAACTTTAATTTGTTTTTTAATTCTTCCCATGAATTAACATCTGATAATTCGATTTCGTTAATTACACTGGTTGATAATTGTGAAACAATATAGCATAACAAACCTTGCGTTTGTGCAGGTTCAGCCAAGTTAAATGCTGAATTACAATCTTGGATAAATCTATTTGTTTCTTGACGATTTCCGTCAAAAGGTTTAATGAACTTAAACAACAATGCAAGAGGTAATTTCTCTACATCTTCTGACATATTATCGTCTTCATAAAATTGTGAGCCTTGACCATATTTATTTGATTCATTTAATTTTGAATCAGCTTTATTTTCGTTCAATTTCGAATCCATTTTTTTTTTGAAAGGATGGAAAAAAGGGAATAACGAGAATTTACTTACAGTTGCTTCTCTTCTCACACGAATTCTTGAAAGAAAACTCGCGCCAAATCCTCCTGAGTTGACTGATGCTGGATCCACTTGGTTGGTGACTCCCACATGGTCTGCTTTATCTGCTAGGGGATGTTCTGGACGAGTTGCGAGGAATCCCACTTCTGACACCAATTTTTCCTGTTGCGGCCCTGAATTACTGTTGTGTTTTGGCGGATGTTCCGGGTAACGTCAACTAATTGGGTTTTACTTCTGACACCAGGGTGATTTACGGATCCCAGCCGATTATTTAATAGAATTAGCAAGCGTTTGTTAATTCTATATCACTTAACTTTTTTAGGAATTGTTCACAAGGGTTCGAGTATAATTAAATAGGATATGGTAATTAAATAGGATATGGTAATTAAATATGATAAATTAAACTTTATTACTTGTTGCAATTACAATTATGATGGATCGAGGTTGACGATGTAACTTAGTCTTGCCATAAGTTTTGCATGCGTGCGTCTCATCTATTTATATTAAAATAATGCAACGCAGGCAAAACGCAATGTCTTCTAATATTGTGCAATAATTGTATAAAGGGGGTATTGCTTGGGGTTGACCCAACAATATACTTAAAAATGCAATTTTTCCTCCGGAAATTTGAGCATGTTCCTCGCCTAATATGTGTCGTATAACGAATGCATGTGAATCATTTCATGCTCACTTTAATGATGATTTTAGTAATAGCCATTCGCCTTTGTACATCTTTATTCAAAGATTGTTACAGTTTCAAATGGATACTTATGTTAAACTAAACAGTGTTGAAAATCGTATAGTTCCAATCTCCCAAACTTTAAAGAAAATGAATTTCTTAAATGTAAGATTAAAGTTATATGATGCTGAACAAATAACTAGATTACAATTTGTAAAGTAATTGTGCCATTATTTTGCAATTGAAAATTAGTTGGACCATGTTTGTAAATATTGACGAGATAAATAAAAACCCATTATAGTAACATCATCACTAGCTGCAATTTACATTCAAAGATTATAAAACCCTTGACCGTCGCTGCAATTTACAATCGCCCTAACATTTAATTTATCAAATTTAATAACAAAATATGAAGAAGTAGAAAAATAAAACTATATATAGCGAATCTAAAAATACAAAGGCTTGCATCCGAGATACAGCAGCAGGCAGAAGAAAGTGAACTAAGAAGGCAATCCCTGCTGTCAGAAATAGTAATCAAAACATAAACTTTAGAGAATATAACTAAATAAATAAATGTTTTCTATCGATGTGACAATTATTATTTTGTTTCTTCATTATTAATTTTGTGATAATTGTAGATTATTATACTGTTAATAAAAGTGGAAAATAACAACATTTATTTAAAGATATATTGTACATATGTGCCGTTGAAAACCAGAGTGGGTAAATCTGTTTTTTTTTTTAATTCAAATAAGTTCAGAAATATTTAAGGGATGTTATCTCTTGTATATTTCTGGACATAACCGAATTTAAAACAAAATGAACATGCACCTAATCTGGTTTTCAACGACTCGTATAGTATTCTATTTATTTTGAAATAATATAACTATAAATTATTAAAGTATTGAGTAACAAAATTATTTCTGTTAACAGCAAGATCATTGAAATCGGCGACTTCTGCATTGGGAATATGATCATTTGCTAGCAAATTATGCAAGTCGTTTTCATCGTAATCTGCTGGCGGTGGTGGGTTGTCTTCGCCTTTTGCATGCATATATTATGCAGGCAAGCTGTTGCAATGGTCACATGTAAAATATTATCGATGTTAAAACGCATGCCATAAGCCAATGCAAGAAATCTTCGTTTCCAAACAGCAAAACATAGCTCGATAACATTTCGTATGCGGATGTGGCTCTCATTATATAAGTTCTGTGCTCGACCCTGCGGATTTAATAGTGGTGTCAGAAAATGGGTTCTCAAGGTATATCCACTATCACCCAAAAGCACAGTATTTGGATAAAGACCTGCTTCGAAGTGCCACTACACTTGTAAATTGCAAATTGGCATTGCATGCTTCTTGAATATTAATAGAAATGTATCCTGTTCGGTTGCGGTAAATGTCTCCATCTTCGCCCGATCTTCACCCGATGGCAGAAGGAAAAATTTAGCGCAACCGAAAAGGATACTTTTCTATAAGTATTCAAGGAGCATGCAATGCCAATTTGCAATTTACAAGTATAGTGGCTCGTTGGCCAGGATCAACTCACGATGCTACTATTTACAATAACAGCAATTTAAAAATTCATTTCGAAGCTGGTCTTTATCGATAGAGACGTACTGGAGATAATCCACTTTCGATAGAGACGTACTGGAGATAATCCACTTTCGATAAAGATGTACTGGAGATAATCCACTTTCGATAGAGACGTACTGGAGTTAATCCACTTTCGATAGAGACGTACTGGAGATAATCCACTTTCGATAAATACGTACTGGAGATAATTCACTTTCGATAGAGACGTACTGGAGATAATCCACTTTCGATAGAGACGTACTGGAGACAATCCACTTTCAATAGAGACGTACTGGAGACAATCTACTTTCGATAGAGACGTACAGGAGACAATCCACTTTCGATAGAGGCGTATTGGAGACAATCCACTTTTGATTAGAGACGTACTGGAGACAATCCAATTTCGATAGAGACGCACTGGAGACAATCCACTTTCGATAGAGACGTACTGGAGACAATCCACTTTCGATAGAGACGTACTGGAGACAATCCACTTTCGATAGAGACTTACTGGAGACAATTCGCTTTTAATAGAGTCGTACTGGAGACAATCCACTTTCGATAGAGACGTACTGGAGATAATCCACTTTGCGGAAAAGGGCACATTTGCTGGAGGCCCTGGAATTAACAGAACCAAAGGCCAGACCGAAGTGATATGTACCTCCCTTCTCGCTCCTTCTCACTTTCATAAATATTTTCGTAATAGCCATCCGTCTTCGTACATCTTTATTGAAACATTGTTACAGTTTCAAATGGACACTTATGTTAAACTAAACAGTGTTGAAACTCGTAGGGTTCCAATCTCCCAAACTTTAAAGAAAATTAATTTCTTAAATGTAAGATTAAAGTTATATGATGCTGAACAAATAACCAGATTGCAATTTGTAAAGCAAGTGTGCCATTATTTTGCAAATGAAAATTAGTTGCACCATGTTTGTAAATATTGCCGAGGCAAATAAAAACACATTATAGTAACATATTCAAAATATTATTGAATTACCTAAACAGCCCTTTATGTGTGTGCTTATGATCCCTACGACTAACAGGTAAGAATCCCAGCTGCAGTTTACATAATTATGTGTCCCCGGTTCTGAACCACTCGCTGCAATTTACCGGTGTCATGGCAGAGCAGGCAAACGCTTGTTTGTTCTGCAGTGTTATAATAATATATATATATAATATATAATACCGGTGCCATGGCAGACGAGGCAAACGCTTGTTTGCTCTGCAGTGTTATAATAGTAATCGAGTGTGCGAAGACTTCTTGTGTGGCCTGTAAAAAGGTAGCTCACAGGGGCTGTTTTAACAACAAAAAAGGAAGCACATGAAGACGATAGACGACAACAATATAGTTTGCTGTGAAGTGGCTACCGAATATAACCCAAAAACTGAACAAAGTGAAATCAACATTGGAGCAGAAACTCAGGAAGGTATGTCACACACAAAATATCTTAAAGAACTTCTGTCTCACAAAGGCATTCGCGGCGCGAACACTAATTCATATTCGGAGGTAGTAGAACTGACGACACAAACGGCCAAAAGTGGTAAAAACCTAGAATTTCATGTGGAAAAAGAAACACCAATGAAAAACGTAGAAGGAGTATGGAAGACTACAACACATCGCAAGAGGAAATCGTCTTCCGTGACTGGAAATAGAGCTGCCAGCAGCGCTATCAGTGACCCTTTTCGAGCGGCCAAGAAATCAGCCTGGATATATATTGGACACTGCGATGCAAATGTAGACGTCAATAACATTAGGAAATACATGACAGATTGCCACCCTGACATATCAATTGAGGAAGTTGTAGAACTAAATACCAAGGGTAGGAATAAAGCATTCAAACTGTGCGCAGATTTTAAACATCTGAATACGCTAATGAGCGAGGATTAATGCCAGAAGGTATAAGAATTTGAAGATATACCTTCACAAAGGATCAAACTAAAAAAGTCAGCAGAGACAATCAAACGAAGATATAACAGAAGAATCGTCTTCAGCGGATCTGCATATTCTGTTCCTCAATGTACGGTCTATCCGTAAAAAAATACCTGAAATAGAAGCCTTCTTGGTAGATAAACCATACACCATACTGGGCCTGAGTGAGTACTGGTTGTCACAAGGAGAATGCAGAACATCCAAGATCAATGATCTCTGCTCAAGAGCATACTATGCTCGACATTCCAGCAACCATGGAGGCTCAATGATATACGCGGCAAACGAAATAGAAGCATTGAACTACAATACCCTTACGGACCTAGTGAGTATCGATAAAGTTTGCGAACTATCGTGCATGTTTGTTAAGAAAATGGATGCCTATTTTATTTGTGTCTACCGATCTCCATCAGGAAACTTCGTTGAATTTCTAAACATTATAGTGAACTTTATAGAAAAGATTAGTCATCACCAAAGCTTTATTGTGCTGGGGGGAGATTTTAACATCCAGTTTAATACAAATGACCCCAAAACAATATCACTAATTGATGTGTTGGGATCCCTCGGACTCTACAAAACGGTTACCTTTAACACCAGATATAATAAATCCATAGATAATATCTTCACCAACTACGATAGAGATCTAATAATTGTGACAGGCTTAGAAACGGCTCTCTCAGATCATCGAGGGTTATCAATTAGAATAAAGAGTATACGAACACCAAGCAAATCTACACATAAAAAAGTCCGACTGATGACCTTATTGGGTAAGCAAACTTTCTTCAACTTACTGAATGGCGTAAGCTGGGACTTTGTAAAGGAAGATATTGACCACAACATCAAATGGGGTCGGATGAACGACCATTTAATCGAGACAATGCTACAGTCATTTCCCATGAAAGTAGTCAATAGCCAAAACAAACATAATAATATAAAGTGGTTCACTGATGAGCTCCACTCTTTGAGAGAAACTCTAAGACTTCTTGAAGAGGTCTGCTCTAGTCATCCTTCGGAGACAAACAAAGCATTAAAAAACTCTTACTTAAAAAAATACAAAGCAACCATTATATTAACCAAACAAAGAGCAAATAAGAATTTCATCATATGTACTAATAAAACTAAGGGGCTCTGGTTGCTTATAAATAAAGAAAGAGGTCTATTACATAAAGATACAAATACTAGTAGCATATCTAGTGACGACTTCAATTCATTTTTTGTTAACATACCAGGACAATTAGGCAATGGCAATGCAGTAGCTGGAAATGGCCACCACATCCATACGGCATCAAACATCATCTTTTATTTTAGGGAAGTAACTCTTTTGCAGGTTAGGAATGCTGTAAATAAACTAAAAACTAAGAAATCTCTGGACATATATGGCATAAGTGTAGATATGATTAAAACCGTTAAGGATCTGCTCATAATCCCAATAACTTACCTTAACTTAGCATAAAAAGCGGACGGTTTCCGAACGTACTAAAATTTGGTAAAGTAATACCTATATACAAGAAAGGAGATAAAAACGACATTAATAACTATCGCCCCATATCACTGCTCCCGGCAGTGTCTAAAATAATGGAAACACTACTAAAGGACCAAATTATTAATTATTTTGACAACAATAACCTATTCTCAAAAAGCCTGTTTGGATTTAGACAGGGACGCTCAACAACCGATGCACTGTGAGATCTCTGTGATATAATAGATAACAGCTTCGAAAACAAAACCTGATGTATAGCCTCTTTTCTGGACTTGAGCAAGGCGTTTGACTCTGTTCCCCATGATATTTTGCTCGAACAACTACAAATGTACAACTTCAATGAAACTAGCATAGATATCATGAGATCATATCTAAGCGGTCGCAAGCAGTCGGTAATTTTAAATGGACGCATGTCGGATACGTTGCCGGTGCTACAAGGTGTTCCTCAAGGGTCGATATTAGGACTCATATTATTTTTAGTATACATAAACGAAATCCCGCTGGTATTGGAAAAGGCGGCAGTGATACTGTTCGCAGATGACACGACAGTGGTAAATGTGTCGAACGACAGCGACAAACTCAAAGTTAAAAATTCTCAGTCGCTGGAACTAGCACAAGCTTGGTGCAGCGAAAACAAGCTCCAGTTAAATAACAACAAGACCTAACAAATGATATTCTCTACCACAGGGCCAACCCTGAACATTAAATCCATCCGCTTTTTGGGTATTTACTTAGACCCTGAATTGAGGTGGCATAAGCATGGCGATGAACTAGCCAAATTACTATCTAAATATATATTTTGCCTGCGAAACATTTCGCATCAATTACCTAAGCAAGAGTTGAAAAGTGCCAACTTTGCACTGGTTGAGTCCCAGATAAGATATGGCATCCTTGTTTGGGGACACTCTGCTTTCACTCATCGAATCTTTTCACTCCAGAGACGCGCAGTAAGAATTGCTGCGGGAACGGGATACACATACGATTGCAAGAAGGACTTCATTGCGCTTGGCATATTAACGTTGCCTTCAATCTTCATCCTGGAATGTCTATGCCATATAAAGAAACACCTGGATAATTATTCTAGCCACGACCATATCAAACAAAGGAAGGGATTACCTATGTCTGAACAAATTAAGACTAAAAAGAATGCATACAGGTAGCAATTACTATGCAATCAAGTTTTTTAATAAACTGCCGAGGGGTATAAGAAATTATCCAACAGAAAAGCTATTATCAAAAACTATTTGGCTACCAACGCCTTTTACTCCCTTGGTGATTTCATGAATAGTGATATACATATTTAACATGTCTGAGTGCGTCTTATTTATATAGTTGTTTTTATGTGTTCACCTAATTTTTAATGTGTCTTAGTTTCAGTATTGTATTTGTACCTTATAGATCAAATTTCTATTTTGACTCGTGTAAAACTTTGTTATTAGCACCAAATAAATATTATTATTATTATTATAATTTATATACAAGGATTACGAAACCCTTGACAATTCGCTGCAATTTACATGCAAGGATTATAAAACCCTTGACCATTCGCTGCAATTTACATGCAAGGATTATAAAACAATTGACCATTCGCTGCAATTTACATGCAACGATTATAAAACCCTTGACATTTACGTTGAATTTTCAGTTGACAAAGTGAGTCTTTTTTGTTACCTAGCTGCAAAGTACTTTTATGTTCTAGAACGCCAAAGTCTTTTTCGTTCTAGAACATAAAACAAATGTCAAAATAATCTGTCAATTATTCAACTTACATTTATAATTTTATTAATTAAATACATAACATACGAAAACTAGTTTGTACCTACTTACTACATGTAAATTGAATGTGCCAAAATTGCAGTGAGTCAAATTTTTGCCTGATCCAATGCTATGCGGTATCTTCGTAGCATTCAGTTCTGGATGTTCAATGCTGTAATTGTTCAAGTTTACTGCACACGTTGTATTATTGGCAACTTCCGTAGGATCTGCTGAAGACGGTAACAATTTATTTGCAATTGAAATTTTATTTTGTTTAGAATCTTCTATATGTATATGTTTCCGCGACCATACTCAATATTTACGGTTCATACATTCTTGAACGCAAAAGTGGCATTTCGCGTTCTAGATACAAAAATAACTAATTAGAGCTTTATTATGGCGCCAATACAGTGGATTGCAAAAAAAAATTGAAAAAAAAAACAGTTTTCTGCATTTATTTTTCTTCAAAATGTTATTACATAAATGTGGTTTCTCAGAACCCCCAAGTCTTTCAAAGTTGACATTCAGTTCATAACTTTTATAAATTAAGTATTAAAATGCCTCTTCTAGATGACAAAACCAAAGCTGTAAGTGATTTAGGAATTGTGTTTCGGGGTATACTTTCTACACACCAGTTCACCAAATACAAAAAAGTTAGCTGTTTAATTGTAATTAATGACACTAACACGTACGTGACATTTCTAATATCAAGGTTGTTCAAGCCATGTAATTTTAATATAGCGGGAAATTTCGTAAATTATTTGAATAAGCTAAGTTGTATTGGAGCTATAGATTTATTTGTTAGTGGTTTTTAATCGATTATCATCGACGTTTCGCATTACGATTGAAGGCTTCTTCAGGATGTTTAGATTATATAACACAAATAACTTACTATAATCTTGAATTGTTGTAATAAATAAAAATATTTATAAATAAATTTTCTAATTCTTTTACATTTTAAATTATACTTAGTTATTTGTGTTATATAATCTAAACATCCTGAAGAACCTTTCAATCGTAGTGCGAAACGTCGACGATAATTGATTTAAAAACACTATAAAATAAATCTATAGCTAACAATACAACTTAGCTCATTAAATTAATTGACTAAACTTTCCCGCTATACAATAATTACAAAAACAAATAGTAGTTATCTCAAGAAAAATACTAGTATATGTATATATAAACAAATCACTAAATATATTAATAAATGTTTATAATAATAATTATGATACATGAATACATTTAAAATAGTGTGAATAAACAATAAAAAACGTAAAGAAAAACAATACTTTTCTTTACTTATAATATATAATGTGCTCCCGTGCAATCAATGTCTTCAAGATAGTGCTGCGGTCGCTTCGATTGCAGGAGATTTAAATGGGTGAAACGTTAGTTCACATATTTTCCTGGGCTATTATTTGCATTGTAGCAGTGTATAACATTATTGTAATTTACATGACACTAGTATATGCATATATAAACAAATCATTAAATATATTCTTAAATGTTAATAATAATTATATGATAGATGAATACATTTAAAATCGTGTGAATATAAACAATAAAAAATATAAAGAAAAACAATACTTTTTTTACTAATAATACAAATAACTATACAATGTGCCACGTCCAATTATTAATAAAATTATGTGCTTGTCAATCCATATGTAAATTGAAGGAAGATATATCCTACAAAACTAAATACTAAAAAAAATCTTTACAAAAAACTCCAATTATATAATAATGCCCGTACAGATAACCAAATGCAGACATTTAACGAGGAACCAATGTATGACAGTTTTTGATTTTGCAAGGCCTAAATGTCGCGATCTGGTTTTTTGATATTTAACTAATGCTAGTTTTTTCACAGGATCATTAATTTTATGAAGTTCTTTTCCTTGCAGTATGTTGTTGATGTTCTGTATCCATACCACAACATAAAATGGGATCAGAAGACTTAAAATTAGGTCAGCCAAATTGTGAATATAACAGTGACAAAAATTTGGAATAATTGTACAAGAAATTTTACGTGTAAAAAATGATACTATATTAAAATGAGTGCAAATCTTCGGTATATAAAACCGCATAATTTGCAAACATTGATTAACGTATTTGAAGAAGTTAGAGTTGGGTCGCAGCAAATTTCCACGTGTAAATTGCCTACATTCAATATAGGAGTGAATGGGTTCCAACGTATCGGAAACCAGGTCCTGTTTACATATACTACATCCTTGTAATTTTCTCAACATATTGCGGGCCAAATATCCTGATATGTACATATTTATATTGTCCGCCAGAAAACTGGGGTTGTTTATAAATGTGAACTCATCAGAGACATTTGGGGACAAGAAAATAAAAAAAATGGGAAAATAAGCGATGGGTTGTTTCCATTTTCTCAAAACTCCACGAACCATAAAAACCATTACATGGTCTGCAAAACTTAATTTAATTTGCTCACCGCAAGATGCGAAACCATCGATCGAAGAATATCTTTTATTAAAGTGTAATCCTTGACTAAGCGACATTTCGTCAAATAGAAGGGGCACAATATTTTTCCTCTTCTTCCATGTGGTCAACAGCATCCCGTAGCATCTCTAAAATAGGCTTGTTGATGCCAGGACCCAACGGGATGCGGTTCAGCAGTGCTTGTAGGCTTTTTCTCGATGGAAGGCCAAAAATTTTGCCCAAAATTGGTACATTTTTGGACTTTGTTTCATCAAAGTCAAAGCAAAAGTTTTGTTTTCCAACGAGAATCGTCTCCCTCGGGGTTTTAATTTTTGAAGCTTTAATTGTGACATGAAAAAATGTATGGTTGTATCCATAGATAACCCCCTTATAGATAGGCCACTCACATTACAAAAAAATTCAGACTTAGTTGTTGGCCCCTTTCCGTGATCGGCGCTGATCACAGGACGATTTTTGGCGGGAGCTTTAAACGGAATAGAAATTCAAAATTTGAAAATAAAACTCTTTTCAACAACAATTTCAAAATTTATTGTGTTCACAGTACAAAGTTTAGAGAATCAGTTAACTTGGTTACACATAAATAATATGCAATCATAAATATGCACTGCAAATACAATAAATATTTAAACTGTTCTTGAATCTTCTCATAGAAAATAAAATGCAATATGTATATGAGTAAGATCAATTTTATTAAGGACTGTTTTCAATTCTGAACATTAGTAAAGTTAATGTTTACAAAGATTAGTTCATACATTTGTAAAAATGTCGACATTTATTATAGTAAAATAACTGAGATTAATAATTATAACAAAATCTGACAATCACAAATTTCAGTTAAAATTTGTATTTTACAAAAATTGACCGACTATCCCGAACTAAACCTTAAAATCTATAATTAATACATACCATCTTCAAATGTATGATTTAGTTATTAACATTGGTGCAACGTTAGAGCATCTATTTATTAGACAAACGCATTATTTGCCTCTAAAATGTATTTATAGTTTACATCCCTATTTATTGCTGGTAATACCTTTGATACTGATATTGCAGAAATACAAGCCGTATTTTTGTAAATTACCTACATACTACATAAATATGTGCTACAATGTTAGCGTCCAAATAATTACTAAAATATTAGTAATATTACTATTAACAATAGTACATAGAAATCGCCTACGCTCGAGGGATCGAGTACGGCACTCCGTGAAGACATACTTTAATGTTTAAAATCAAATATGCACAATTATATTAGGTCAATTTTAGTAAGTAATAATACTAACACTACACAAAATACACATATTACATGAGGCATTTTCGGAAGAGTAACAATGTTACTACACTTAAGTGCATTACCAAGTAAAACACGGTTTAAGTTTAAAAGATTAAAATTATTCGGTCACTATCTATTATTAGTATTAGGTCTATTACTACTATTATGTCATTATCAGGTCTTTATTTGGTCACATACAGGCTGATTATTGACCTATATAAAACTCATAAACTTCATCTATTGCCGGGTATAATAATATTTATGCTACAGGTAGGTAAGACTTGTAATTATTAACATTATAGTTACCAAATTCATCTACTACAACTGTCTCAAATTCCTCCTGTGGTTCAGTCTCTATCATGTATGTGCCTGTAAATCATTAGATGAGCATAGATTGTTCAACAAGTATGAAATTCTCTTACTCAAAATATTCGGCAGGAATAATGTAGGTACAGCATTTTTTTTTTAATTTGACCGATTGCGATTGCAAGGAAATCTTGCGTTTTCATCAAAGTGTCGATCGCATATCCTGTTTGCCCCTCGGGTTTTTTTTAACTCCCTTGTCCAGGTATTCAGCTCTATTTACTGCAATCGCCCATTTCTTAAAGAGATGCAAAAGTGATAGCAATTAGGAAATTATCTGATTGTGACATTTAATAATTACATCTGAATCTTGAGGAAATAAGTGCATTTTCGCAGTTCTGCTACTATTTCCACATCCTTTTACACAGCACTGGTGAACCATACTTAAATATTACTGTCCCATCGTCAATTTGTTAACACCAGCAGCAGGGTAAGAGATAAGAGGTAGATTATAACTAATAACTCTTACCTTATCGTATCCACTTCATACTTACCGTGGCATCTACGACTGTCTGCGAAGAGCATGTTCAAGGGTTATAAGTTGTTCCACATTTTTAGTAGGACGGAAATGTGCGGATTTTAAAATAATTCGTTAAGCGTCAAATAAATCAAATAAATTCGTCATGCAACAGCCGGTAAAGCCATTAGCAAGCACTGCTGCCGATAAATAATTGTAGAACACTGCCAAATGCTGCCGATGCTAGCGACAAAGACGGAAAGTGGGTATCAACTCATCTCAAAATCGCAATATACAGGGAGTGCGTAAAGCCTGGTTGTATCGTTTATTCGTGACTTAAAGAGAGCACCAGACTCAGCAGCGTCAATTGCATGCTGAATGTGTTCACGGTGCAAAGCATTTTCAGCATGTAATCGACCAGCAGTTCTCTGAATGTCACGAGCAAACACATACAACTCTCTGGCTTGAGGGGAAAGCTTATTTTTTCTTGTCACATTTAGAGCTTTCAGCAAATTTATCCCTACACCTGAAAGATACAATAAACTTAAGTTCATAGAACTGTAAGTAACTTATATAATACAATATTAGTCTCAGTAGACCAGAGATTCCTAACCTTTTTTTATCTCGCCGTTCATTTTTTTATCAATGTACGACATGGACCCTGTAAGGAATTCCTAATCTAGATGAACATTTGCATCGATGTACAATTCTGATTACATACAATATATACTTATGTAAATGAAATAAAAAAATTAGAAACGAAAGATACTCACACTGCTTACTTCTACGGTACTTTCTCCTTTGACCACATGGAAAACTAATGTTTTTTTTTGTCCTGGGCGCCTACCTGCTCAGTCTCAACAGAGGGTGGCCCATCTGTGAATAAATTTTGTTTCAAGTATATTAAATACAATTTTCAACACATAAATTAATATTTGTACCTTCTACAACCGTACATTGCACTTCGGTTACAGACTGCGCCTCAGCTGTAAGTCGACATATTTTATATCCGATTTCGACATTGTCTGTGGATAAATATTTAAACATTTCATAAGCCAGTAATTAACTTCAAATCACATTGTATACCTTCTGTGTCCATCCAAAACTGTTCAGAGGGGTACTGCACTGAAGACAAGTCATCTAACGGAATATAATCTACAGAAAATAAGAACGCAATTAACTTGTTTCACTCATCGCTATACATTTTTTTTACCTAAATGCATGCCTTCAGTAGGTGGCTGGGCGAGACAAGAATTTGTTGCTAAAATGTTCAAAAAGTTATTTAATTCTTAGATACCTTAGATAGAAATCTTATTATTACCTATATGGGGATCAAGGAATAATGTTGGAATGCTCATTCTACGCAGTTTAGTTTTTCCTGAAGAAAGATATTTGCAGTCGTCTGTAAAATGCTTGTCTCATATGTTAAACACCCTGCAAATATCTTTCTTCTCCCTATGCAGCAAATCTGGTCTGCCCGCTGCCTGTAGCCATAATTGAAAATCCTAAATGAAATTTCATTATTACGGTGCGTAATTGCGAAACTTTTGAATTGGCGATAAATCATTCGTCTTATATTATATTCACAGATTATATTATATTATATTATAGTGTATGCATATTATAGTTAATTTATATGACAACTTACCGGCTCTCTTCTTGTGAACCGATGCATGGGAAGCAAAGTATGCTTGCACGTGCTAATACAGCAATATCGTCTTCCCATTGTCGATTGACGGAAACGGCCGTTATTCACAAAGAATGGAAAAAAGAAGAATGGAAACTTTGATGATTGGGAATGACACAGGGGAATCACTGTCACAGACAACTGGATTAATCAGTATATAATGCAGATATAATGTGTCAATAATGGCAAACAGAGTTCTTAAAAAATTACAGCGACCGTGTCGCTGTATGATATGATATGATATGATCCATGATATGTTTATAGCTGCGCCCGAATAAACACCCGTGTTTATCAGCTGTCTTAATCTCCAGACTCTGCCACTATTTTTTATAGCGCGTCTGGGAACCGGCAGTTTTATTTTAATCATAATGATAAAATTGGTATGTTTATGGCCTGCGTCAGCAACCCGCAACGGGTTTGAGTGCAGTTTGATTGATCACTTCCTGCCGAATCGTGTATCGCATTACACACCGCGGGTGGGGGGTGACCCTCGGCTTGTTCAACTCGCGCGCCGCACGGCCACATCGGGGGTGGTGTGGCAGTGGACCACGGCGCCCGGGGGGCGGCGCGGGGGCGGCGTGGTGGCGGCGCGGGGGCGGCGCGGGGGCGGCGTGAGGGCGGCGGCGGCTGGTCTGGTGGGTGGTCTGGGGGCGGCGGGGTCGGGGGGCGGCGGCTGTGTGGCGGCCCTCAGTCCCGCGAACTATGATATCAATTTGATCCGCGGTGATTAGACTGCCAATTAAATTCGCAGATCGCCAATTAGCCTGTAGTTAAAGTACCTACAATTGATGTAATTATTCCATTGTTATCCTGCAATTGTGATTAAATTACTCGCAATCAATCTATTGTTACTGCTCGCGGTGATTAGACTGCCAATTAAATTCGCGGATCGTCAATTAGCCTGCAATTAAAGAACCTCTAATTGCAGTAATGCACCTGAAATTAATGTAATGCATCTGCAATTATTCCATTGTTATCCTGCAATTGTGATTAAATTACTCGCGATTTCCTCAATCAACCCATTGTTACTGCCCGCGGTAATTGATTAATCCGCCAATAAAAACGCGGATTAAATTAATCGAAAACTAACCTAGCCTGGGTTGGAATCGGTGTTGCCTAACTACTGGTGGCAATGGCTTGTACTCTTAATGGAGCTTTGAGAAATATCTTTTTTACGTTGTTAACAATATTATTTACCACAGGAAAATGAATTCTAACTTCTTCCTCGACTCTATTGACTCCATGGGCTAAGCAGGTAGTGTGAATAAGGTTTTTATAAAATATTTTGAAATGTTGTCCAGCTTTCACCTGTATGATGCTGCGTCTGAAAGCATTAGCAACACTTTTTCTTCTGTCACTATCTCAGGCAAATAAAAATTAGCCAATCCTCCATGTACGAATCTAGATATGGTGGCGTTGTTTGTTTTGTCAAGTTCTTTTGTACTAATTAAATTCGAGTTGCCTGGTTTATTCTCGTTTACTCCCAATTAATAAATTTGCGATGTAACGTACACAGCTATCCGACGTTTCGTCGACAATGAAGTATATATAGCTATTTCCAATAATTCTTCTTATAGTAAGCATTGTATCTCTGTACAATTCATCAACATATTTTTTCCTTAAATAGCTCTCGTCTGGTATTTCAATTTTACATTATTTTTGCAAGAACGTCTTCAATTTTGAGTTATTCAGTTTGCTAAACGGAGATATTCGCAGATATTAGAGCATTACATAATTCAAAATTAAGAGCACCCTTCTCTTTCATTTTCGAGCTCGAACTTAAGCTTTCATGTAGCGTTTGTTGTTTTTTTTATGTTTGGTTTTTGACATTATTTTCATGTAAACTTGTTTTAATGTGTTGTATTATTTGAATTTTTTTTTCACATGGAATCTGATGTAATATGGAAATAAAAAAGGCAAATGTCTACAAACTATACAACGGCACAGTAGAAATATAAAACTTACGGTTTTACTGCAGGGCCTACAAAATTCAACACCATTCTCCAAAATTAGATCTTTATAATCTCTAATCCATTGAGACACGATTCCCTTGTCCTTTACTTTCGGCATTATACACACACAATTTTAATATTACCACACACAATCGCAGTCGGTTTATGCTACGTAGGCACTGAACTACGGAGCGATCAACTATTTGCTGACATTTGCACAAAATGAATAGTGAACAAGATAAATAGGATAATCCCCGAAATAATAATATTGTATTCGATTATTAATAATTAACTTTTCATACTATTTGAATGAATTTGAATTATGTTTTCATTGCATACTAAATTTTAGGTACTTTATTAAAAACTTTTAAAAAATTTAGTAAAAAAAAATTCTGACAAATATCCAATTATATGACCAAATATGCAATTATTGATAAAATATGCATTATATGCAAAAAAAAATGGTTAATTCGCTCTGTTTCTTTATGATTCGTGTAGATCTATTGAAATTTCCGTAGTCATATCATTAATTCAGGACATTCATTTTGCATATAGTCCGTGCTTTAGATGCCTCATTGGATTCTGGTCACCAGCAACGGTTTGCGCTGTCACCGTGTACATAAACCATATCCACAATTTCATTATGAGAAAAAATCATTAGGAAAATGCGCTAAAAAAATAAAACGTGTCGTACCATAAGTGTCACGTTGACGTTAACATGATAGAATTTAGTGATTTTCATGGCCCGCTAAGTTTATATCGATGAGATCTGTGTACATTTTTAAGAAAATCAGAGTTATATCTTAACTATCAACTTTTAAGAAAAAAATATAAGAGGCAAATAAGATGTAAACTGAGACCTTGAATAGGACCAAGTACTGAAATATAGGGTGTGCCATTTAAAAAAAAAAAAGTTATGGCACTTCATAGTAAACCAAAATTAATGTGTCACAGCAAGGTGTTGCCACAATGCAGA
Source organism: Othius punctulatus (assembly GCA_951805005.1). Classification (NCBI taxonomy): domain Eukaryota; kingdom Metazoa; phylum Arthropoda; class Insecta; order Coleoptera; family Staphylinidae; genus Othius; species Othius punctulatus. Next base: position 76,510,017 of record OX638139.1, read on the forward strand.
TAGGCGGTCTTGCCGCCAGAAGATACCTTAGTCAGTTGTTTAGGCTCAGGCAGAGTACCAATTTGATTTCCCAGAAACCAAGTGCCCTGCGATTTTTTTAATAAGTGCCTGCAAACGTATTAACTTTTAGAAAAACGTAAATAACTTCTGAACGGTTAAAGCGAATTGCAAAAACTAAACGGATTTATAATGCCTAAAAACAGGCAAATTCAAATATGTAAATTTATACGGGGGGTGTCATTTAAAAAAACCTGGTCAAAGGCTGCCCTGCAAAAATGGAACACCCTGTATATGGAAAAATCATTTTACAAACTGCACTTTGGCCTCCCGTTTGCAGTGTATTTTGGTTCATTTTGATATCTTTAAAGGTTTTGGTGTAATCGAGCCTGCCCGTCCTATTGACTTACCCTGTATATTAGTGTAAAACACAATACTCAATAATTTTATTTTTTATGATAATAATTAATTATAATGTATATTTCTAAATTTTCCATTAGAAAATGTTTCCTCTGATCGGATAAAATATGTTTATAAACTGAAAAACTTCTGTCAACAAGTCCACCGATGTATACTAAAACTCTTAAATGGCGCTTACTTAAATGCAGATATTGGGGAAGTATTAACATCTAAATTTTCTTCAAAATTTCCTTGTAGTATATTTCTTATCTTCTGAAGTTTTTAAAGTTTTATATAGCGTTCATTTTTTCTGAGTACATTATCAAATTTGTTGTGCATTATATGCCTAATTTTGCGCGGTTCTTCTTGTAGCGATACTTTAAAATAATAAGAAATAAAGTTACACTTTTAAATTTTCTAACTGTTTTTATTGTTCGTAACAACTGTTTCGCCACACTGTGGCTTCTTCGGGCGAAGAAATGATACCTTAAGCTAAGTACATAGCGCTTAAATAGTGTATTTATGAGGGTGGGGGTGACTATTGACAAGTTTAAAAATGTTGAGGAGCGGTGAATAATTGACATTCGTTTGGTCGTTAAGTGGGAGGCCGCTTAATTTTCTTTTGTTGATTTCCGCGATATGTACTTAGTTTAAGGTATAATTTCTTCGCCAGAAGAAGCCACAGTGTTGTGAACAGTTGTTGCGAACAATAAAAATAGTTTGAAAATTAAAAAGTGTAACTTTAATTCATTTATAATTATGAATTTTCAGCAAATGAAAGCCACATTGATCAATCTATTAAAATAATAGACAATCGCGACAGAATCTACTTTAAACTTTTAACAAAAGCATAGTTAGATTTTAGAAAACCTTAATGTAGTTCTCTTGCGTTTTCTAATATATTTAGATATTTATCTGGGGCTCCAGCAGACTATTAATAAAATTCCAAAACGAATTCTTTTATCTCCCTAATATTACTTGCGTAGTATCTACAGTAGTGTACTTAGGAGAGTTCGGACGCATTTTCCTATAAGAATTTACACAGGGGTCTGAAAGTTCTTTTTTATCCCCTCCACCACGATTTTGATCGAGGTCACCGCGCTTCTGATTGGTCCGTCTGATTTTTGGCGCGTAATTCAAAATGAACGAGCCGGCGAGGATGAGTCTAATTGTTTTATTTAATGAGTTTACACCTTTTTACACCTGACACCTTTTTAACGATAAAACCGACCCAACGGGCGCAGCTGTCTACTTATATCACGACACGCGTGTGTGTGTGGGGGGGGGGGGGGGGGGGGGGGTGATTCCCAACTTGTTCCAACTCGTATAATCGTGTTTATATTATACACGTACTTCGCGAGGGTATATAAAGTAAATGACATGGAACGCTTATGCATTCTGTTTCTCAAAGTCGTTTAGTGCTTTCGGCCCAATATTTGTGCTCCGTTTGTGAAATCGCCGTCGAGGAAATATTAAGGTAAGTTTGTATGCATGTAATAAAAAAGTATTATTTTTGATTAATACAATTGATATGTGATTAGCATGAATTGAAGCTCGTTCAGTAACATAGTGGTGCGATACAAATTGTATACATGTGTGAATTAAATCATGTTTGTTATATTATTTTACTGGATATGTGCTTGGGAGATGACATATATTACTACTTTATTATTACTATTATAAAATAACTGAAAATTTGATAATCCTAAATTGTACTAGTACTTGGCACATTTGTTAAATAATTTAAATTATAATTGTTTAAAAAAAATATCTGGTACACTGTTACCAACTTAACTGGGCAAAATTTCCCAAATTTTAAATCAAAGCTGAGAAAAAAAAGGATAACAGGACTCGTACACGCATACAATTAACGCATTCGTGAACAAGTTGTATCCCATAAATTGTGTTCTATTCAGACGGTTGTAATTAATGGTGCATTAATTTTGTTTATTCTACACCTTTGAAAACACATCAACAATTATTTAATATAATATTAATAATTAACCAACCAAGTTTAATTATATGAATTACGCACATGCAATTTAGTAAAATTATAGTTCAAGTAGTGGTAATATTCCTAATTAGCAACAAACATCAATTTGAATGGAGAATGAAATTTTCAATAATAATTCACCACACTGCATTAGATCAGGCATCAAGTCTAGGCTGGATCCGAATGAAACTGAAAGCTTCATTGGTGTAAATAATTTAAATATATTGTATAATTATTAAGAATCAGACTAGCATCCTCGTATTCGTTGGGTGTCAATAGGGTCACTAGGTGTCGACCGGAAGTGAACATCCGGTCCACAGAAAATAAAACGTATCGACCGAAAGTCAACATCCGGTCCATAAAATGAAAAAATCGTGGCCGGAAGTGCTACTTCCGGTGTTTCAAAATAAGGCTTCATGGTATTCAAATGAAAGCTTTTGACGTGTACATTACGAATCTAAATTAAAAAATAATACTCGACCTGCTCACAAGCGAGATAAGCCACAAAATGAGATTTTTAATGTGCCCTACCCGAGACCTACTGCACGATAACATACGACTGTAACCCTTACGAGCGTATCAATTTCAGGTTATAGTAATCCATGTGTACAAAGCTTGTTTAAGAAATATTAGTTGTGCTTCATTTTACATGTAAACATATGGGTAAAGTGAACAAATCCCTCAATTTCCGGCAATTTTACATTGTTTCTTATGGTAAACAAGCACAAATTCAGCTCCTAAAGCTATTGTTTTTCTATCTATTCACTGATTGGTTAAAATAACGAGCTCTGTGATCGGTTGAAAATTGTTTGAACGGGTGGGTGGAGGGTATATAAGCGCTGATTTTCGCCGATTTACTCATTCTTCTTGAATACTTTGTCGAGTGCACATCGCTAGCTCCCCAGCTCCTACATTTAAAGTACTCCGAACCGAACCTAAACGCAAGTTTAATTCTAGTAATATGGCTTCAACATAAACTGAAAATCAGTCTTTTTCAAGACTTGTCGAGGAAACTCGAGCCCACGTGATCAACATCTGTGATGGTCCAGCGATCGAGCCTGCTATTTAGAAGTGTGGACGAGACATCCGCAAGATGAACGCTGCTTTAAAGGGGGCGAAATCTGTGGCAGAGAAGCAGCATATAATCAGCTGCATATCACTCATGCAAGGATTCCGCTGTATGATGAAGGGTTTACGTGGGATTTATGGTGCAGGTTACAAACCCTCACATCCAAACCGCGCAAATTACGCATCTATGCGTGTTAAATGGATTGACCAGCAGTCAGCTTTCAATAGCCGTTTGAGGACAGGAGCTGTAATCAATCTCCAACACAAAGACCCCACTGAATTCCTCCAGGATGCCCAGCAGTTGTTCACCAGGCGTATCAAGAACATCCTCATGAAGGAGGCGTCGGTAAAAGTGAATGCTGTCTTTTGTGGGGAGTTTGCGACCATGAAAGCCGATGAAGAGCTGTATGAGTTCAAACACATTAACACCAAAAATTCCCCCATCTACCGCGACACCGATTTGGCGGAATGGTTTGCAGTCAACGTTGGGGGGCTCATTTTAATGTGGTTGGAGGAATTTCAAGTACGTTTAAAAAGGTCGGCAGTAATATCGGTAAATTAAATCTATTTATTTTGTTTTCCAGGAAAGGGATAGCGGCTGGATTCTGGCTACGATTGTGAATATCATCTTCAACATCAACAAATTCACACCTCAACTGGGATCGTCGTACATTGAGCTGCCAAAATAAATTAAGTTGAAAGAAGCCTGCATCAACGTTCAAAATGCTGATGATGCATGTTTTCCATGGTCGGTGACATCGGCCCTCCATCCAGCAGCATCCAAAGTGGCGGATAGATGTTCCGCATATCCCCACTACTCAACGGTGCTCAATTAAAACAATATTACCACGCCAATGACGGTGAAGCAGATCCCCCGGTTCGAAGCCCAGAATAACGTGTCCATCAACGTGTACATCCTGGAGAAATTGGGGAAGAAATTCAATACAGTACCCACCTATTTGACAAAGGTCAAGCAGGCAAAACACGTCAACCTGCTGCTGATCCAGGATGTTTACGATGGGGATGATGGCTGCACTCCACGATTCCACTATGTGTGGGTAAAGAATCTGAGCAGACTCGTATCCGCACAGCTGAGCAAACATCATGGCGAGAAATACTTTTGTGACCGCTGTTTGCATTACTTCAAGCTGGCAGCCCACATCGAGGATTGCATTGCGATGAATGAATGCAAGGTCCGGCTGCCAACACCCGAAAACGCCAACATTGGGTTCAAGAACCACCAAAATAAGGAGGCTGCAGCGTATATCGTTTACGCAGACCTAGAGTGTTTGCTTACACCACCAGCAGACAGCAAAACCACAGCGACATCAACAACATTGCAAGACCACACGCCCCATAGTGCAGCGTATTTTGTGAAATGTTCATATGACAGTTCTCTGAATGTCTACAGGAGTTATCGTGGTGAGGATTGTCGGCAATGGTTCGCAGCTGAAATGAAACAGCTGGCTGAAGACGTTGAGACTGTGTTTCTGTGTCCTCTTCCGATGGAGCCTCTTACACCCGCCCAACAGCTGGAGTTCCAGTCAATGGCACACTGCCACATCTGCAGGCAAGACTTTGACATCCGCGACGTCAGAGTCCGGGACCATTGTCACCTTACCGGCAAGTATCGTGGGGCTGCACACGAGAATTGCAACATTAACTACCAGGATAGTCACATAATTCCCGTTGTTTTGCATAATTTAAGCGGCTATGATGCGCATTTCATCATTAAAAATCTAGCTAAAGATTTTAAGAGTCGTGTTGATTTGCTTCCTATTAACAAGGAACGCTATATCTCATTCACCAAAAATGTAGCGAATAACCTTGTTAAATTTAGATTTATAGATTCATGCAGATTTTTGGCAAGCGGTTTAGAAACATTAGCATCTTATTTAACTACTTTTCCAAATTTAAAATCACAGTTTAAAGATTTAGACGAATCGAAATTGAATTTGCTTACTCGCAAAGGTGTATTCCCTTACGATTTTGTCGATTCAAGGTCGAAATTAGACGAACCACAGATTCCGGAAAAAACTAAATTTTATAACTCACTGACACCGAAATTAGCGATGGTGAATATGCACATGCCTGCAATGTATGGGTGAGTTTCGGGTGTAGAAATTTAGGCGAATACTCTGATTTATATTTAAAGACAGATGTTTTGCTGTTGGCTGATGTGTTTGAACAGTTCCGCACGAGCTGTTTGAAAACCTACGGTCTAGACCCAGCCCATTATTACACCTTACCCGGATACACGTGGGACTGTATGTTAAAACATACAGAGAATAATCCTGAACTACTAACAGATATCGACATGGTTTTGTTTGTCGAGCTAGGTATCCGGAGTGGGCTGAGTCAGTGCTCTAAAAGGTGTGCAACAGCCAACAACAAATACATGCCCGACTATGATTCAGGGAAGCCGTCGAAATTTTTAATTTACAACGATATTAATAACCAATATGGATGGGCAATGTCACAGTGCCTACCTTATGGCGGATTTGAGTGGATAGAGGGTAATTTAAACAATTTTAATTTTAATGTGCCTGCAGAACACCGTGAAGGTTACATTCTTGAGGTTGATTTAGAGTATCCGCACGCCATTCATGATTCGCATAGTGATCTCCCATTCTGTCCAGAACACCGCGCGCCACCAAACTATCGCGAAACAAAATTATTGGGCACTTAATTCAACAAAGAACGCTACATCAAACATTACCGCAACTTACATCAGGCGTTAGAAAACGGGTTGGAATTGAGTAAAATTCATCGTGTGTTAAAATTTAAGCAGTCAACCTGGCTTAAGTCATTGATTTAAATACGCGATTGAGGACAGCTGCCACTAACGAGTTTGAGAAGAATTTATTCAAATTAATGAATAACGCCGTATTTGGCAAGACAATGGAGAATATCCGCAAACACTCCATTGTGAAATTATTAACCAAATGGGAGGGTCGATACGGTGCTGAGGCATTGATCGCGAAACCTAATTTCAAATCAAGTACAATATTTGACGAAAATTTAGTAGCCATAGAGCTGAATAAAACTGAAGTTTATTTCAACAAATCCATATATGTAGGTATGTGCATATTAGATATCTCAAAATTAATGATATATGACTTCCATCACTCGTATATGAGGAGTCGATTCGGTGATAAAGCCCGCATCTGTTATACAGACACCGATTCCCTCATATACGAGGTGGAATATCCGGATTTGTATGAAGTAATTCGATGCGACGCTCAAAATTGACACAAGCGACTATCTGGTAGATAACGTTTATAATATCCCCCGCATCAACAAAAAGGTTCTTGGTTTGATGAAAGATGAGAGCGCTGGTAGGGTGATGACCGAGTTTGTGGGTCTTCGCTCAAAGATGTATGCTTTGCGGGTTGAGGGGCATGACAAAGACAAGAAAGCTAAGGGTGTCAAGAGGCACATCGTAAAGAACCGCATCACCTTTGATGATTACATCAAGTGTTTGCGAGAGAACACAGAAACAGCAGTACAGCAAAAACTGTTTAGGCCTACGAATAATGACGTCACAACCATCGTGCAGACGAAAATTGCCCTCAGTCCGCACGACAACAAACGGTTTATCATCCGCAACTCCGTAGAAACGCTGCCTTGGGGCCATTATAAAATAATGGAATAATTTTGTATATATGTATGTTCTTTTGTTGTTATTCAACGTATATTTTTTTTATGTAGTTTTATTGTACGTATTCCTCTGTACATATGTTTAATTAATTTATATTCTGTTGTACCCTGAATCATAGTCGGGCATGTATTTGTTGTTGGCTGTTGCACACCTTTTAGAGCACTGACTCAACCCACCCCGGATACCAAGCTCGACATACAAAACTATGTCGATATCTGTTAGTAGTTCAAGATTAATCTCTGTATGTTTTAACATACAGTCCCACGTGTATCCGGATAAGGTATAATAATGGGCAGGGTCTTGATCGTAGGTTTTCAAACAGCTCGTGCGGAACTGTTCAAACACATCAGCCTATAGCAAAACATCTGTCTTTAAATATAAATCAGAGTATTCGCCTAAATTTCTACACCCGAAACTCACCCATACATTGCAGGCATGTGCATATTCACCATCGTTAATTTCGGTGTCAGTTAGTGAGTTATAAAATTTTGTTTTTTCCGGAATCTGTGGTTCGTCTAATTTCGACCATGAATCGACAAAATTGTAAGGGAATACACCTTAGCGAGTAAGCAAATTCAATTTCGATTCGTCTAAATCATTAAACTGTGATTTTAAATTTGGAAAAGTTGTTAAATAAGATGCTAATGTTTCTAAACCGCTTGCCAAAAATCTGCATGAATCTATAAATCTAAATTTAACAAGGTTATTTGCTACATTTTTGGTGAATGAGATATAGCGTTCTTTGTTAATAGGAAGCAAATCAACACGCCCCTCAAAATCTTTAGCTAGATTTTTAATGATGAAATGCGCATCATAGCCGCTTAAATTATGGAAAACAACGGGAATTATGTGACTATCCTGGTAGTTAATGTTGCAATTCTCGTGTGCAGCCCCACGATACTTGCCGGTAAGGTGCCAATGGTCCCGGACTCTGACGTCGCGGATGTCAAAGTCTTGCCCGCAGATGTGGCAGTGTGCCATTGACTGGAACTCCAGCTGTTGGGCGGGTGTAAGAGGCTCCATCGGAAGAGGACACAGAAACACAGTCTCAACGTCTTCAGCCAGCTGTTTCATTTCAGCTGCGAACCATTGCCGACAATCCTCACCACGATAACTCCTGTAGACATTCAGAGAACTGTCATATGAACATTTCACAAAATACGCTGCACTATGGGGCGTGTGGTCTTGCAATGTTGTTGATGTCGCTGTGGTTTTGCTGTCTGCTGGTGGTGTAAGCAAACACTCTAGGTCTGCGTAAACGATATACGCTGCAGCCTCCTTATTTTGGTGGTTCTTGAACCCAATGTTGGCGTTTTCGGGTGTTGGCAGCCGGACCTTGCATTCATTCATCGCAATGCAATCCTCGATGTGGGCTGCCAGCTTGATGGTGGATCGGAAGTAATGCAAACAGCGGTCACAAAAGTATTTCTCGCCATGATGTTTGCTCAGCTGTGCGGATACGAGTCTGCTCAGATTCTTTACCCACACATAGTGGAATCGTGGAGTGCAGCCATCATCCCCATCGTAAACATCCTGGATCAGCAGCAGGTTGACGTGTTTTGCCTGCTTGACCTTTGTCAAATAGGTGGGTACTGTATTGAATTTCTTCCCCAATTTCTCCAGGATGTACACGTTGATGGACACGTTATTCTGGGCTTCGAACCGGGGGATCTGCTTCACCGTCATTGGCGTGGTAATATTGTTTTAATTGAGCACCGTTGAGTAGTGGGGATATGCGGAACATCTATCCGCCACTTTTGATGCTGCTGGATGGAGGGCCGATGTCACCGACCATGGAAAACATGCATCATCAGCATTTTGAACGTTGATGCAGGCTTCTTTCAACTTAATTTGTTTTGGCAGCTCAATGTACGACGATCCCAGTTGAGGTGTGAATTTGTTGATGTTGAAGATGATATTCACAATCGTAGCCAGACTCCAGTCGCTATCCCTTTCCTGGAAAACAAAATAAATAGATTTAATTTACCGTTATTATTGCCGATCTTTTTAAACGTACTTGAAATTCCTCCAACTGCATTAAAATGGGTCCCCCAACGTTGACTGCAAACCATTCTGCCAAATCGGTGTCGCGGTAGATGGGGGAATTTTTGGTGTTAATTTGTTTGAACTCATACAGCTCTTCATCGGCTTTCATGGTCGCAAACTCCCCACAAAAGACAGCATTCACTTTTACCGACGCCTCCTTCTTGAGTATGTTCTTGATACGCCTGGTGAACAACTGCTGGGCATCCTGGAGGAATTCAGTGGGGTCTTTGTGTTGGAGATTGATTACAGCTCCTGTCCTCAAACGGCTATTGAAAGCTGACTGCTGGTCAATCCATTTAACACGCATAGATGCGTAATTTGCGCGGTTTGGATGTGAGTGTTTGTAACCTGCACCATAAATCCCACGTAAACCCTTCATAATACAGCGGAATCCTTGCATGAGTGATATGCAGCTGATTATATGCTGCTTCTCTGCCACAGATTTCGCCCCCTTTAAAGCAGCGTTCATCTTGCGGATGTCTCGTCCACACTTCTTTATAGCAGGCTCGATCGCTGGACCATCACAGATATTGATCACGTGGGCTCGAGTTTCCTCGACAAGTCTTGAAAAAGACTAATTTTCAGTTGATGTTGAAGCCATATTACTAGAATTAAACTTGCGTTTAGGTTCGGTTCGGAGTACTTTAAATGTAGGAGCTCGGGAGCTAGCGATGTGCACTCGACAAAGTATTCAAGAAGAATGAGTAAATCGGCGAAAATCAGCGCTTATATACCCTCCACCCACCGGTTCAAACAATTTTCAACCGATCACAGAGCTCGTTATTTTAACCAATCAGCGAATAGATAGAAAAACAATAGCTTTAGGAGCTGAATTTGTGCTTGTTTACCATAAGAAACAATGTCAAATTGCCGGAAATTGAGGGATTTGTTCACTTTACCCATATGTTTACATGTAAAATGAAGCACAACTAATATTTCTTAAACAAGCTTTGTACACATGGATTACTATAACCTGAAATTGATACACTCGTAAGAGTTACAGTGGTATGTTATCGTACAGTTGGTCTCGGGTAGGGCACATTAAAATGCTCATTTTGTGGCTTATCTCGCTTGTGAGCAGGTCGAGTACTATTTTTTTAATTTAGATTCGTAATGTACACGTCAAAAGCTTTCATTTGAATACCATGAAGCCTTATTTTGAAACACCGGAAGTAGCACTTCCGGTCACGATTTTACCTATTGACGCCCAACGAATACGAGGATGCTAGTCTGATTCTTAATAATTATACAATATATTTAAACTATTTACACCAATGAAGCTTTCAGTTTCATTCGGATCCAGCCTAGACTTGATGCCTGGCCTAATGCAGTGTGGTGAATTATTATTGAAAATTTCATTCTCCATTCAAATTGATGTTTGTTGCTAATTAGGAATATTACCACTACTTGAACTATAATTTTACTAAATTGCATGTGCGTAATTCATATAATTAAACTTGGTTGGTTAATTATTAATATTATATTCAATAATTGTTGATGTGTTTTCAAAGGTGAAGAATAAACAAAATTAATGCACCATTAATTTACAACCGTCTGAATAGAAAACAATTTATGGGATACAACTTGTTCACGAATGCATTAATTGTATGCGTGTACGAGCCCTTTTATCCTTATTTTCCTCAGCTTTGATTTAAAATTTGGGAAATTTTGCCCAGTTAAATTGGTAACAGTGTACCAGATATTTTTCTTAAACAATTATAATTTAAATTATTTAACAAATGTGCGAAGTACTAGTACAATTTAGGATTATCAAATTTTCAGTTATTTTATAATAGTAATAATAAAGTAGTAATATATGTCATCTCCCAAGCACATATCCAGTAAAATAATATAACAAACTTGATTTAATTCACACTTGTATACAATTTGTATCACACCACTATGTTACTGAACGAGCTTCAATTCATGCTAATCACATATCAATTGTATTAATCAAAAATAATACTTTATTAGTACATGCATACAAACTTACCTTAATATTTCCTCGACGGCGATTTCACAAACGGAGCACAAATATTGGGCCGAAAGCACTAAACGACTTTGAGAAACAGAATGCATAAGCGTTCCATGTCATTTACTTTATATACCCCCGCGAAGTGCGTGTATAATATAAACACGATTATACGAGTTTGAACAAGTTGGGAATCACCCCCCACCCCCGCCACACGCATGTCGTGATATAATTAGACAGCTGCGCCCGTTGGGTCGGTTTTATCGTTAAAAAGGTGTCAGGCCGGGGGGATATTCGACTGAAAACACGGCTTTCCGCCTGGGGTGGTACTTCGCGGTTATAAAAAATCGTCTACCTGCATGCTCGAGCGAGGGACGATTAACATATTCACAAGGCGCGAAAGAACGGCGTTGTTGCTAACTTGCATTATCGCAATTAAATTGTTTCATTGAACTCATTAAATAAAACAATTGGACTCATCCCCGCCGGCTCGTTCATTTTGAATTACGCGCCAAAAATCAGACGGACCAATCAGAAGCGCGGTGACCTCGATCAACATCGCGGTGGAGGGGATAAAAAAGTACTTTCAGACCCCTGTGTAAATCCTTATGGGAAAATGCGGCCGAACTCTCCTAGGTACACTACTATCTACATTGCCACGCAGTGATGATTGGTTACGGTGATAAAGGCATATGGGGTGATTTATCTTCAAACGCTTCAATACGGAGAGTGGCTTTTAAATTTATTATTTTGCAATTATTAATAAAATCACCAACTATGGGTAATTGGGCTTAAATTATTTCTGCTACTCTATTTAATCCATGCGCAAGACACTCTAGTACAGTAAAGTAAATTTTTGTGAAGTATGTATTTTTAAAGTTCGAACAGCTTATACCATATACAAGCGGTGGAAAATGTTGTATGTTCGCCCATTACCTCAAACACACGGTATATATTACAATTTTTAAAATTTTATATTATAAACATTATATAGATAACTCACTTTTCGTCTTGAATAAATGATGTTTTTTTGTTTTTTTATTGGTTGGCCTGCTTCTTGATTTAAATTTATAGTGTGGGGGTTCAGCTAAAAAGTATGCCCGCTACTGCCATATACGGTGCTACAACAGAAACCATATGTAATACTTTTTCATGTAAACTGAATTTGGCAAAATAGTTATTTAAGTATTAAGAGAGGTAAGTATCTTTTACCAGTCGAGGTCGAGTTTGCGCCCGAGCGAGAGCGAGGGCTAGCAATAAAGACCGAGACTGGTCAAAACTTACCTCTCAAATTGCTTATAACTGTTTTTCCACTCCTGAAGTTGGTTTAATTGTTTGTGTTTGATTAATTTATTTTCGCAACATGAACAAAATGTCAGTACGGCTTTGGTTGCTAAGACTATTTTTCAAACAAAGTGTCAATGTCAGAAATTGCATTCGTTCAGTTGTAAAATGAATTCCAATGAAAATTAACAAGAAATGGCAATTGAAGAAGCTGCAGATGCTGCCTGTTCCTTAGTACTGCCGGAGAAGTCGAAGGGGTGTTATCAAAAGTGTTTTAAAGACTGGTGCCAGAGAAAGAACGCAATTGAAATTATTTTACTTACTTCCCTGAGGGAAAAACAGTTATAAGCAATTTGAGAGGTAAGTTTTGACCAGTCTCGGTCTTTACTTCCCGTTTCTCATAGTAACCAAAGCTTTATCAGTAAGTGGGACTTTCTTGCACTAAATCAATGTTATAATAGTGTACTTACCATGCAGGGAGTGGAAAAAATATATTTCTAGTGCATGATTTATAAATCTTGAAATTGCAATATATTTTGTTTTGTCAAGTTGGTTGGAATTTATTAATAGTTATTTTTGTAATATCTATACATAAACAGTCAATTAACTCTATAATTACAAGCATTCTTAATAACCTTATTGCAACTTTTCTCAAAAATTAATAGGGCAGCTAATAATTACCCATATTTAATTTGACATGTTAAATTCATATGTTTGCCCCTTATCCCTGAAACTCGGTATAATAGGACTTATGGATTCGCTCTATTTATAGTCCTCGCTCAGAAGCTCGCCCGGACCTTTTGGGCTCATACCCAAAGTCATAAACTATATACTAATTACATAAATAGCTATTTTGTAGTACCTATAACTTTTTATATACGATGCCTTAGTTACCGACCTTAAATAAAATTAAAAAATGGCCGTTTCTAACTTCAAACAGGCTAGCATCGGTCGATTTCTTAACCGCTATTTTAATATGATATTTAAATTAAAATGGTTACCAATAAAATGTATTCACTTCATAAATACTCAATAATTAACAATCGTTTTTCGTCTCTACAAAAATGCATCATTTTTCTGTTGCGCCATTGATGCCCCATTGATTGATGGAACGGCGATATGGGGACTGGCCAGAACATACAACTCCGAAATTCTTTGTAACTGCCACGAACATGCCGCGGTCGTATTAAACTGTCTGCACTTAGCTACCGGCCCTTCCAGAAGAGATGATAATTTATGACTTGGGACAGTTCAATAGGTTTCGATTGCCAGGCCCGGCTCTGATTTTTTATGGGCCCTATGATAACCTATAGCCGAGATTGTACATACATATATACATTACTATTTTACATTTTACTATTGGGGTTGTTCATAGCAAGGCATACCCTAGTTTATTTAATACATTTTTTAAATAAAATTATACATTTGTTTATTTCCATTATTTATTAATCAATTGCCTGACACGATTTTCGGGGAATTTCTCCCCACTATGAAATAAATAATTTAGAACGAGAAAGGGTTGTAGATTACATTGTATTGTCATCTACAACCCTTCTTTGTTATTTGTTATTAATTTTATAATAAGGCGAAATTTCCGGCAATTGATTGACAAATAATGGAAATAAACAAATGTTGTATTTTAATTCAAACAATGAATCATCAATCCCTTCAAAGATGTAGTAGATTAATTATACTTTATTTAAATTACGCATATTATTATTACACAAATTTTTGTATTTTATTTTATCGGTACGATAGCTACACATACGTGCCCGCTGAAAAAAATGCTTTACGTTATACACAGCCCATTATTTGTTGACATTGTGAGAAAGGGTGCATTTTTTTATTCAATATGAATAAGTTCTCAAACAAAGAGAGAGTTTTTATGGTTAAAATATATTACAGTGGCGTTAGTTTGCAAAAAGTGAGATCTGTTTTATGTTAAATTTAAAAACTGTATAAAACATATGAAACATGAAAATAAACATGGAAAATTTAAGCGAAAGAATGGATTCATTGCTATGGAAACGGCCTTATGAACATTAATTTAATTAATTTGCATTCTGACAGTGACAGTTTATTTGACATAAAATGAAGTAGAAAGTTTATAACTGGAAAGTTCTCTAATATCTAATATTTTATAAACTGCAATATGCAAATACGGCGCCAAAGTTGAATTCACTTGACTAGTCAGGGAAACTGTTTCTCTGATAACGTGACAGAAAACTATCTGTCACGAGAGAAACAGAGAAACACAGTACTTGATAGGTAGGCACGCAGAAAATCTCCCATACAATTTATTAAATTAATAAATATTAATTGTTATTATAATTGGGGGTTTCAGAAAAAAAAATACTCGACTCGTCAGTAAAATGTCTTACTTTACTCGGAGCCTGTAAAAGTTGTGAAGGTCACGTAAAGCTTCATGACCCTGGTATTTTTTTTTAAATCAAGAATACACGTACTTTTTGTAACTAAAAATATTCAAAACAATTCAAAATTCAGGTGGGGGTATTAAATATACGATATGGTTTAAGGACAACAAAAATATATACTTTGTACCAAAAGGAGCACAATAGCTGTTTATGGTACAAGTATGTTACAAAGGAAATAAGTCACAAGAAAAAAACGGGTAAGCCTATAACACAAAACGGGCAAGCTTATAGCACACAAGTTCCATACATAATTTTATCCAATACTTCCAGACTTTCGTTAAATACATTATATTTCTGAAGACAGTTCACATTTCTATTCTACAAATTAATTTGAACATACCAGGTAATTATACGTCAAGGGATTGCATTGTTACAAGAACGGCTATATTGTGCAATGTGGCTGGAGCTGAAGGCAAATTTACTGAGTTTCATTGAATATTAATGTGAATGTAAATAAGGAGTGGGACAAAGAATTGTTTATTTATGAATTTTAAGATTTCTATGAGCGTGATTTATGAATCATGTATAACTCACGCGTGAGTTATAAGGTACATAATTCAACTGACATCAGTGAAATTATGGTTGTATAATTAGGAGGTGTTGGATGAAACATATAAAAACAGGAATTGAAATATTTTTATAAAGACAATAATTATTTACCCGTTATAATTGAGTAGGGAAAATAATATTTTCTCTGGGAGTATCATTATTCATTACAATTAATGTTATATTAATAATATATCCATATAATTTAATCGATGCCCTAGAGGTTAGCGCACGTGCCAAGGGTCGCATGTTCGACCCCGTGGACCCGAGCAAAGGATCAAAGTACCGTTTTTTTGGAGGGGAACTGAAGCAGGCATTCCAGTGTACTGTTAAGTTGTACATGCACGTTAAAGAACCCGATATGAATAGAGCGAAATTAATAAAGGCAAAATTTCTATGTGTGGTAGATCGCTCCTTAGCGACGGTGTTTAGCTATAGCAGCAGAAAATATTATATTATTATGTTAATTTCTTAATATAACAAAGTGTTGAAGATAACAATAGTAAACTTGTTATAAAAATGAATAGAAAACAGTTTTATACCAAGTGTTATATTGTAATCTTTAACCCTTCTTTGTTTTTATTCCTTCCTTTGATAATGGAGAGAAATTCCCCGAAACACGTGTCTGAAAATGATTAATAAATAATGGAAATAAACAAGTGTTTAATTATTTAAGCACATTTCATTTCATTTCATTTAATATGAACTGTTTTTTCTGCTTATAGGTAATGTTTAATAAGTATTATAAAATTATACACAAAATATTCTGTTCTACATACATTAACATGAGTACTTTGATGTTTTATATTTTTAAGAAACTTAAAAAAATGGTGATAATTTATTTATGATGAAATTTATGTCGCCGGGTGAATGTGCATCTTTACCAGCAGTATTTCAATTTTAACATAAAACGGTCGGGTGTAAAATTGAATGAGATGATTTTACAGAAAAGGTCGTTGTATACCAAACATCTGTTGTCTAATTCTAAGAAATACGATACCCTACACATTCCACAGCATTTCGTAAAGATATTTACGCGGTAAATAGCATATTGAGAAGTATTGCAGAATACTTCTTTTCATACAAAACAGTTTCATACCTCTACTGAAAAATTAACTACTTGGACTTATATGGTTTTTGAAATGAATAATTTAATTGAATAATTATGTTATCAAATTAATGTTTAAAAGAATATGATACTAATGAAAATCTGCCTATATGATGTAAAAAAATATTTATTACATACTAATCACAAACACTTTTACCAAACTTTGTAACTTATAAGGTAAGAAACACAGTTTTTAACGATTTAAGATTTACGAATTTTAATAAATATAATGCAGTTGTGCAATTTATATTAACTTATGTAAGTTAAAACAATGAGCGAGATTATCGCTTAGTGATACAATACGAGATAATAAAAATATACATATAATAAAATTATACTGAATTAAGTATATACACATATTATTACTCTAATATTTATAATTGTTATAATTTTCAAGTGTGATTAAAACCTAGTATGCAAGTGTTTTATATTTTTACCGAAATGTTTTACAATAAATTACTTCTATTTAAAATAAAATTGTAAATATTTGTTTTAATTAAACCATACCTTTTAAATCCTTTACTTAAAAACAACGGTGGTACCGTTGAGAATAGGTACCCAAGAGACTAAATTAAAATTACGAATTCATACTTCAAGATTTAGTGAAGCGGAAGGCTTGCAAAGTTATACATAAAACAATTGTGTACAATTTGAAATTAATATTATTTGGGAAGTCATATCAATCAAATATATCGTGATTATTTAAAATGTTGACTAAATTGAATTTAATCTAGAATAGATTTTTTATATGGCCCCTACCAAGTTATATACATACTGATACAGATTCCAGAATAGAGGTGGTTCCATCCCCTCTCTGAGTAGTCGCTAAATAGTAAAATTAACAGTCTTTAGTATATTGTAAGGATATAAGATTGCTAATTATAAGCAATACTCTAATTTACTTTTTGATATTACCTAAACACGTCGAATTACACGTACTGAAAATATCCATAACATTAAATAACCGATCACGAAATTAAATGTTAAATGATTCTCAACATAATTGAATGGCTTGCAGAGTTATACATAAAACAATTGTGTACAATTTGAAATTAATATTATTTGGGAAGTCATATCATTCAAATATATCGTGATTATTTAAAATGTTGACTAAATTGAATTTAATTTAGAATAGATTTTTTATATGGCCCCTACCAAGTTATATACATACTGATAATTAATAGAGATGGTTCCATCCCCTCTCTGAGCAGTCGCTAAATAGTAAAATTAACAGTCTTTAGTATATTGTAAGAATATAAGCCTGCTAATTATAAGCAATACTCTAATTTACTTTTTGATATTACCTAAACACGTCGAATTACACTTACTGAAAATATCCATAATATTAAATAACCGATCACGAAATTAAATGTTAAATGATTCTCAACATAATTGAATAAAAACATAAACCAATCTTTTAATTGAAACTGGTAACATTTTCGTCATTAATAAAGTTCAATTTATATAAATATATATATATATATATATATATATATATATATATATATATATATAAACTGTATTATGAATTGATTTAATCGTAGGCTAATATAATCATTGAAAATAATAGTCGTTATAACGTCTACGCACTCTTTTCAATGGGAACACTCGCTAACTATCATGACGATAAAAACAACCTGCTGAAATAAAAAAATTAAATGTGTGGACAATTTGCTCGAGGGCAACAAATATTATCAGCCCGGTCCTTCATCTCACACACCAGGCGTCTCTCGGAGCGTAAAGTTTCGAGCGTTATACCCCATAGACCTCATAAATTATATTGGCGGTACCGTCTGTTGACATTTTACAATGTAAACATTTAGTATATAAAGGAGTCGGTTTTTCTAAAGGTTGTGGATTTTGGACCAGACTCCGGCGATATGATATTTTAATACCCATAGAACATGCCGTACGGCCTTTCATACATATTCTTGATTTTTTTTGGTAATTCTAAAGCACTTTTCTAGCTTGTTCTATAATATCTGGAGGAGAGTGCTTTTTCTCGCATTTGCACATTTTTAAACGTCGACAGAAATTCTTGGCGACACGCCGTGACATTCACAAATAACTTAATAATAAAATAATACGCTACGATTTAGTTTTTTAACAATAGAGTGCAATGGCGGGTATTACAAAAAAACGTTATAGAAGGTAGTTATCATATACATATAAATGTTAAGTTAAAAGTGTAAAAAGTCCACGTTTATTAATGATTTCATCTACGATTATAATGATTTACTAAAACAATCATATGAATTGATTTTTTTTGATTTTTAGAAATTTGTCCCGCGTTCCGCGACGTCCCGACTTTTGAAAGATTGGTTTTTTTTGCGGTGATCTTTTATTCGCTACTTTGAAGTTATCAGCTTATATATTTCGCCATTATTTGTATTTGGTAGCAGCGCTGCAAATACAAAACGGTACTTTAAAAACATGCCTCGTATTTATTATATTTGTAAATTTGACATTATGTTTAATGTTTAAAAAAAAATTGTAATATAATATTATACAGGATGTCTCATAAAAAACGCCGCTAGCAATAACTCCGTTATTTATTGGCCGATTTCAATAAAACGAAAACAAAACTGAACGGCTCCACATGTCTACAAAGGGGCCCTAATTTTTTTTTGCAAAATCTAGCAAACTATCGCTGAAATGAAAGTTGATTTTGCAAAAGAAAAGAAAATTAGGGTCCATTTGTTGAACATGTAGAGACATTTAATTTTGTTTTTGTTTTATTGAAATCGGGCAATAAATAGTTAGCGAGTAATGGAGTTATTGCCCAGCGGCGTTTTTTAGGAGACACCCTGTATATTTTGCGTTTGCATTCTTTGTTTTTTTTTTAAATAAACGCATCAAATGCGTTACGTGACATGGTAAAACCATTACATCTAGTCTACTATAGAGAAACATGTTGCTAGGGTTCTTGTCAATTGGTATGATATTTCACATTTTCGTCTGACCTTTGCAAAATGGCGTATAAAGTAGATATTCGAAAGTCCATTATATTAATTGTAAATAGATCAACCTCTGGGTGAAATGGTCTGGGTCTGGGGGATGATTTATAGGGGATGTGTTTGATAGGGGATGAGATAGAACCCGTTTTGCTTTACCTACTAATGTAACTGGAAATAAATTGATTCTGTATTTTACCAAGAATACGTCGATTTCATCAAAGGGCGCCTTTCTTATTCATTTTAACAAGGCAAAATTCGTTCCATCAATTCTGGATTAGATTAAGTCAGAATACGCCAGACCCACTTAAGTTAGCTTAGGTTACCATGGGTTAGGTACAGGGTTGTCACATATTGATTGTACGCAAAGACTATTTGATATTTATATTTTCTTATTCTCGGGTGTATTTTATCCTCTCGAAAACGATGAACGATATCAGGTCGGTAAAATTATACAAAATTCATTACATTTTGATAAAAAGTCACGTGAAATATTAAATTTTCATACTTACTAAAATAAAATAAATAAAAGGCGGAAAGACCCCATATGGGGTCGATAGCTCAATAAAGATCGATTATATATATAAAATGAATCGATATTTACTTTCAAGAATCTCTTACATATATTCGAGGTGCTAATAGTTTTGCGATTTGTATTTGGTTAAGTACACTAGTGGCTTTCAGTTATGGTAATTTCCATCAATGCTGTTATAATTTTCCTAGAATATTATGTCAATATTTTAATAGTTATATTTATTTTTGTAGATTTATGTTAAATGATGAAAGTTTTATGCACTCTCAGCTATAATTTGGGAATATGCATTTGGTAATTGCTTCCGCAGACAACTGGATACCGGTTTAGACTTTATTGAGTCTCATCATCAGTAGAGACCGGATTCTAAGCTGTATGTTTTTTGCAAATATCTAAAGCATTAACAAATGAATTAAATTTACATCCGATTTGGAAATAAACGGAACATTTAACTATTTTTTTTGTTTGTGCTTTTTTGCTTTTTTTGCAATATTGTGTTTACTTTACACTTTTGCTCTTATTTAGAGCTTTTATCAGCTGATTCTGGATTGAACCGAAATTTAATTATTGTGGTGATTATAATTTATACATGTATCAACACTTATGCATACTGTACAGTTTTATATTCAGTGCGTGGTGCGAGGCATTACTAATAAAAATGATCGGTAAGTTTTTACTATGTTTATTGTTTATCTAAATAAATTTAAAATACAAGTAAAAACATTCATATCATTCGTGTCGCAGAAGTTTATTAACTTTCTACTACAGTTCTACGCATTTGGATTGAGTGATTAATTTATATTATATACAAAATATTCCCAATGAACAAGCATTCGTAATTCTGAAGTACTATGTCTACTATCTTACTATGTTAATTGTTTATCCTAATAAATTATAAATACAAGTAAAAACATTCATATCATTCGTGTTGCAGAAGTTTATTAATTTTCTACTACAGTTCAGCGCATTTGGATTGAGTGATTAATTTAAATTATATACAAAATCTTCCTAATGAACAAGCATTCGTAATTCTGAACATTGTGAAAGTAGTTTAGCCCCGTTCGTTACTCTGACAACGTGTCGTTAATATGGTTACATTATTTCTTCCATGATTCCTAAACAAAAAAACTACTATAGACGAGAGGATAAAAGAACAAAAAGAATTGAAATTTGAAAATAACAAAATATTTTGCAGCGTTTGTGTAAAGTCGGTAAGTTATTTCGCCTTAAAATATTATATAATAATAATAATTAATTCTCTACTTTGATTTGCAGTTTCAATGCAATAAAAAATAAGATATAATTCAACATGTGAAAACAACACTACAAAAAAAAAGCTTCGAAAAATTTAACAATTAACCAACAACACAACAAACTATAGTAGAATCCATAGCATCAACTTCCGGCAACAATCGACAAAAAAAAAATGATTTGTGCAAAACAATGCTTGAATCAAACATCCCCTTGAACAAATTACAAAATAATTCAGGACATTTATGGAAAAATATTGTAATAGAAATGTACCAGATGAAAGTACTCTGCGCAAAAATCATGTTGAATCGGTATATAATAAAACTATGCTAGAAATTAAAAATATAATTGGCAACAATTGCATTTGGTTCAGTGTGGATGAAACAACCGACTCTTGTGGGCGATATGTGGCCAATTTTTTTATAGCGACCAATCGTCAGCGACAAATGTCAGCCGTAAAGGTTATACAATTTCAAAATTTATTAATGAATAACTAACCAACTTTCATTTACCGGAAGCAGTTCAAAGTCACAAAATTTTACTAATGCTCACGAGTGCAGCAGCATATACGATAAAAGCTGCATCTAACAGAAACGTTTTCTATGAAAATTTAATACATTGTACCTGCATAACCCACGGACTAAATCGTATTGCTGAAACTATCAGAATAAATTTTCCATTAATTCATGAAATGCAAAAAAAAAAATCCGCCTACCTGCTCTGAAAGTTTACTTTTCGGTCCTAAATTGCGGGCGGAAATGAGATTTAGAGGCTCTAGGGCCTCTGATATTTTTCAGACATTTTCCCATAGATGGCAGCATACTTTTCATAAACAAATGTGACAGTGACAGATATATTGTACCTTCTGTCTAATTAAAACGTGTATTAAGTGCAATGGATGTTAGCAGCGATGAAGACTTGGCTTACACCACTCGTTATAAGGGAAGTTGCCGTTGCCGCTACCGCTAACCTAATTAACCAATAAAATTTTAAACTCGGTATGTGCTCCAATATATTAAGTTTTCTAGTTGGAAACGGCCAAATAGTCAAAAAACATTACAGAAAATACAGTACTGGCGTATATAGCAGAAAGAAAAAAGTAGTGCTACATTGTGGTTGAATATTCAATTTAAGTCAGTTCTTAAAATAAAACAAAATATTGACATAAGAAAACTCATCATCAAGTGCAGCCGTACCTGAAACGAAATTCTGTTGATTATAGAGCAAAAAAGTCAGATATTGTAGGTAGGCGGAAAAATAGCGTGTGTCCCGCAGGCCGAAAGGCTTTAGCAGCCCGCGGTGCTTGGCGCATGAGCGAGCGGAGCGAGCGAGGGCGTCAAGAAACGAACGTATTTTCCGGTCTTGATGCATAATATACTATTGAACATCTCAAAAGGGTTATTTTTTAATTTGAACCAACAACTAGCAGAGCAATACAAGATTGCCAAAGAATTTTAAACGAAAAGGAATTAATAAATAATTTAGAGTTTATCAAGGCATACTATAGTATTGTGACTCATTCAATTACCTCATTGAAGAAGCAAGGAATGCCCTTAACGGATGCAATTGCGATTATTAACAATTTAAAAGAAGCTATTTGTGGTGTTGGGGGAAAAATTGGAGAGAAGATAGTAGTAAAATTAAAAGTTTTTTTTTAAATGAAGGTTTTCAAACGTAAAATAATTTTCGAAAAATTTGTGGTGAAAAATGTGGGAATTTTGAAAGTAGCATACCTGTAGCTAATTTTAATTATGTAATTATAACAAGTGTTATAATTGTTGAAAGAAGTTTCTCTGTCTATAAATATATTTTGAGCGATAGAAGACACAATTTAATCATGGAAAATTTGGAGCAATATATAATTGTAAATTGTTTTTAAAGAAACAAGTATTTTAGAATGTGATTTTAAATTTAAAATTAAATGGACTTTTATAAAAAATAAATGCTTTAAATTGAATTCATTTTTCTATCTAAAACTCGACGCTTTTTCAGTCAATGCTTTCTTCAACTGTCCTGTATTTTGGACAAAATAATAAAAGGCACATCCATAATCTAGGTTACTTTTATAATCTAAGATAAAGAATACATTTAAAAAATAAAGAATTTTTTTAAAATTTGTTTGGATTTACAAAGTTTTTGTGCTTTTTTAATGTAAATTTATGCTTTTTTTGCTTATGTTAATGCTTTTTTTTTTCAAAAATATGTGCTTTTCTAAGTGCCTTTTTATGTTTTTTAACGCTTTTTTATCCGGTTTTTAATCATCAGCACGGTTTCGTAGGTGGTATCTACAGTTTCACATCGTTTGCGAACGAATTACTGAGAATAATATCCTGGGCAGTTACTCTCAATGGTCTGCCATTGCCTTCCGAGAGGAGACGATCTGAATTTGTAATAGCATTTTACATTATTATAAGCTGGGTAAGAGGGTTTTTAGTGGCGATATTTCATTTGTTAAACACGCGTAAACAGTTTAATTAAGATAATATCATGATAGTATAAAATATGTCACTATGTCATTGTAAAAATTTTCATACAACACAATATCATAATTTCAATCATAATTGCACTTTTGTATTTAAATCAAACGACGGCAATGTTGCAACAAACATACCAAATAATAATAATTGAAAATTAAGGGAATTAAGGTAATATAAATATGACACGGGAGAACCTAAATTTGACACAGGACAAGTACATGTTTTACACTTACTCGTGTCACGTTTACACTGGCTATATGCACGGTGCATATAATGGTTACCTTACCCGGTAACTGTACAGGCTGGTTAGAGTGACATTTAGGCGTGTAAAACAAATAATAGTTATTTACGTGGCAAGCTTAGTAAATTAGCCTTTATGGGCGAGCTGGAAAGTTTGCAGGGCGAGCGACGTAGGAGCGAGCCCTGTAATGCGGCGAGCCCCAATAAAGGCTAATTGCAAGCGAGCCGCGTACAACATTTTATTTTCTCTTGCTGAAAATTCAAAAAAATCATTATCTTTTGACATATTCAGAAACATATACATAGTTACACATAGTTTGCTGTGGTGTAAATGGATTGACAATTGTCATTGTTTACAAATAGTAAAGCCGTCAATAGTGAATACAGACAGATATTGTGGCCAATTAATTATGGAATTTGATAGAGATGAAGAATTCGAAGGTGATTTTTAAGCAAGTATTTGTGAAATTAAAGAAAATGTCGAAGCGGCGAATGTGTGCTTGATCCCAGAAAAATCCAGAGAAAGGTATCAGCAGCAATACAACTTATTTAACAACTGGAGGAAGAAAAAAGGCTTTAAGGGAGTTAATGAAGATTTAATTATGAGCTATATTTATGAAAAGTCAATTATTTACAAGCCATCATCATTGTGGGCATTTATGTCGATGTTGAAGAGTACCTTATTAGTTTACGAAAATGTAGATATTGGAAAATTCACAAAAGTTACCTGTTTTTTGAAAAAGAAGTCATTAGGTTATAAACCGAAAAAATCTGCAAATTTGGGAAGGCAAGACATTGATAAATTTATGAGAGAGGCTCCGGACGATAAGTACCTGATGATAAAAGTAGCGACAATTTTTGGGATAAATGGGGCTTGTCGACGTGAGGAGTTGTATAAATTGCTGGTTAATAATATCGAAGACAGAGGAGAAGTCGTTGTTGTTAACATCCCGGATTCAAAGACACGTGTGCCTAGAAAATTTACAATTATTGGAGATGGAGAAGGTTTCAATCCTTTGGAACTGTATCGTCGTTATGCATCCTTACGGCCACGTCATGTCAATCACAACCGTTTTTTCATTTCATATCGTAACGGAAAATGTAGCATTCAACCGGTAGGAATAAAATCATTTGGCAAGTTCCCGAGTATGGTAGCATCTTTTTTGGAATTACAAAATCCGGAGTCTTCGTCTGCGACTCTGCTAGCAGATGCTGGTGGAGATGTATTGACGTTAAAGCGTCATGGCGCTTGGAAATCGGGATCTATTGCCGAAAGTTATGTGGCAGATTCACTTAACAATAAAATAAAAGTTGCTAGAATAATACAAAGTCAAAACGAATGTGATGCAGGTCCCAGTGGAAACATTTCTTCTTCACATATTTCTGACGTACAAGCATCGAATGCGGATTGTATTCAAGGTGTTCCCGGGTCAATCTTTAACTTTAATGCTGATTCAAAATGTGTAATTAATATTAATATGTGTAATTCTAATCAATGTAATAATGTATTGTAATTATTGATTAATAAATGATGTATTTATTAGAAGTATAAATAAATTGACACCCATCCATTGACAGTGCTTTCTAAAGTTACCATAGCAACACTTTACAGGCACCGTGCCTGTAAAGTCTCATTTACCGAGTCAATCAAGATGACAGTAAACAAACTATTACATGTCAAGAGAAAATAAATATCTTTAAGGCCCATTCATAGATTTCTAACGCTACGCAAAGCTACGCTGTCGTACGATGTATTACGCCGAGGAATCGGGTACCCGGTTCTTGAAAGACCCGAAACACGGATACCCCGGTCCCGGGTTTTAAAACCCAGATACCCGGATCCAGGTACCTCAGTTGTAAGACCCTAACTTGAGATCTAGTGTTCAAAATATTGATAATGGTGAAAAAACATAAAATACCTGAAGCATGCCTGCTATGACCCACGTGCGCAGATAGAAATACGTAAAAAAATTACAATTAAAGAATTTTCAAAATAACTGATAAACCACTCATTTTAGGTTTGTATGACAGTTATTAACACAAATAACACAAATTCTACATCTACACATCACCCAACAATCAACTAAAATGTCAACCACAAACATATTTAGATATGTAGCTCTTATCCTATGACTGTAAGTTAAATTTACTAATTTATTCTATTATGTAATTTTACAAACTGTACCTATACTAATTCTTACTATAATTCTCGGTGTTGAATAAAGATTTGAATGATGATGACGACACCCCTGTCGAAACTAGTCCATGTAAACTAAAGACCAACTTTAAACTTACCTGACAGTGCTGACCTTCACTCGTGAATTAATAAAATATGTTCAGAATTTAACAAGCAGCCTGAATATGTAAAAATATGCAGGATGTTCTATTTAAAATAACAAAGTTGTTGACTTCTTCCGGTAGAAGCGGTAGTGATAGAAATATGTACGTATTTTATTTTGGGAGATCACGACAAACCATGTTTGTGTGAGTTTTTTAAAATTTTATTTCATAAGGAATCCCATAACTTTTAACCAACGACTTGCGTGAGACACCCTATACAGGGTCCGTCATTTCACCTCCCGTCTTCAATAGCTCAGTTACTAATTGAGTTAGGATTTTGATATTTTGCAGACTTCAGTTGCTTTCTAGGGTGTATTTCAGGAAAATATATTTGATTATACAAGGTGTCCCAAAAAAGTGTGACGTCATCATGATATATATTTTTAGATTGCATGGTATATTTTTTGTCACTTATTTGGGTGCCTTTTATAGATGCCTACATACCCATAAATTTTTATTGAAATCGGCTTAGTGACATTATCACAAAAAAATAAAAACTGAAAAAAAAACAGTTTTGCAGCATTGGTTAAGAAAATGAATAAGGGATAAAAATAGTGCCTCGTTAATAAAACCATACAAGGTACTCATTAAATAAGGTCTAACAGTTGCATTAACCAAGTTTTATTGATATGCATTATACAGAGTGTCCTAAATTTAGTGTCAAACTTTTCAAAATTTAAAGCACTTTATTATTCTTATTTGAAATTGGAACCCCAGTATATTTTTATGTAATTCCATGCGGAATTAAAAGACAAACATTTTTCCTAATTACAACCCTATCTCAATTCCTAACACATTCAAAGATATTTGCAGAAAACTCGTTTTATCAACAATTCCAATGGCCATTTTAATTAATCAATATCGAAGGTGGGTTGGAAAAACAATTTATTGACATTAAAGTTTAACAAAGTGACAAGAGCCATTGTTGACTGTAGTAATATAAAAGTTTAAAACTTTTTTAGCTAAGGTCTTTATATCCAAGATAGCAAAATTACTTTTTGTCATAGAAAATATGATATTCATAATATGACAAATATTATGACCTATATTGACAAATGTGCATATGACTTTCATATTCGCATTTCAAAATATTACATTCAACCTGTTACGAAGAGTGGCAATGCCATTTCATACTCGTCTTCGTTTGTGACTTCAAGAGGGCGGAAGACATATAGAACATAAGTTCTAGCAATTAATTAATTTTAGAAATGCACAGTTATGTTATGTTTTTATGAAATTTTATTACTAAAACTATTTTTTATCCAAAACTTAATACTTTTACGATGTGTAATAGGTTTAGACGAAGATCTGTGAAACCTTTCATACTTTCGAGATATTAATTGTAACTACAAAACATGTTATGTCAATAAATTGTATTTCAAAGTCACCTTCAAATTTTATTCATTACAATGGCTATTGGAATAGTTGATAAATCGAGTTTTCTGCACATAACTTTCAATGTGTTAGTAATTGCGATAGAGTTGTAATTAGGAAAAATGTTTGTCTTTAAATTCCACATGGAATGGCATAAAAATATACAGGGACTCCAATTTAAAATAAGGAAAATAAAGTGCTTTAAAGTTTGAAAAGTTGACACTAAATTTTGGGCACTCTGTATAAAGTATATCAAAAAAACTTGGTTAACGCAACTATCAGACCTTATTTAATGAGTACCTTGTATGGTTTTTTTAACAAGGCATATTTTTATCTTTTATTAATTTTCTTAACCAATGGTGCAAAACTGATTTTTTTCAGTTTTTATTTTTTTGTGCTAAAATCACTAAACAGATTTTAATAAAATTTCATAGGTATGTAGGCATTTATAAAGGGCACCGAAATAAACAACAAAAAATATACCATGCAATTTAAAAATACACTCAATCAAAAATATTTTCCTAAAATACAACACAGAATGCAAGTAAAGTCTGCAAAATATCAAAATCCTAACTCAATTAGTAACTGAGCTACAGAAGACGGGAGGTGAAATGACGGACCCTGTATATATAGGGTGATTTTTAGATCACCAACAGACATTGACATATGAAAACTCGTGTAATTTAAGAAAAAAGTTTATATGAACATATGTCCTATATCCATTAGTTTATGAATTAGTTATTTTATGAATTAGTTAGTTTATGAAGTTTTGTTTTGTACATTCAATATTTACTAATTCAGTAACTAGAGAACTTCAAAGTTTATGCTTTAACGAATTAAAAATATATAAATTAATAATACTACCTAAATCATTACCATAATTGCTCAAATCCCTCCCCCCCCACCTTCTGCTTGAATACATGCTTCACGGCACATGAAAGAGTTTTTAATTCGAATTTTGAGTCAGATTAAGTGGTATATCTTCAAGTAAACCTAACAGTATATTTTCCAACAACTGTAAGTAACTATTAACATTCAAACGTAGATGCAGTATATACAAGTCTAGAAATATTTTGGAAAAATTAGGGACAGTTAGTAATAAGTTCCACCCCAAATATTGTTATGTGCTTTTATTAAATATCTATAAAAAACTAAAATCAGTCAGGATAATCGGGTGGTACAGTGTTTATAATACAAGATGTACCTAAATGATTGCAACTATGTAACCATGTAAAATATTTTTTGTTCCGCTCCAGTAAAAATAGTTCTATTTTTGACATAGGCAACTTCATTTACACTCATTAGACATGAAATGGCAATAAAAGTTATCTTCATGCTATTCTAATTTTTCCGGTGGAATTTCATATTTAACTGCTCAAATACGAAATTATTATTAGTTTCCGCAATATTTGTGGCTTCCATACACATGAAAAGACAACAATGAAGAATTATTTAAAGACGCGAGAAACATTTTACTCATTACTTATGAAGATGGCATTAAAAGCTATTTTCGTGCAATTCAAATCTCAATTGTGTCAGTCGATATTTTACTACTCAAATACTAAATTTTTATTAGTTTCAGCAATATTTGTGGCTTCCAAGCACATGAAAAGACTACAATGAAGAATTACTTAAGGGCCCACAAATTTAAGTGTTCATTATTTACATAACCTTAGAAGAAGATAGCCCTTCTGCACCTAACAAAATGCTAGCTATCGTGAGTCCGGGCGCCACTGATTTGAGGCAGTTTCAAATCAGAAAAACTTACTGATGTTAGTGTACCTTCAAGTATTCCTCGCTCTTGACAATAAAATTCTGAATTCGAAAGGAAATTATCAAGGTGTTCTGGTTAAGGGCACCAGAGTATAAACATAATAATATTACCGATTAATCGAGTCATTCGTGCACGTATGGTTTACAGTTACACGTAGTAAATTGGTAAACTAAAATTTCTACCGTACAATAACTGTTGCAAACATTTAGAGACCACCACAACTCATCTCCATCGTTAAATGAAAGAACAGATAATATACATGACTATTTGGAAGGTTAATGAAATTATTTGGGCCGCCCTGAATGAAGGATAAAATAGATTAGGTGATCAATGGAATATTACAGTAATTGTTTGGGTCGCCCTGTACAATAGATTAAATGGTTAATAGAATATTACAGTCAATATTTGTGTGGCCCTGCAAACTAGATCAAATTGATCAACTAATTATTGGAATATTTCAGTAATTATTTGGGGTCGCCCTGTATATACTTGGGATAAAAACCCACAAAATATATATACATTTTATTTGTACACTTTTAAATTCGACTAATTATAATGATAGTCATAAGTTTTGTCGAAGATGAGTCATATAAAGACAAATAAACCTCAACGGCAATTATACGACCTGGTCGCTGGATTTCCTAAGATGGCGGAGAATCCAAATAAGTTCCGTTCTTCGTCGTTTTACGTCGCTTTATTTGTACACTTTTAAATTTGATTAATTATAATTATACTGATAAGTTTCGTCAAAAATGAGTCGTATAAAGACAAATAACCACAACGCTAATTATACGACCTGGTCGATGGATTTCCTAAGACGGCGGGGAATTCATATAAGTTCCGTTCTTCGACGTTTTACGTCGCTTTATTTATACACTTTTAAATTCGACTAATTATAATTATACCCATAAGTTTCGTCAAAAATGAGTCGTATAAAGACAAATAACCACTACGGTAATTATACAATTTTACATTTTCGACGAAATCTCGTCCATGCGTTGGCAGTGCCAATTCTATGGTTCTCCTAATAGGAAACTCTAATGCCGTTAGGTTACGATTGGCAGAAGTACTTAATCATTCCAAAGTGGAAGTGGAAAGAAATAGAGTAAAAAAGAAAAAAGAGGCTCGTACAATTTGAAAGTAAGATAAGAGACAAACCTCGATAGATATTTACTTACAGATGAAGTGTGCCTCTATGGTGTAACGTCCAGAAGTCATTCTGACAACGTCAATTAATCCTCGGCCTTGCCGAGTTAATTATTCGCAACAATGAAGTTTTACAACGCTACCAACGTATTTTTCAATCGCGAGCGGTCGGCTATCCAAACATATCTATATAAGGAAACCAGAATATAATTTCTTATAACATAAAAATAATAATTAAAAGTTAATTAAAACAATTCAAAATAAATATAACAATAAATAATAATTCTTACTTTTCGCTACTACTATTTACGAAATAACTGATTTTGAATCACGCAAGCGACTATTAAGGAACAATATTTGGTCAGGTTTCTTCGGATGAAGTCTATTTCTGTCTAGATTTGTTAATTGTCTGGCTTTTGAGAAACTCTCTCAGACGGAACTGAAGTAGCAGGAATGCATTAGTATTTGATGGCCATTTTATATAAATCTAGAAAGAAATTTTGATGCAGTTTCCAAAAATCTAACGGATTATGTTTTCTGTCCAGTAACGGAAGGTCTAAGTATTGTTTCACGGCTACCACAGATTCCGAAACTGGAACAGTTGAAGAAACATTCTCACCCATTGTCATATTGAAGTTTTTCCGTAATTCAACATCGGATTCAACATTTTCAGAATTCGGGGGAGAATGAGTCAGATTTTTTATCTCAAAAATTGGTTCAGTTTCACTCGTTTGAATTAACTCATCTATAAATGACTGCATAGCACTTTCTGCGTTACCTTCAATGCTAATTCCCATTTTTTTGAATTTACTAATATTTTATTTCGCATCGCACTTTTTAAACTTCTAAATAATAGAATGACATGGGACAACGTAGTTTACATTTCTCCTGACAGTTCGTTCATCATTTTTTCCAAAGGTTTTGAAAGACTAATACAATCTGTCCACTCATAAGTTTTGTGGTGGCAATTCTAATAAACCCAAAGTAGCCGATAATGGTGATCGAGTATCCATTGATCTTTGAATCATGATTAATGCAGAGTTCCATCTTGTTGGAACATCATGCTTCAATTTTAACTATAGAAGACCCATTTGTTGTTGCATTTCATTTAATTTATAACTGGCTACGTTATTCATTTTAAAATGCATAACTATACGTCTGCATTTTTTTAAGAGTTCAGAAAATTCTGAGTTACTATTTATGCAGTATTGGACCGCCAAATTTAAAGTACGCGGTACGCAATACTGATTTTGTTAGCGTAAATATTCTGCTACTGCTTTTTTAATATTGGCGGCATTGTCAGTAACAATTGTTGGCCCAGACACGTCGGCACGTCAGGACCACACGACTGCAACGGCACAAATCCCCTGAACGAATGAATAGCTGCGGCTAGCTGCGGCACGCGACTTACAAATGAAGTAAACAAACACAGGTGCTGACTCGGGTTGGCCAACTCGAAAAATCATTCTAGTTGGAATATTTACCCGTCGTAATTTTCGAGTCATAGGATTATTCGACTCGGCACAACGTTAATTTTGAGATATCTGAATGGATACTGACTGGACCATGCGGCCGCGAGTGTGCGTTTGCGAAAAATAACAACCTTACCTCTTCATGAACGAATAATAGCTACAAAAAAAATTCGAATACCATGAAAATATTAATAATGAGAGGTTCCACAATAACTTACAAGCAACTACTAATGATTTAAATCAAAGATCAGCGGATACTGGGAACACGTGGTTATCGAGCAATAGAGATCAATTTAGCATTAAGCGGCAAATACGCGAAATTCAAAATTGTACAAATTAATGTACGAGTGCGGATTTTTACCTTTACAATATTAATACATACTAAATATTTTTTGAGGGTATTCCGTGTTGTTTCATGCGAATGTTTTAAGGGCCAAATCGAGATTCGGCGACTACATTTATTTTCGTGGTTTTGAGCAGCGCTGATCCCCCCTCGTCGACGAACACAATCGTTCGTACTAAGGGACGAAACAACGGACGAAGTAAAATTACGTGGTGCCCATTTTTTTAGCCAACCTACTCTCCGACCCGAGAGCCAGGCCCTCCTCATTGCTACGAAGGGAATATCCATGCGCTTCACGGCCTACGTGTCGACCGCTCTTCAAGCACGTCAGAAACCGTTTGGTAACTGGGGTCTCTCAAATACCCCGCATGGGTACTAAGCGATTTTTTTTAGCTGGGGTTCGGGAAGTTTAAGGGCAATGGGAAAAGATTGATTGAAATCCATCCACAAACTCTGTCGGTTAATATGGGCTTCTGGTAGATGGCGCAAAGGGTGTGCAACATCTGTAATTATCCCACTACACAAAAAAGGGGCTATGTCCAAATATGACAACTATCGCCTCTTTGCGCTAATAATGCACAGAAGCAAATTATGCTGTATAATATATAGCATGTACAGCTGTATAATATACAGCATAATATATACAGTGTATATTATTCAATTTTTTTTTTCAATCGTTTACTTCATGTAAAATTGCCCCTGAGCAGGCAGGTTTCGTAAAGGGTACGGCATAAGACAGCAGATCTCAAACCTTCGCCAACTTCTACCTAGAAAAAGTAAGAGATTTATATCCGCCATGTACATCTTCGTCGTGGACTAAGTCAAGGCGTTTAATAAAGTTTAATGGCCTATCTTATCTTAATTACGAATAACGAAACTTTATGAACCTAATTAAAGCGCTCTATACAGATTGCACCGCAGTTATTAGAATTGAAAACAACTTGTTGCTGAATGCAAGATCACAAAAGTGTAGGACAATCTTGTATCCTTTCTCTATTATTATTCAACCTATATAGTGAAAGCATAATGCGTTATTAAATTAAGTGTATTATTAAATTGAATAGTCGGAACATCAACATCGTTTACATTAGGTTAAGAGTATTTTAAAGTGCTCCAAGATGTGTCGTGGGCAATAGTATATTATAGACTTGCGTGTAATAATAACTATCAATCACTTGAACGATTTACTCCACTCGCGTTGAGGCTCGCTCCGTAAACGTCGTTCTCGTGATTAATAGCCATCATTATGCGCTCATTGTATAATATTTTACTCTTCACGAAAATATTTTATAGCAGGGAATCGCCCATATTTTATTAAATGTTTAAAAAAAATAATTTTGTCGGGAACCCCATAAACTATCAATGGTCCATGAGCGTGGGGCACCCTATATTATAATTGAGGAAACAAGTATAGCAAGTGTATTATGAGACAGTCGTGGAAAAAATGCATTACAATACAAATGCAATGGTCACAAGTAACCTACCGAACTCATTACATTTTTTTTTTTATTTGAATCCATTAATATTTACAAACTGTATAAAATAACATTAGGTAAATTATGTGTTTTTAGTTTATGTCATGTAGAAAGTTATTAATTGATAACTCTCTTTCTTAGTGTTGATTAAATTGGTTATGGATACATGGATATTTAAATGATGCTAGCTGAACCTGGTGGTTAGATCTGTTGGCTTGAATCTCTTGAGTCTTCTGGTTTTACCTGTGATGTCCATCAAGTTCTGTGCAAGTCTATTTGGGTGGATGACAAGTCTGCTTCGGTAATTTTCGAGGTGTTTTTTTATTTCTTCTTTAATTGTAGGAACTCGCAGGTCTCGCTCGATGACGTAGTTGGGTACATACCAAGGTGCATCCACTATTAGGCGTAGTACTTTATTTTGAAACCTCTGCAGAATTTCAAGATTGGAGTTGCTGGCAGTTCCCCACAGCTGTATTCCGTAACACCATATAGGTTTCAGTATTGCTTTGTAGAGTAGTATCTTGCTTTCTAGTGACATTTGCGACTTTCTACCTATTAACCAATACATTCGGCTCAGTCTGATCCCCATTTGTTTTCTTTTGGTGAATATATGTTTTTGCCATGTTAGACGGCGGTCTCTATGTAGTCCGAGATATTTGGCCTCTTCTTTTTGCGGAATCTGAGTATTATTTATAGTTACTGGTGAACACGTTTCTCTTCTGTTAGTAAATGTTACATGCACTGATTTGTTCTCGATGACTTTGATTCTCCATGTTTTAAGCCACTCTTCTATTTTGTGTAGGTTTAATTGCAGGTTCCTTGAGGCCTTTGCTGGGTCTCGATGGGATGCCAGTACAGCGGTGTCGTCTGCGAACGTTGCCACTGTAGTGATATAGGTGGTGGGTAGGTCTGCGGTGTACAATAGGTATACTATGGGGCCTAGAACACTGTCCTGTGGTACTCCGGCATTGATGTCTTTGAGATCTGTATACTCGCTGTGCTGTTTCACCAAAAAGTGTCTGTTGGATAGGTAAGATCTTGGTAAGGTGTGGTATGTTATTTTTTAACTTGTAGAGTAAACCAGCGTGCCATACTTTGTCAAATGCTTGGCTTATATCAAGAAACGCAGCCGAGCAGTATCTTTTGCATTCTATATCGTTGGAGATCTTTTTTACGATTCGGTGAATTTGTTCAGTAGTTCCATGCAGATTTCTAAATCCGAACTGGTGATTGGGAATTAAATTTCTATCTTCTAGTATTGGTTTAAATCTTTTCAATATAAGTTTTTCCAA
Source organism: Othius punctulatus (assembly GCA_951805005.1). Classification (NCBI taxonomy): domain Eukaryota; kingdom Metazoa; phylum Arthropoda; class Insecta; order Coleoptera; family Staphylinidae; genus Othius; species Othius punctulatus. The sequence continues at coordinate 76,545,196 of OX638139.1, forward strand.
TACTTTAGAAAGTACTGGAAGCAGACTTATTGGTCTATATGATGTTATGTCCGTAGGATCTTTTCCGGGCTTTGGTAGCATTATAACTTCTGCTACCTTCCACTGGCTAGGAAAATATCCCACTCTCAGTACTGCATTGAATATATGCGTTATACATATTAGGCATTTTTTCGTGGTTTCTTGTAGAACTCTTCCTGTAATTAGATCATATCCAGGCGCCTTTTTGGTATTTATGTCTTTGTTAATGACGGCCTTTACTTCTTTTATCTTGAATGGTTCTATCGGGAAGTCTAGTTGGTAGGGGGTCGCCAGATAGTCTGCAATTCTGACATCTTCTTCTGCGTTACCTGCTGGGTGTGGAGTGAATACCTCTGCCAGATGTTGTGCAAATGCGTTAACCTTCTCTGCGTCATTTTTACACCATTTTCCATCGTTGCCTTTTATTGGTGGTATTGCTTGCCGCGGCCTTTTAATTTTCCTTGTAGCTTTCCATAGGGAGTATTCGCTTGATTCTGTAGGTGACATGTTACGCAGGTGCTCTTGTATACCTTGGTTTTTCAGTTCTAGAAGTAACGTTTTTAATTCTTTGATTGATTTATTGAGTTTTGTTTTGTCTTCTGCTGATCTTGTTTTTCTCCACTGTGCACGTAATTTTCGTTTGGTTATTATTTTTTCTTTCACTATTACTGGACATCTCTCTGTTAAATTTAATTCTTCCTGATAACTCATTACATAAAATACCATTATAATAATAATAATAATAATATTTATTGCGTAATCAATACTGTTACGGCATTGTTTGCGGTGAATGTGAGTGCCCTCTGTCATTTATATTTGAGAACTACACTAAGTAATGTACAGGAGTGGGAGGCAAGATTCCCACCCCGTTCAACCCCCGACTAAGGGAAACGAAAGAGTACACAGTCAGCATTAACACAAGCAACAAGCACTTAGCATTCACGCGACCCCATCTTTGTATTTTTACACTTTCAATATTAAATATATTAATTTTAGGCTGAAACAAAGCCCATGTATTATTATACATAAACCCCACCTGCAACATGGTCCTTCCGAACCGGATACTTGAGCTATAAACAAGTATTTGTGAGTTATAACAACAATCCGCGCAAAAGTGGTATCATAACGGTACAGTTTGTGCAGAAGTTAGTGAACATCGCTAGCTCCAGAGTTCCCGGCATTACATCCAGGATATCGAATCGCCGTAGCAGTTCCAGGATCCACATCCAGGAAACCGGCACCATTCCTCCAGGCATTGCGTCCAGGAGCTTCGAAGCGCCGCAGCAGTTCCAGGATCCATATCCAGGAAACCGGCACCATTCCTTCAGGCACTACGTCCAGGAATCCCGCAGAACGCCGTTCGATCCAGCTGATTGTCCGGCGAATCCACACAATCTCCAGGAGTCCACAGCAGACGCAAGACGTCCGTGGTTCTCCGTACAAAGGTGGGTCGCATCCTTTATTTATTCCCATAATCAATCCCTCAGTTTGTCTCATTTACTAAGTGCTTTTCTCTACAATGGCTTCCACGAGGTCGACAAAAGCGTCGTCACCGGCTCAAGAGTCCATCGATACTTGTAAAACAATTCATGCAAATGTACAACGGTTTGCAAGCTATGTTCATGAATTCAATCCAGAGTCAGACAGTGTCGATGCTCTTAAAGCTAGGTTACAGCGAATTGACCAGGTGGACGTAGAATTCACCAATAATTACCACAACGCGTGTAAATTAGATTGCGAAATCGTAACGATTGAATTTATTAACAATTTTGAGGGGCTATATTTTGATGCCGTTGGTGCAGCTCACGCGCTAATCGGCAAATCCGTGAACGCATCTAGCTCTACGCTCTCGATTAATTCCGCCCTCCCAGCAGTAAAATTACCAACGTTGAGTTTGCCAACGTTTTCTGGAGCGTATGAAGATTGGCTGAGTTTTCGCAATAGTTTTGTATCAATCATTCACGAAAATAACAACTTGGGTGAATCGCAAAAGTTGCAGTACCTCCGGTCTAGCTTAACACAAGATGCATTGCAAACAATTCAATCACTGCAAACCACGAATGGTAATTATGCAATTGCTTGGGACCTGCTCAAATTGCGGTATGAAAACAAACGCGTGATTGTCTTTAATCACGTGAAGGAAATCTTCAATATACCTAAACTATCAACCGAATGCCATCTTGGGTTAAGAAAAATACTGCATGGCTACCAGAGACACATGCGTGCTTTGACGGCTTTAGGGCAGAACGTGAACGATTGGGATGTCATAACCTTACACATAATTACTGCTAAATTAGATTTCACAACACTCCGTGATTGGGAATTGCAGCCCATTAAGGGTGAATTGCCAACGCTGGCTGAATTATCCACATTTTTAATTAACCGCTGCCAAATGCTTGAGTCTGTAAGTGCGAAAAATGTTAAATTCAAACCTATTAGTAAACCGCTGAAAACCCTATTAACAACTAATTCGCGAAATTGTACATATTGTAAAGAAAATCATTCAGTTTACACTTGTAAAAAATTCGCCGAGCTTCCAGTTGCAGAACGCGTCGCAGCAATTAAAGCATCAAATGCATGTCTTAATTGCTTAGTTATTGGGCATGCCGCCGGACAATGCCGATCTTCAGGTAATTGTCGCAAATGCGATAAGCGCCATAATACCCTTCTTCATTTCAATCGGCTTAACCAAACGCCGCCGCCCTCTAATAGCGCTGGGCCGCCTAATAGGCCAGCTGGCAATTTAAGCTTACCAAGTAATCCGGGAAAACCAGACATACAGTCTGTGGCACTGTCTTGCAAGGTCGCCGCAGGTACCGAAGCTTTATTGTCGACGGCTAAAGTTTATATTACCGACGTTTATGGAAATCCACATTGTGTTCGAGCAGTTTTGGATAGTGGGTCGGGTCACAATCAAACTTTATGACAGAAGCGCTATTGAAACGTTTGGGAGTGCCATCTACCCCAATAAACCTAAAGATTAGTGGATTTTCCAATTCCATATCCGAATCAAAGAAACGTGCCACAATAAACGCCAAATCGCTTTACAATGGTTTCGAAGCAAAGTTAGCATGCTTGGTCATTCCAGTAATTACCAGCAACATTCCCGGTATAGCTTTCAATTCCGAAATACTAGATATCCCGCAAGACTGTAAATTAGCTGATCCAGATTTTAATCAATCTAGTCACATTGACCTGCTAATAGGCTCGTCATTATATCTTGACTTACTTATGCAGGGGCAAATAAAATTAGGGAAAGGTTTACCAACACTACAAAAAACTCAGTTAGGCTGGATAATTGGGGGGGATTTGAACATTCCTTTGTCAAATAATAACACTCAGTGTTATGTAAACACGGAATTGGAAATGCAAATTGAAAAATTTTGGGGAATTGAGGAGTTTCCCGTAATGAAATTTCAATCGGACGACGACAAAGTTTGTGAGGCCAACTCAGAGAATATACTAAAGAAAGAAAGGGCATGAGTGTGTTTATCGGATGAACCGTCTCAGCTGCGCCCACTACACTAGAGACCATAAACTAATTGGGTTCGGAACTTGGATAGGGGTAAATATCTATACTACAGTTCTGAATTGTGTTGAAATTAATATTCATTATCAAATTAGTGAATTGTTTAAAAAATTAAAAGACTAATTTTTTAAACAATTTACTAATTACGTAAATCACTTTTTTTGTTTGGGTAGGATAGAAAGAGTGCAAGTGTATACACAATTAATTTATTTGCACAGAATATACACAATACAATAATAATACAAATTACATCTAATTACAAACAATAAACAATACTTGACTACAATATGAATAAACTAATACTAACAATCCTTTTAAAGTAACACATGTTTCGATATTTATATCTCATCAGTACGGCTTTACCTTAAAATAAATCTAAGTTGACACAATAAATTTAAAAAAATAATAATCAAATGTAAACCAACACACTGAACATTTAATATGACTGATTTAATAACAATATTATAATGGAAATGGAAGAACTTTATCTATTGCTGCACAACTTAGATTATTAAAGAAATTACAAATGCATTTAATAATGCAACGGTCATCCGTAGACACATGTTTTGAAAATGACAATTATCATTCCTCCTAAACAATAAACAAATGGGGAAACATTTAATTCTAAGATAAATTACTTTTACCATCCCTGTATAATATCAAAACACAATTGTATAAATCAGACTAACTAATTGCAATTTCAATTCATGTGTCACCTCATAATAGGTTACACTGCACCTGACCATATGAAGCATTTACGACATCCCACCACCTAAAATCACCCATCCTACCACTTACAAAATGCTGGTAGTCACGTCAGCTGTATGGTACGAAACAAAATGTTGTGAAAGACCTCAAATGTAAAAGAGATTCTAATAACACAGAAATATAAGTATATAGTCAGTCAATTTTGACTCGCCTCAATTAGTACCACAATATAAAAAGCTACTTTTTAAAAATTTTGGGCCCAAACTGTTTTAAATATTTGTCGATAGGAGTGTCATGAAGAATTTCCTTTCTCGACATTTTTCTATTAATTACTGAAACTAATTGTTTAACCATGATTATACTTAAACTATTTTTAAATTCATTGGCATTTTGCACTTCATGTGTCAAACAATAAATACCAAAAGGTGACTTCAATTGTTCAGTAATTAATTTTATAATAAATTTATTATTGCAATGTGAAATAAAAATTGAAGTTATTTCTTTAATTGAAAACTCTACTCCATGTATTAATATTTCAGTAGGGTAGCACAATTTATTTCCGTAATCTTTCAATGTAATTAACAAGTGTTTGGGGCCTGGAGTGTCAGTAATGAAATATTGTTTACAATTTTGACAATTTGGAACTCTTTTAATAATCCGTCTAGCTATAAAACCAGCAATGTATGTACTGACATGTGTACGAATATTTATTGTAGCTTCACTAAGTTCGCTGTAGGAATTTCGGACACTTTGTTCAAGGAGAAGGGCTACAGGAGACGATGAAGAAGTAGACGGAAGTGATGTAGATAGTGGGGCTTCAGGATGGGATAAGAGCTCTTCAAGTGGCAACAAAAAATTTCCGTCATCATCCTCACAATTAGAAGCTGCGCTATGGGAAACTAAATTATTAATCATGGCAGTTTTCAAGGAACTTCCAAATTGAGAAGTGGTAGGAGACGAGTTATTACCACACAAACCCCTTACCACACCAAATATATTTTCTATTGGGTCCTGATTAACGGAGCGGGTACAAAAATATGTAAATCCCGCCGCTTTCATTTTGTTCCATAAAAGTTCCACATTTGTAATAGTGACAATGAAGTTGTTAATGGACGGAGGATTGGTACAAGGTTTGGAATCTTTTATAAAAACAATTTTGCTAATTTTAACTTTAGCGTCTTTCCAAAATTCTAAATGGGGTGAACGTTCGCTAAGAGGTCTGTTAAGGGGTTTTGCAGCGCGGCAAATTGAATTTAATGAATCAAATAATTTATCAAAAAATATGACCAATTTGTAAGTGTTGACGGCATTTTCAACAATTTTATTTAAAGCAGCATTATGTAAACCACGAGCTACTGATGTAGAAAATATCTGCACAGCTAACTTAACTTTCATTTTTGCCAGGCCCTCTGGATTTATATGTGCATTTGTTAATCTTTGACAAACCTTAATGCCATCAACACTTTCTTTGTCTGCACGATACATATCAATAATGTCACTAAACTTCGCGATATTCCCATCAAACATAATATCCTTAGTTAAAAAATTATTCCTAAGACATTTTATTAAATGAGGGGGATCAAAAATATGTAAAATTTCTTTACCATCAACATTAAATCGGTAATTTTCCCCTAAACTACGAATTGCCCCCCTGTTGGTAGAGCCCTGGTCACTGACAGTCGCAAGGATAATTAATTGTGTCTCATCATGAATTCGTTTAATAACAGATTTAATGATAACACCCAATTCTGATGCGGGACAAGTTGATTGAACAAAATAATATGCTACGGGTTGCTTCCATCTGCTATTAATGCCTTTAATCATGAAACACAAAGCGTGGTCTGCAATTTTCCTATTCATTCCCTGCCCATAATTAACAAAACCCGAAATAGTTCCTGATGGGGCATGGAAGTCTAAATGTGGCATTATTGCCATCTCGTCAAAAATAAGAACACAATGTCGTTGTAACGATTTCATTTTATGGCTAATTGTGGACAAATGCCTGATAATTGAAGTACTAATACCTACATCAAACTGAAACTGTGCCAACGACCTTGTTAATGTTCGTCGTGAGGGAAGGTCTAGAATTTTGCCCAGAAATTTATACGCTTTGGAGGACTTTTTAAACAAAGCCAGAAACAAAGCTTTTTCTTTCAGTGACCAGTGTCTCTTATCTTTTCTAAACTGTGACATTATAAATGTTTGAGCAACTGTAGAAACTGTCATATTTTCTAACAAAGGAATCAGATTATTATCGGTAAGTAGCTTTTTACTAGTGAGCAGGCGTTTTAACCTAGATACCATTCTGGTTTTTTTAACAGACTCTACATACATATTTTTTTTCCGTGGGCTTAATAGACGTTGTCGATTCACACCAATTCGTTTCAAAATACCAGGCTGCGTTGAACGTCTTATTTTAACTGGGGGAATATCTACAAAAGAAACAATAAAAGCATATACACACTCATATACATTATGCTACAAAATAACTACATATGTTAAACAATACATTGTTCTTTCCTAGAAGAGGGACAATTGATAACACATTGTTACTATTAAAGTTAAATTTTGCTGAATTCAATACCTGGTGTCCGGCGATGAGGCTCAGGTGAGACAATTCCAAGTGGTGGTGTTGTATCGCGCAGTAGTGAAACAGGCTGTGGACCTGTGGTAGAAGAATTTTCCGCTTGCATATGGACATTGTGCAGTGGAAGGTTAATTCTAGGAACCACATTTCGATTCAGAGTTTTCCTCTCAGGCGTTGCGTATTGACAGGTCTCAAAGTGAGCATCGCAAACACGATAATGTATGAGAGTAGTATGACCTTTTCCAATTAAATGTGGATTTTTGGCAATTTCGACCCATTTCGACATTAATTGAGGATTAGCCGGGAAGGAATGCAAACGTATGTTTCGATCTGAAATGTTTCGTCCACAGCCAAGAATCGCACATTTTTTGTTAGATAGGAAACTCATCTGAAAAACATAAACATTTTAGATCGCAAGTTATTTATTAAAATATGTATGCCATAATACATTTACTACCACTCAATTAATATTATTATTAGTATTATTAAGAAATACACAATGGTCAATGGTCAAATGAATCAAAATGAATGGTGTAGCGTTGGAATGTTACTTATAGTTTTGATCGATTAGGGCAGACCAGAACCTTAAACGCATTAGCGAACAAGTTAATTATTAATTGAATAGTAGATTGATGAAGCAAATACATGATGTGATAAATAAAACACTAGGTTGTTTGGGATTCACGGATTTGTTGATGATAACTGCAACAATCGGTTCGCCACATCATTATTAATCAGCCTTTTGTGCCGACACAATTGTTGGTTATTAGCAATTAATCTGTGAAACTCAAACAACCTAGTATTTTATTTACCAATTCAACTAATTTACAGGTAGCGAATGTAGTTTTATACTTACGATTAATAATTAAAACAGCAGATAACTTCAATAACAGCTTTGAAAAAAGCTTCGAAACAATTTGTTAGCAATGGCGCCTGATCGTGAAAAACTCTGTAAATGGCGGCAGCGAGCTGGATTATTTAGACGTGAAATATCCTCTGTCATGTGACTCGTTGTGCATATTTTATGGGACCGAAGGGACATCTGTCCGCACGTGTGACAACCTCCGGCACTCATGCGACATCTATTAAGGAGACTAGAATGTTTTAACGGGGGGACCGGGGGTCCCATATGCATGTCCCCCCCCTGGGCCAACTTCAAAGCAACAACTACGCGAGCCGACACCGGTCGGTTTATAGTGACATTTCCGTTCAAATCGGGTTGTCGCGATGAATTAGGTGAATCAAGAGCACTAGCCGAGTCGCGTTTCTTGGCTGTTGAACGCCGTATTAATAAAAACCCCAAACTGAAATCACAATATGTGGATTTCATGTCGGAATATATCCAGTTAGGCCACATGTCAAACGTCAACGAGGAAAATGAAGCATCATGCGCATAGATAACCCCCTTATAGATAGACCACTCACATTGCAAAAAATTTCAGACTTAGTTGTTGGCCGCGCTCCGCGAACGGCGCTGATCACAGAACGATTTTTGGCGGGAGCTTTAAACGGAATAGAAATTCAAAATTTAAAAATAAAACTCTTTTCAAAAACAATTTCAAAATTTATTGTGTTCACAGTACAAAGTTTAGAGAATCACTTAACTTGGTTACACATAAATAATATGCAATCATAAATATGTACTGCAAATACAATAAATATTAAAACTGTTCTTGAATCTTCACATAGAAAATAAAATGCAATATGTATATGAGTAAGATCAATTTTATTGAGGACTGTTTTCAATTCTGAACATTAGTAAAGTTAATGTTTACAAAGATTAGTTCATACATTTGTAAAAATGTCGACATTTATTATAGTAAAATAACTGAGATTAATAATTATAACAAAATCTGACAATCACAAACAAATTTCAGTTAAAATTTGTATTTTACAAAAATTGACCGACTATCCCGAACTAAACCTTAAAATCTATATTTAATACATACCATCTTCAAATGTATGATTTAGTTATTAACATTGGTGCAACGTTAGAGCATCTATTTATTCGACAAACGCATTATTTGCCTCTAAAATGTATTTATAGTTTACATCCCTATTAATTATTGGTAATACCTTTGATACTGAAATTGCAGAAATACAAGCCGTACCTTTGTAAATTACCTAGATACTACATAAATATGTGCTACAATGTTAGCGTCCAAATAATTACTAAAATATTAGTAATATTACAATTAACAATAGTACATACTTTAATGTTTAAAATCAAATATGCACAATTATATTAGGTCAATTTTAGTAAGTAATAATACTAACAATACACAAAATACACATATTACACGAGGCATTTTTGGAAGAGTAACAATGTTACTACACTTAAGTGCATTACCAAGTAAAACACGGTTTAAGTTTAAAGGATTAAAATTATTAGATACATAATGTAACATTATTATACTCTAGGGTATATGGTCAAGTCAATCAATTTAAACATCTTACTTTGTTTGTAACGGGGTGTTTTCCTTGGTGGACCGTATTCCTTGGTGGACTCTTCGGAAGGTGAAACTGGAAAAAGAAATTTTAAGTAAATAGGTGAACGGTTTTATTTTCAATTTCGTACCTTTTCTTTTGCAAATTACTGGTGCAAAGCTAGGGGAACTATTACTGGTTGATGCTATAACTTCTTGCTGGATGGAACCGTCAACTAGAATATTTTACTTAGGTTTTTATTTGGTCACATACAGGCTGATTCTTGACCTATATAAAACTCATAAACTTCATCTATTGCCGGGTATAATAATATTTATGCTACAGGTAGGTAAGACTTGTAATTATTAACATTATAGTTACCAAATTCATCTACTACAACTGTCACAAATTCCTCCTGTGGTTCAGTCTCTATCATGTATGTGCCTGTAAATCATTAGATGAGCATAGATTGTTCAACAAGTATGAAATTCTCTTACTCAAAATATTCGGCAGGAATAATGTAGGTACAGCATTTTTTTTTTAATTTGACCGATTGCGATTGCAAGGAAATCTTGCGTTTTCATCAAAGTGTCGATCGCATATCCTGTTTGCCCCTCGGGTTTTTTTAACTCCCTTGTCCAGGTATTCAGCTCTATTTACTGCAATCACCCATTTCTTAAAGAGCTGCAAAAGTGATAGCAATAAGGAAATTATCTGATTGTGACATTTAATAATTACATCTGAATCTTGAGGAAATAAGTGCATTTTCGCAGTTCTGCTACTATTTCCACATCCTTTTACACAGCACTGGTGAACCATACTTAAATATTACTGTCCCAAACTAACTATAACTATATATCACAAAACGAAAAATTGTCCGTAACTAACTTTACTATACTAATAATAAACTAACAAAACGAGAAATTGTCTGAAATTAACTTTAGCTATAAATTACAACTAACTAAAGGATAAATTGTCCGATAATTAATGATAACTATATATAACTAACAAAAACTAAACCACCAAGTCAAAATTCAACGCACAAACACAAAGTCAACAATAAAGTCACAATGCAACGCGCACACACAAAATCAAAATCAATGGAAAACTTAATATCGCAGAATGGACCTCAATCGGAAATTCAAAATTCAACTGACAAACAAAACAACAGCTACAAAGCACACTCAGCAAATGAATCTAGATTTCATATATTCGTTAACGTTTCCTCGAGATATTGTAAATATTTACCTTTGGGCAGCCTTTTCCCCAAGTCCATCGTCAATTTGTTAACACCAACAGCAGGGTAAGAGATAAGGGGTAGATTATAACTAATAACTCTTACCTTATCGTATCCACTTCATACTTACCGTGGCGTCTACGACTGTCTGCGAAGAGCATGTTCAAGGGTTATAAGTTGTTCCACATTTTAGTAGGACGGAAATGTGCCGATTTTAAAATAATTCGTTAAACGTCAAATAAATCAAATAAATTCGTCATGGTAAAGCCGGTAACGCCATTAGCGAGCACTGCTGCCGATAAATAATTGTAGAACACTGCCAAATGCTGCCGATGCTAGCGACAAAGACGGAAAGTGGGTATCAACTCATCTCAAAATCGCAATATACAGGGAGTGCGTAAAGCCTGATCATGCGTGTATCTCCCACATCATCCCGTGATCAATGATTCCAAGTTAACGAGCAAGGTGAGAATTGTGTTCGATGCGTCATCTAAGACGTCGACGGGAAAGTCATTAAATGATACTTTATTAGTAGGGCCAGTAATTCAAAATGATTTACTTAATATCGTTCTTCGCTTCAGAACACACAAATATGTCATAACCGCGGACATCACTAAGATGTACCGCCAAATATTGATGCATCCTAATCACCGCCCCCTTCAGCGCATATTATGGCGATCAGATTACAAAAGGCCGCTCGAGACCTACGAGTTAAATACCGTCACTTATGGTCTAGCTCCTGCTGCGTTTCTGGCAATCAGGTGCTTGCATGAAACAGCGATCTTGCATAAGGATTCTCACCCTGCCGCGAGTAAAGTGATAATTAACGACTTCTACGTCGATGATTTGTTGACCGGAAGTGATGACCGCGAAGAATTAATACAATTGCAACGAGACATTGACAGTATTTTAAAAACTGGCGGCTTCGATTTATGCAAGTACGTTTCTAACGATCAAAGAATTACCGATGTACTAAAGGTTAATTTCACAAAACAAGCCGTTATCGATTTTAATCGCGGAGAGTACCATAAGACACTTGGACTGCAATGGGAACCAAATAATGATTGCTTGGCATATTCAGTCTCGTTCGCCAAACGCGAAGTGACAAAACGCACCATTTTATCGGCCATTTCAACAATTTTTGACCCCTTAGGTCTTTTAGGTCCAGCTACTGTCATTGGCAAAATGCTCATGCAGAACTTGTGGCAATTAAAATCAGCTTGGGATGAGTCAGTCCCATTGCACATCCACACAAAATGGACGATGCTACGCGATTCAGTACGTGATATCAACTCTTTCAAAATTCCGAGAAATGTATTTGTTAATAACGCCATCCGTATCGAATTGCACGGTTTCTGTGATGGGTCCGAGGCAGCCTACGGTGCATGTATATATTTAAAATCCACCGACGCATTCGGCAATGTCGCCGTAAACTTATTATGTGCGAAGTCTCGTGTCGCACCCTTGAAAACAATGACGATACCTAAACTAGAATTATGCGGTGCACTTCTTTTAGCGCGTCTAGTAAACGGAATTTTAGACAGTTTAAATCGACCAATTTCAAACCGTTATTACTGGACAGATAGCACAATCGCGTTAGCTTGGATCAAGGGTTCACCCCATAAATGGAAAATATTTGTAGCTAACCGAGTTACTCAAATCCAAAGCCTAACCGAAACTCACGAATGGCGCAAGGTTGATACACACGATAATCCCGCGGACATCATATCGCGTGGGGCATTACCGCGCGAATTAATTGCCAATCAATTATGGTGGTCCGGACCATCATGGTTACTTGACTCAGAAATCCAATGGCCGGATCAAATTGATCAGAGGCCTGAGAGTTTGATTCCCGAAATAAAACCTATAGTATTGTTAAACGCAGTTGAGCCGGCACAATGGATTTCGAAGTTTTCAACGTATTCAAGGTTACGTAATGTAACAGGTTGGTGCGTACGTTTTATCAATAATGCGAAATCCACAATGCAAAAACGTGAAAGGGAAGTGGGTGGTTTAAAGCCCACGGAATTAACGAAAGCTGCCGACATACTAATCAAAATCGCTCAAGGGGAAGCATTTTCTCAATAAATCTCGCACCTAACGAAAGGTCGCCCAATTCGCAGAGGCAGTAACATTCAGGCGCTATCGCCTTTTCTTGACAATTTCGGCATTTTACGCGTGGGAGGGAGATTGAAGCAATCTCAGTTTTCCGCCAACAAAAAACATCCAGCCCTACTGCCCGCCAGGCATCATCTGTCTGATCTGGTTGCGCAACATGAGCACATTCGACTTCTGCATGCCGGAACTGACGTTACACTTGCATCATCACATCAAAGATTTTGGCCAATTTCGGGCCGCAATTTGATAAATCGGGTCTCTCGCAGATGCATAAAATGTTTCCGAATAAAACCGCAATTGTCAACACAGCTGATGGGTGAACTACCCAGTGCACGCGTTACACCATAAAGACCATTTTTTAATTGCGGCGTTGATTACGCAGGTCCTATTCAAATACGCGATAGGAAAAGAAAGCCATTCAAACTCGTAAAATAATACATTTGTCTGTTTATATGCTTTGCCACTAAGGCAATTCATGTCGAAATTGTTAGCGATTTAACCACTGAAGCCTTCATAGCCTCCCTCCGGAGATTTGTAGCACGGCGTGGCTGCCCACAACACATGTGGTCAGACAATGGTACCAATTTTGTGGGCGCTAAACCCGAGTTGCGAGAACTGTTCAATTTTTTGCAAATCGAAAGACAGAAAATAGAGGCAAACTTAAGTATGGAGAACATCACTTGGCATTTTATTCCGCCAAAATCACCTCACATGGGACGGCTCTGGGAGGCCGGAATTAAATCTGTGAAAGGTCATTTAAAGCGCGTCTTGGGAAATTCTTCTTTAACATATGAAGAGTTAAGCACGGTAACGGCACAAATTGAGGAATGCCTCAACTCTCGTCCACTAACACCCCTTTCAAATGACCCCAACGACCTTGATCCTTTGACCCCGGCCCACTTTTTAATCGGAGAACCACATAAGTTCTTGCCTGACCCCCTTGTTGGACACATAAAGAGCAATAGATTGTCGATTTATCAACATTTGCAGAAGCTGCGGCAAGATTTCTGGAGACGATGGTCGCAGGAATACATTACCACACTCCAGCCCCGGACAAAATGGGGGGATCAAAAGGGACCGAAGCTGAATGTCGGAGATATGGTGCTGCTACAGGATGTTAATTTGCCGCCCATGCAATGGCAATTAGGACGAATCGCAGAGATGCATCCCGGGACTGATGGAAAAGTGAGAGTCATAACAGTGCGCACACGAAATGGTGTCACCAAACGTGCTATAAACAAAATCAGTGTTTTACCAGAACAGGGCTAGGACACACGGTGTGCAGGTGACTTTTGCTAACATTCAAAGATGAACTTCAACATGTACGAGGGCGGTTTGACGGAAGAGTGACTTTTCAAAGGTTGGTAACACTTTCGCTATAATGATTATGTTGCTAGCTCCTGGGGTCTTTCGGAGGTCCACTGTCAAAATTTGGCACCAATCTGACAGATAGATTATGTTTTATACTTATTTGAAGAAAACTGTTTTCGTTGTTGTGTAAATATGGAGAAAAAATAATTTCGAGTGTTGATTTAACATTATTTTCTACGTGAAAAAACAATTAAAGAAACCGAGGAAAAGTTACGTAAATATTATCTAGAATCTGCTCCGTCCCATGGAATGATTTGTAAGTGGTTTCTGCTTTTAAAAGTGGTCATATGAGCACGGTTGATGCAGATCGTCCGAAACCATCATTTACTGTGACTACTGCAGAAGTGGTTAATAAACTCTATGGCCTTGTAATTGCCAATCGTCGAAGAAAAGTTCGTGAGATAGCTAATGAAGTAAACATCTCAACCGAACGGGTATACAATATTTTGCATGAACATTTCAATATGAAAAAGCTATCCGCGAGATGGTTGCCGCGTTTGCTTAATGGTGATCAAATGCGCGCTCGCATTAAGAATTCAGAATAATGTTTGGCCGTCTTCAACGTAATTCAAAGGATTTTTTTCGTCGATATGTCACAGTAGATGAAACTTGCATACATCATTATACTCCAGAAACAAGAATACAGTCTAAATAATGGATTTCTCCATGCGAACATGCTCCCAAAATGGCAAACACACTTTATTCGGCCAATAAGGTCATGGCGACATTTTTTTTGGGATTCTAAAGGTATAATCTTTATTAATTGTTTGCAAAAAGGAAAAACGATAACTAGCCAGTATTATGCTGATTATGCCGACACGTTTTGATGCCGAACTTGAAAAACAATGGCCGCATTTGATGAAGAAAAAAGTGTTGTTCCATCACGATAATGTGCCCTCTCATTCGTCTGCAATTGCTACCACTAAATAGGCTGTATTGCATTACAAATTACTGCTTTATCCGCCATATTCGCCAGATCTGGCTCCCAGTGATTTCTTCTTATTTCCAAATTTTAAAAAATGGCTGGGTGGAAAAAGATTTCGGGCAAATGAAGAGGTGATAACCGAGACAAACGTATATTTTGAAGACTTTCCGAAAGATTGTACAGTGTGTACAGTTGAAAGGGTGTTATGTTGAAAAATAAAATATATTTTTAACAGAAAAATAACGTTTACATTAAAAAGTCACTCTTCCGTCAAACAGCCCTCGTATATAGTTTCTTTTTTCGATTTATTCTAGCTATTTTTATTATCGTTTTATATGTATATATCGTGCTTATGTCATGTCATTTTATTATTTCTTTCTTTGTAATTTTGTCATTTTATTACTTCATTAGGTATTGCGTTGTATATATAGTATTTAAGATTTATTTTAATTCTTTGAAACCGGACGTTTCAAGGAGGCCGGTTATGTTACGGCATTGTTTGCGGTGAATGTGAGTGCCCTCTGTTATTTATATTTGAGAACTACACTAAGTAATGTACAGGAGTGAGAGGCTAGATTCCCACCCCGTTCAACCCCCTACTAAGGGAAACGAAAGAGTACACAGTCAGCATTAACACGAGCAACAAGCACTTAGCATTCACGCGACCCCATCTTTGTATTTTTACACTTTCAATATTAAATATATTAATTTTAGGCTGAAACAAAGCCCATGTATTATTATACATAAACCCCAAATACAACAAATACTATTAGTGTTTCAGAAAGCAATATAGACATAGATTTAAACTTAGATTTAAACATATGTATACATAAACTACAATTAAAATTAACGGATTATATTATAGTAACAAAATAAAATAAAATTCTTATATACTCGATCTAATATTTATTGAACACTCATCTTTACGTAGAAAATATTAAAAGGTCAAAAATTAACAATTAATTTTAGTACTACAACCTTTGCTTCATTGAATAGATTTTAATTTATATTGACTAGTCTTCTATAGTCTCGTGTATACATTGCCTCTTAGTACTAAAATCTTTAATTGCATATGACTTATGCTAGTTTACATACAACATA
Organism: Othius punctulatus; assembly: GCA_951805005.1. NCBI lineage: Eukaryota > Metazoa > Arthropoda > Insecta > Coleoptera > Staphylinidae > Othius > Othius punctulatus. The sequence goes on from OX638139.1 coordinate 76,561,217, forward strand.
TAATCGTTCAAAAATGTAAAAGTTTGTTTTAATCCTGTGGTCTTGCATTTTGTAACAGATTTTAATTTTTATTGACTCGGTCTACATTAAACAAAAATATCTATGATCTAAGATCTGTACTAAATTATTTAAGTTTTAATATATGTACTAGATGGACGAGTAAAAATTTTAAAAAATTCAACTTATTTAGAAACAAATAATTACTCAATTTTTATATGGACTCCGTACTTCATGTGCTTCACTATTTAATAGACTCGCCAACACAAAGCCTTAGGGCCGATTCCACCAAAAAGTAAACTGCGTTTAAATTTTTTTAACCCGAGTTTACATCTCTAACTGCCATTTTTCAGTTTCACCAACATATTAATCGCGGTTTCAGATGTAAACGGCGTTTAAAAAGTAACTGGCCATTTTGGCCAGTAAAACGCCTAAACGAAGCTTAATGATAGGTGTCAAGTGTCAAATAGTTGAAACTGGTATACGCGAATTCTGTTACATTACATTCCTTTGAGTAAAATGGCATTGGAAAGAGTATTTGAAATGGTATTTGCCGAAACATCCAGCGAAGAAGAAGACGACGAATTTGTCATTAGCCGACCTCGATAGATCTGTAATCGAGAAGACCATTTTGATGGTTTAGACGACCTTGATTTTATAACCCGATTTCTGTTATTAATACTATCTGCCATGGACGTCCTCGAGTAAATAGAGCACCAGCTGGAATTTCTCTGCAGCTCTCAATCAATGGGTCTTCTTTATGTGTTTTAAACGGACCCTTTAAACCCTGAAAAATGTACAGTTTATGTAGCACCATGTTCGGATATACAATATTTTTACATGCGCATCAAATAAGTTACTGTATTTGTTGTTACTATGATATGCACGTTGATATTTATGTTACACATAGCTGTTGTCACCCATGCTATGGTCTGTTGGGTTAATAAGCCTTTTGCCTTTTTTTAAATTCTCCCACAAACTCCTCGGCACTATAGGGTCTCGGGGCATATAAGTAGATTGAGAATAGAACTCATTGGCAATCGATGCCTATTCATCTAACTTTTTATGACACTTGCCCTATCAGTTTTTTGCATTCTATTACTTGTTTATGCTTTGGTGAATACGTTTTACACTATGTTTTCTATATAACGCGATTACATGTATCACTGTGTCATCGACTGTCACTGTCACTTTCCTTCAATTTTTGCAGTGTTGCCTACTTTAATTTTCGTTAATCTAAGATTCACTAAACTCGGTTTTCTTGCGCAGCACATTTCGTGGTGAAACGGATAATTTTTAATCGAGATTAAATTTGACGTTTACATTAAACCAAGTTTACAGAAACAGTTTTATTAGACGGTGGTGGGATCAGGCCTCAGAATCATACTTCATTGTTAACACAATATATGACATGTTTAATGGAAACATAGTCAGTTCCATTTCAACCATTTCTATTGTTTATGGTGTAAAATTTGACGGCAATAGTTTTTACGAATATTCCCTTTAATTAAGAAATATTAAATATATAATTATTTAAGAACTCTACACATAATTAACAACAATTAACAATTAAACAATTAATTTACATAATTATGTAATATTAATACTAATTAGTAGGAACATATTAAGGCTCCTTTTGTTTACTGCTTTCCACGGCAACTCCAGGTCATGTAACCTGATCTATTCAACAGCTTAAAATAAACTGTAATCATCACTAAATGTAATCAATCCAATATAAAGAATACAGCTAAAGATTGCCCGGGCTCCACCATCACAAATTTAACTAAGATATATATATATACAGGGTGTATCAGCCAAATGGAATAAATTCAATAATAAATAAATGGGGGCGTGTTCGAAAAAACGCTCGGAGACGTCGATTGTTATTTTTAGTTGCGCATTTTTTTCAACAAAAACTTTTTATGCAGGGTGTGTCATGTGACCGTGGCCAGTACCAACTTTCTTATTTTAAATATAACACCTGGTATATTATTCAATTTTTGGATTCTTCAAAAAATTCTAGACATATTTCATGTACAATGTCCTATACCTATCTTCAACTGTTTCGGATCATTAGCAAATCAATGTCCGGAACTACCTCAACCGAATATTTCCAAATCGGTGGATAGGGAGGCGAGGATCGATGGAATGGCCAGCACGATCCCCTGTCTGACGTCATTAGACTTCTTCTTATGGGGATATGTCAAAAGTATTGTATACAAAACTAAACCCCTCGACTTAGCTGACTTAAGAAGACGAATAATGCTTGCGATTAGATCGGTCACGCCTGAGATGTTGAGTAACGTTAGAAGAAATTTCTATTTAAGATTAGGATGTTGCCAAGACGTTCACGGCGAGCATTTTGAACATCTCCTCCATTGAAATTTATTGTTTTTTTTTTGTTTTTTTACATTATCAAGAAATAAACAGTATTACTTAATAGTTTTTGAGTGTGTTGTAACGAATTTCTGTAATCAAATAATTTTCTTTTTTTAATGTTAATTTTTGCAATAAATCTGAAAACACTTAATATTTCCGAAACAGTTGAAGATAGGTATAAGACATTGTACATGAAATATGTCTAGAATTTTCTGAAGAATCCAAAAATTGAATAATATACTAGGTGTTGCATTTAAAATAAGAAAGTTGGTATTGGCCACGGTCACATGACACACCCTGTATAAAAAGTTTTTGTTGAAAAAAATGCGCAACTAAAAATAACAATCGACGTGTCCGGGTGTTTTTTCGAACACGCCCCCATTTATTTATTATCGAATTTATTCCATTTGGCTGATACACAGTGTATATATATATATATATATATATATATATATATATATATATATATATATATATATATATATATATATATATATATATATATATATATATATATATATATATATATATATATATATATATATATATATATATATATATATATATATATATATATATATATATATATATATATATATATATATATATATATATATATATATATATATATATATATATATATATATATATATATATATAGTCACCTCGACGAAAGCTGCCAATGCCTTTTCGAACCAAAAATCACGTTTTCTATGCTCGATTGTATGCTTAAGGTAAATGTAATAAAGTGAAATGAAATATGAAACTTCTGGCGAATTCCTGCAATATGGATCTATGAGTCATTGTTAGCTCTCAACGGCGCTACTATATTATCTAGTCCTGATACTGTTGATATCTGAAGGATTATTTAATGATCATCTCATAGAAAGGGCGAAAGAAACGCAATGTTAACTATTGTGTAGGTACATTGTAACATAACTTGAGGCGAAAATCTGTTTGTATAGAGAGATAAACTTTGATTGTACGTACACACAAATAATAATATCAGATAGTAAACGGTATTTTAAAGTGTTTAAATAAAGTTATATTTTCCCAGTAGCAGTCTCGTAAGATGACATTGCATTCATGGTTACAAGTACCACAAGGTTGCCATAACATTTGCTTATTTATTAATCCTTGACGATGGAACTTCATTCATTATATTCCTATGAAAATAACGCCATGAACGCCAGCAGTACATTTTCCGTCACCTCTGTTGCGTTTTTTCTTCGCATCCAATCTTTCAATCAAGTGTATGTACCTTCATAACGCTTTTGAGATTTAGGGGGTAATACATTCTCACAAGCAGCGTTCGCAATTTCTTCAGTATCCATCTTCTTTCAGCGTAGAGCACCACACGTGACAGCTTTTGAAATTTTCATTTGTTTATGAAAACCAAATGTGCCTACACACATGACATCCAGGCACTTGCGATTTCTTTAGACATTTTAATTTTCTGAATTTACGAACTGGCACTTGGCAAGCAAACTTTGGATATTTTGCAGAATATTGACTTCTGCTGGTGAGAAGACTGTCCAAAAACTTCTAATATAATCGATTTATTATAACTCACAATAATTACAACTTTACAAAATAATACGTAATTCTCGTGCGTCTGCCAAGACGCGCTTAAGCAGAGTTCCCTTCCTTTTCTTCCCTCTTCTGCACATCTCTCGGGCGTACGCCCTCATTCCGAGTCGCCCCGTTCTTTGACGACCCCAACAGTTCGGCCATCCTCGATTTCTTCTCGCCCTTAAGATTCGTAACTCTTAACTGTAACATAAAATAATTAATTACACCCGGGCCCGTAGCCCCTCTTCTGGAGAGTTGACACTCCAGATCTCATTTGCCTATCTGGACATTATATCTTGATGTCCCATATCACGCTTCTTAAGCGTCTGAACATTATATCTTGATGTTCACTTCTTAGGATATTATAATCTTGATACCCTTTCACGCATCTTAAGCGTCTGAACATTATATCTTGATGTTCACTTCTTAGGGTATTATAATCTTGATACCACACTTAAACGTCTGAACATTATATCTTGATGTTCAAGTTTTAGGATATTATAAATTTGATACCCTATCACGCATCTTAAGCGTCTGAACATTATATCTTGATGTTCACTTCTTAGGGTATTATAATCTTGATACCCTTATACACCACACTTAAGCGTCTGAACATTATATCTAGATGTTCAAGTTTTAGGATATTATAATCTTGATATCCGTGTGTGTGTTACTATTATTGTGCTCTAAGTCAACATACATTTATGTGCTAAGACGCATATCTGCTAATTAGTTTCATCATCATCAGTAGCTTCGTCACTACTTACATTCGTTACAAACTTCTTGAGCTTTTCACTGGGGCATATTCCGCAATATCGCTTTTGCGAACGCGGTGCTCCGGGTATATCTTCTACCATATACCTATCGTAATTTTAAATTGTCTTTATTTTAAACGGCCCATCGAACTTGGGAATAAGTTTTCTGCTCATTTCGTCGTTCGCCCCTCTTGCCCGTCTAACTAAAACTAAGTCACCTATTGAGTAAATTTCGCCTCTTTTTCGTTTCGCATCAAAAATTTGCTTTTGTTTTATCTGAGCCTTCCTAATCCTTTGATTTGAAAGTTCCCTTACTTGCGTTACATCGAAAGGTGCCGTAATATCCGTGATTTCGGCTGACCAAAACGCATCAGCAACCCCTCTCGGCCGATATCCGAAAAGAAATTCGTGAGGACTTTTTCTCGTGGTCTTATTCATTGTATTATTAAAACCCCACCTAATACGTAAAACAGTCGCGACCCATTTGCGCTCATCATCAGTCGTCGTGGCTAGTGCATCTAAAATCGTACGATTATAACGTTCAACTTGCCCGTTTGCGCGAGGTGTAGCTGTGGCGTTCAGAACATGTTTTAAGCCGTTCGTATTGCAAAATTCTCGAAATTTATTACTTGTAAATGCCGTAAATCGATCACTTATTAACCTATAAGGAACCCCAAACACGTCAATAATTTCTTGTAGGAACATTATCGCAGGTTCCGTTTTTGTACTAGAAACAGACTTCATAAAAACATATTTGGTAAAAGCATCGACTCCAATTATTAAATACGTATTGCCTTTTGTACTTTTAACAAAGGGACCTAAATGGTCAACATGAATTGTATGCAGAGGCACTGCAACTTTCCCTATAGGATTTAAATAACCATCCTTTTTCCCGTCTGGCTCTTTATTATAAAGGCATGCTAGACAACTCCGAATATATTTTCGTACATACTGTTTCATTCCAGTAAACCAATAAAATTTAGAAATTATGTCACACGTTTTCTCAATACCGAAATGACCGTTTTCGTCATGATAACAGGCGACTACCTGCCTCCGAGCAGCTCTGGGCACCACCCATTTCAGCCCCTCTGGTGTTCTTCGAAATACTCGTCCGTCTTTCAAATTAAAAATTTGCGTGAATATCTTTATCTTCATCCTTGTCCTTGGCCGCTCCCCTTAGACGTTCACACAAGTATTTACATCTTGCATCTGTCATTTGGGCTATTAGAACCCAATCTCCCTCATTTAGTCTTACAATATTTACGTCTAGCGCCTTATTTACAGGATTTCTACTAAGTGCATCCACGTGTGCCATTTTAGAGCCCGGTCTGTATTCTATCGTGAAATCATACTCTAGGGTATGTATCCACCACCGACCGATACGTGGTATCAAATTACGCTTTGTTAACGTCGTTCGGAGAGCATTACAGTCGGTCAACACTTTAAATTTTATGCCAATAAGAAATACTCTAAATTTTTGCAAAGAATTTCCTACCGCTAATGTTTCCAATTCATAAGAATGATAACATTTGGTGGTTTGTCTACTAAAATACGCGACAGGTTTTAAATCGCGATTTGAAGATTGTCTCTGTAATAATATACCTGCAACTCCTAACTTACTAGCATCGGTGTGTAATTCAGTTTCAGCATCTTTATCATAATGTGCGAGCACCGGACGATTTGTTAATGCATTTTTTAACGTCCCAAAATCATCTTGTGCTGCTAAACCCCACTCGATTTTACATCTTTTCTTAATAATTCAGTCATTGGCCGTGCTATTACAGCATAATTCTGAATATATTTACGGAAAAACCCGGTTAATCCCAAATATTGCCGCACCCCACGAACATCATGAGGTTCGGGAAACTCTTTTACAGCCATTATTTTGTTTTTCCCCGGTCGAATACCTGTGGAATCAATCTCGTGACCCAAATAATCTACCTTTTGTCGTAAAAATTACATTTCTTTAATCTTAACGTTAGTTTTGCTTTCCGCAAACACCCTAATATCGTTTTCAAATGTGCTAGACCGCCATATGTGGTTACTGATGGTATAAGCATATCATCCATATAAATCATCGCTATTGTAAAACGATGCTGACCTAATGCTTGATTCATAAGGCGCTGAAACACTGCGGGCGCATTAGATAATCCAAAAGGTAGTGTCAGGTATTCATTATGCCCATCTGGCGTCACAAATGCGGTTTTTTCTATTGAACTTATCTCTTTTTACATTAGTAAAATTCTGCTCTAGCCTGGTAAATTTTCTTTTTGGCAAATCTTCATTAATCTCTTCGATTATTGACAAATATTCTTGGTACAATTCTTCCGGACTTTCGTACCTTCCTGCTCTGGCACCTGTTTTCTGATTATCATTTCTAAGCCCATCAATTAATAATGAAACTACCTTTTTTCCCGTTATTTCGCACGCTTGGATTAATTTCATTTTTACAAAATAATAATCCAATTATTGATTCATGATTTTGTTTAGTGCGATTCAATAATTTCCTCAACAGCGCCGCATAATCAGATGATTCAGGAAAAGTTTTAATCATTAATTGTCGCCATTCCTCCCAAGAATGCGAATAACTTTTAAAACTTTGATACCAGGATTTAGCCAATCCTGATAATCTTTGCTGCATATTAAAAATTATGGCATGTTCATCCCACCTGTTCACTAATGCTAATTGATCTATTTTATCAAACCATTTCTCGCAGACATGGTAGTGTTTGCAGGAGAAAATATTGGAATAGACTCGGCACTAATAATACCACCACTTTCCCTCCTATTTTGATTTTGTCCATTTCTTCTAATTCTTGAATACGTCTGCTGTCCTCATTTAATATTCCATTGCTTCTCACCGAAGTAAAAGATCGTTCCTGAACAGAACTACTGCTTTCACGACTGTCTCGATCTCCTTCGTTACTCCCTGCATCGCTCGATGAAAATTGTTTCCTTGTTATTTTCGGCATGTTCACAATATTTAATTAATAACCACAACACTGTTGTTATAACAAAACAATTTCTCGGGCGTACGCCCTCATTCCGAGTCGCCCCGTTCTTTGACGACCCCAACACTCGGAAGAATTACTGGCCTCGGTTCCCTCGTCCGGTACAATTCTTCCTTGATCGTTGTAGTGTCCTCACTGTTGTTATAACAAAACAATTTTGAATGACACGTGAGTCTATCCCACTTCTGATCTAAAAGACTGTCCAAAAACTTCTAATATAATCGATTTATTATAACTCGCAATAATTACAACTTTACAAAATAATACGTAATTCTCGTGCGTCTGCCAAGACGCGCTCGCTTCCCTTTTCTGCACATCTCTCGGGCCTACGCCCTCATTCCGAGTCGCTCCGTTCTTTGACGACCCCTACACTCGGAAGAATTACTGGCCTCGGTTCCTTCGTGCGGTACAATTCTTCCTTGATCGTTGTAGTGTCCTTACGTTCCTTATGACTTAATTAACTTTTTAATTATTTTTTTCTTTGAGCGACATATAATGGACAAATTATTTTATCGAGTCACCTATATTGAAGTACGTCATTTTGCTACAGTAGTATAATATTATGTAAAATCTTCTAAGATATAGTATATCAAAGAGTGCGCATTTTTATAAATGTCAGTGTCATTTTGAATAATATTTAATAAACTTTCAATTACTCGAACTAAAAATATAAAAGAGGAAGAGGTAGTAATATGGATGATATCGAAAATATGCAAAGTACTCCACCAAAATTGCAAGAGTTGGCAGATAAGGCAATTCAATCCATGATTACAGAAAAATCAAATGATATATACGAAGGGACGTATATTAAATTTATTTCATGGACAATGAAGAATAAAGCAGAACACTGAAAATGTGTTCCTAGCCAACTATGTCTACCAAAGTGAGACAGAAAATATTAAAAAAAATCCACGCCATGGACTCACTACTCCATGCTTAAAGCTGAGACGACTTTAAAACACGCAATTAAATTGAATGAGTAGGTATACAAAACTTACAGCTTACTTAGAAAATAGTTCTTAAAATTGTCTAACTGTCAATGTAAATTTCACTTGTAGTATGTAGTCTGTATTAATAATTTATTAATTTATTGTGAATTAATTTGCTCGAAGAAATATTAGTATATGCAACTCTGAGTTGAATGCATCATTGTATTTCGATCAGTATTCATAATACAAAATCTACTATTAACTTTAATTTAGAAAGAATGAATGTTGTTTTATTGTTATTCACTTAAATGTGTTTGATTTGTCCAAGTAGGTACTGAATTGCAGGGATATATAAGAATTGATAAATGTTTCACATTGTTTAATAGTTATTTAAGCATTAAGAGAGGTAAGTGTCTGTTACCAGTCGAGGTCGAGTTTGCGCCCCAGCGACAGCGAGGGCTAGCAATAAAGACCGAGACTGGCCAAAACTTACCTCTCGAATTGCTTATAACTGTTTTTCCACTCCTGAAGTTGGTTTAATTGTTTGTGTTTGATAAATTTATTTTCGCAACATGAACAAAATGTCAGTTCGGCTTTGGTTGCTAAGACTATTTTTCAAACAAAGTGTGAATGTCAGAAATTGCATTCGTTTAGTTGTAAAATGAATTCCAATGAAAATAAACAAGAAATAGCAATTGAAGAAGCTGCATATGCCGCCTGTTCCTTCCTACTGCCGGAGAAGTCGAAGGGGTGTTATCAAAAGTGTTTTAATGACTGGTGCCAGAGAAAGAACGCTATTGAAATTATTTTACTTACTTCCCTGAGGGAAGTAAGTGATTACTTACTTCCCGTTGCTCATAGTAATCAAACCTTTATCGGTAAGTGGGACTTACTTCCACTAAATCAATGTTATAACAGTGTACTTACCATGCAGGGAGTGGAAAAATATCTTTATATACCTTAAAAGTTCGTATGCTTGTGATTAATTTCCCTTATTTGAAACGTAATTATTATTAATTAATGTAATCAAATAAAATAATTTTAATTAAAACTGTTCAGTTTTAAAATAGAAATAGAATAATATTAACTACAAAAAAAAATTAAAAGACTAAAATATTTTGTATTACACACGTGTGTCTCATTTTGTCACATTTAAATATATTTCTATTGTTTTGAAAACTTTTAGTTTCAATTTAATAATGAATTTCTTCGAACTTATTTTATGCCGATACAACGTATTCTATTCTTATTATATACTCTTAAGCTAAGACGTAACATTTATAATAGGGATATATTTTGTCTCAAAATTTGTAGTAATTTATGTTTGTTATGCTTTAAATTAGTTAGGCTATTGTTTATTATGGTAACTGCCTCTTACGGTTTTACTCGTTTACACTAAATAAGAAAAGTTTTTATAATTTTATAATTATGTTTTAAAATAATTTTTTTTTACACTTTCTGCGTTACATTCAATGCTAAATCCCATTTTTTTAATCACGGATCAAGGAAACAAGATTTTGCTACATAGACTATTGCCTGTTTGTATTACTAATATTTTATTTTGTATTGCACTTTTTAAACCTCTAATGGAACGACACGGGACAACGTAGTATACATTTCTCATGACAGTTCATTCGTCATGTTTTCCAAAGGTTTTAAAAGACTAATGCAATCTGTTTTAATTGTCAACTCATTTGCATTCAAGTTTTGTGGTGACGATTCTAATAAACCCAATGTAGCCGATAATAGTGATCGAGTATCCAATAATCTTTGAATCATGATTAATGCAGAGTTCCATCTTGTTGTAACATCTTGCTTCAATTTTAACTGTGGTAGACCCATTTGTTGTTGCATTTAATTTAATTTATTATTGGCTAAGTTACTCATTTTAAAATGCATAACTATACGTTTGCTAGTTACTTTTTATGCAGTCCTGGACTGCCAAATTCAAAGTATGCGCTACGCAATAGTGATTTTGTTGGAGTAAATATTGAGCTACTGCTTTTTTAATATTGGCGGCATTGTCAGTAACAATTGTTGGCCCAGACAAGTCGGCACGTCAGTAGCAAACGGCTGCAACGGCACAAATCCTCTGCACGAATGAATACCTGCGGCCAGCTGCGGCACTAGACTTGGAAATCAAGTAAACAAACACAGGTGCTGACTCGGGTTGGCCAACTCGAATAATCATTCGAGTGGGAATATTTACGAGTCGTAATTTCTCGAGTCATAGGATTATTCGACTCGGCACAACGCTATTAGCGTTGCGCCGACTCGAATAAATGTATTCGCTCATTTCGAGTTATATATGTATTCGAATAACTCGAGATATTAATAGCAGCAACTCGAGTTAGCTCGTGTTCAGTCACGAGCGGTCGGAGATCCAATGAATTGACTTGAATATTTTTAATAGAAGCATAATGTAGTCGACTCAAATTAAAAACGGCATTTGTTCATTCTGAACAAAATTTAATAGTATTATTCATAACATAATATATTAGACAACGTTTAAGGCAATAATATAAAAAAATATATAACACAAATATAAAAACTCTATAATAATGAATGGTCTACATATCTATATAAGGAAACCAAAATACAATTTCTTATAACATAAAAATAATAATTAAAAGTTAATGAAAACAATTCAAAATAAATATAACAATAATAAATAATTCTTACTTTTCGCTACAACTATTTAGGAAATAACTGAATTATCATCACGCAATCGACTATTAAGGAAATATATTTGGTCAAGTTTCTTCGAGTGAAGTCTATTTCTGTCTTGATTGTCCGGCTTTTGAGAAAACTCTCTCAGACGGAACTGAAGTAGCAGGAATGAATAAGTATTTGATGGCCAATTCATATAAATCTGGAAAGAAATTTTGATGCAGCTTCCAAAAATCTAACGGATTATGCTTTCTGTCCAGTAGCGGAAGGTCTAAGTATTGTTTCACGGCCACCGCAGATTCCGAAACTGGAGCAGTTGAAGAAAAATTCTCACCCATTGCCATATTGAAGCTTTCCCATAATTCAACATCGGATTCAACATTTTCAGAATTCGGGGGAGCAGGAGCCAGATTTTGGATCTCACCAATTGGTTCAGTTTCAGTCATTCGAATTAACTCATCTATAATCGACTGCATGGCACTTTCTGCGTTACCTTCAATGATAAATCCCATTTCTTTGAATCGCGGATCAAGGAAACAACACTTTGCTACAAAACTATTCGTTTCCAAATGTCCTAACCGCCTGTCAAGTACATCTAACAATTTTGATTGTAGACTATCGCCTGTTTGTGTTACTAATATTTTATTTCGTATTGCACTTTTTAAACCTCTAACTAATGGAATGACACGGGACAACGTAGTATACATTTCTCCTGACAGTTCGTTCGTCAATTTTTCCAAAAATTTTAAAAGACTTAAGGTGGGATTTCGTTGCGGCGGCCAGCGTTCGCGGCCCGCTTCGACGTTCGGCAGTGACGGTCAGCCGTTACGATCGCACGATTTGGTAGAAACGTCTGGCGTTTGCGTTTCGGCAGTCGTTTTTAAAAGTTATGAAATAAAAAGTACTTACAAAAGTGAATCCGGAAACCTTTGCGGGATTCATTTTGATAGGAGCTGAAGCAGATGATGATATTCTGATCCATATGAAAAGAAACCCACAAACTATACAGATCTAGGACCCGAGAAGGATATTACAGATACTTATTGAGACTCATCTTGATGCCTACGATGAAAATTTTCATGTCTTTTTTAGACTCAATGAAGAACAATTTGATTTTATTTTCATTCTCATTCATGTAAATTTGAAAAAGCAATTTACAAATACTTTGCTAGTTTTGCAATCCTTGATGTCCTTATTTTTATGGTCGTATAAACACGGGAATTCACGAATTGATCAATTAACAGTTCATCATTAATATCAGATATTTTTTTTAGACATTTTTTGTTTGACGATATTATCTAGGTTTATATTAAACCAAATTACTATGCGCTCACACAATGGAAACTCCTGGCGTTCGCGTCTCGACTTGTTTTTGAGCAGTCGAGACGTAGCCGTCGACGGCGGGCCGTTGCGTCTTCAAGACGAGCCGCGTTAACAAAATCATTGCAATTGATAAACCATTGTAGCAGTGCTCGACGGCTGGACGCTGCGGCGGGCCGCGAACGCTGGACGTCGCAACGAAATCACACCTTAATGCAATCTGTTATAATTGTCCACTCATAACTTTTGTGGTGGCGATTCTAATAAACCCAAAGTAGCCGATAATGGTGATCGAGTATCCATTGATCGTTGAATCATGTTTAATGCAGAGTTCCATCTTGTTGAAACATCTTGCTTTAATTTTAACTGTGGAAGACCCATTTGTTATTTCATTTCATTTAATTTATAACTGGCTACGTTACTCATTTTAAAATGTATAACTATACGTCTGCATTTTTTTAAGAGTTCAGAAAATTCTGAGTCACTTTCTTGGACTGCCAAATTCAAAGTATGCGCTACGCAATAGTGATTTTGTTAGCGTAAATATTCAGCTACTGCTTTTTTTATATTGGCGGAATTATCAGTAATAACTGTTGGCCCAGACACGTCGGCACGTCAGGAGCACACGACTGCAAAGGCACAAATCCCCTGAACGAATGAATCGCTGCGGCCAGCTGCGGCACGCGACTTGGAAATCAAGTAATCAAACACAGGTGCTGACTCGGGTTGGCCAACTCGAATAATCATTCGAGTTGGAATATTTACTAGTCGTAATTTCTTGAGTCATAGGATTATTCGACTCGGCACAACGCTACTATAAATAGAATGATTCATAATTCGATTATTGCAATAATTCGTATTCGCATACTTCGATTATTAAAATCATTCAATTATGCCCATCACTAATATTAATAACTATTACGTATATTATTTATTTCCCATATATCTAATAAAATATTTATTTATGATATAAGTGTTAAAAGTGGGATTTCATTTTGTGAGTGGAGAAGTTTGCGACATGAGCGAAGAGAATGGAGCAACTCCACGAACAAAATAAAATCCTTTAAACACTTATATCATACACTATATTTTTTCTACAAACACTATTATAAAAAGCAATCAAAGCTCTTTTAAAAGGTTGCAATCAGCTTTCAATCAAATATGTCAGTTGTGGAATTTATGAAGTAAGTAAATCAGGTTACGTTTTGCATGACACATGTGTCAAACAATAAAAAGTCTCGATAATGACTATGCATAAAGAGTTGCTGAAAGAAATTGAAGCACACCTAGGGCAACCTTAAATTTGATGCCTACCCAATATTGTAAGATGTTATTATTTCTATCAAAGTATTATGTTTGTAATATTTCAATAAACTATATGTAACTTTGACAAAAGCCTGCTAGTTTACTTTTATCATTAGTATTAAAAGTGATTACTTTTAGCACTAGTGGAAAAATATTCCATTTTCAATTCATGTACGCCGTGTTGAAAATTCATCTTTTAACGGTGCTTGTAGAAAATAGTAATTTATGATATAAGTATTAAAAGTGTGGTTAAAATCGCTTTTAACACACATATCATACAATATTTTTTTCTGAAAACACCTTTAGAAGCACAATAAAGTTCTTTAAAAATGTTGCAATGAGCTTTCAATGAAATATATCAGTTGTGGAATTTATGAAGTTAGTAAGTCAGGTTACGTTTTGAATGACACATGTGTCAAACAATAAAAAGTCTCGATAATGACTATGCATAAAGAGTTGCTGAAAGAAATTGAAGCAAACTTAGGGCAACCTTAAATCTGATGCCTACCTAATATTGTTAGATGTTATTATATATCAATGTATTTTGTGTGTAATATTTCAATAAAATATATGTGACTTTGACAAAAGCCTGTCTGTTTACTTTTAACACTTGTATTAAAAGTGATTACTTTTAACACTAGTGGAAAAATATTCCATTTTTTATTCATGTACGCCGTATTAAATATTTAACTTTTAACGGTGTTTGTAGAAAATAGTTATTTATGATATAAGTGTTAAAATTGCTTTTAACACACATATCATACAATATTTTTTCTAAAAACACCTTTAAAAGCACAATAAAGTTCTTTAAAAATGTTGAAATCAGCTTTCACTCAAATATGTCAGTTGTGGAATTTATGAAGTAAGTCAGTCAGGTTACGTTTTACATGACACATGTTACACCTTTAAAACACCTTTAAAAGCACAATAAAGTTCTTTAAAAATGTTGCAATCAGCTTTCAATCAAATATGTCAGTTGTGGAATTTATGAAGTAAGTCAGTCAGGTTACGTTTTACATGACACAAGTGTCAAACAATAAAAAGTCTCGATAATAACTGTGCATGAAGAGTTGCCGAAAGAAATTGAAGCAAACTTTGGACAACCTTAAATCTGATGCCTACCCAATACTGTTAGATGTTATTATATATCAATGTATTATGTTTGTAATATTTCAATAAAATATATGTGACTTTGACAAAAGCCTGTCAGTTTACTTTTAACACTAGTGAAAAAATATTCCATTTTTAATTCATGTATGCCGTGGTAAAATTTCAACTTTTATTGATGTTTGTAGAAAAAAGTTATTTGATAGGAACTGTCAAGTAGACAATTAAGTGACAAATACTTAAAACCAAATTTACGTTAGAAAAAATGACATTTCCCTTTTTTTAAATTCAGCTGTACATGGAGTTGTTTGGCTGCATAGTAAATAAATGTAAATTGGCCTTAAGACTGCCGTCCTGTTTCTGTAATAATATGTTATTCCGCATGTGGCGCTAAATCCGCGCTCCCCTTCCATACAATTCTGCTCCTAATACCTCTGCACTACTACACTATAATTATACAGACATTTCCCCGCCGAGAGAAGTCGCGTGCGACGATGCATCATCGGTCCCACTCGGCATATTTTTTCCATCGTTTTTTTTTGCGGCTACCAGCCCAGCTGAGCGAATACATATATTCGAGTCGGCATACAATGATATTGTACATTTGTGTCGGTTTAGCTAGGAAAGTCAAGAGGCTGCCGATGTATTGCAATTTTACTTATTATATTAATTGTAGTTCATTTTTTTACAGTATTTTGACAGAAAATATATGTCAATATTATTCTTATCTTATTATAATTTCCATTAATAAAATATAAAATATCAAAAATATTTATTTAACAAATTTTTACTGTAAAATATTGAATACAATTTAATAGTTTCTATAAAATTTTATGAGGGTATAATAATTTATAAATACGCAGTTATAAAATATCTCGTATTGTCAGAGTACAATAGTAGTCAGATACATTTTTTATATAAAAATATTTTGACATAATTTAAACAATTTTATTGGTCGCTATACGTATCGTAATATTGGGTATAACAGAAGAATAGTTATTTATGATATAAGTGTTAAAATCGCTTTTAACACACATATACAATATGTTTTCTAAACACACCTTTAAAAGCACAATAAAGTTCTTTAAAAATATTGACATTTCGGTCAGTCTGTTGTCAAACTTGTCAAACAAGAAATCATCATTATGAATTCTAATATTGAAGAAAGTCAACTACCGAAAGAAATTGAAGAAGGTGCTACCAGGGCGACTTTAAATTTGTTGCACCTACTCAACTCTGTTTTGTTAATTCTTATTTTTGATTAAATAAATGTCAATTTGACAGATTATTGGCTGCTTACTTTTACCACCAGCATTAAAAGTCGAGCACTTTTAACACGATTGTGTAATTTCTCTATAATATTGCATTTTTAATTGAAGTATGCCGTGTTAAAAGTTCAACTTTTAATGGTGTTTGTAAAAAAAAAAACGAAAAAAAGAGAAATCATAATTATTACTATCAATTGTCAATCAATATGTATTATATAAATATATATATTTTTTTACATTATACAATTTCAGATGCAAGGCCAATTGAATCGTTCATTTCAGAAACTGGTCAACAGACATTTTTATGAATTTTCATTTTTTTGCGGAATTAGTATCGCCTATTGTCAGGGCATATTTTTAGTTCATCTTCAACTGCCATTCTGTTTGATGGGATATAATTTACAATGAATATCGCGTTTAGTGCAGAAACCTGTCAAGCGACATCACAGTAAATTTAAATTTCTGCAGTAAAAGTCCTGTGGTATTTTGTATAATACTAATACCATGGTAACAAATACCGTTGGTTTACCATTACTTACCATTGCTATTATTTTTATTAATAGCATTTTTATTATTTCTACCCGTATTGTCACAATTATCCGAATCGATTGAGCCGGAAAGATAATAAATATTCAGTCTATTCTATTAAAAGCGCTCAAAACTATAGCGGCTTCTATTGTTATGTAACTATCAGTAAACATATACATCGTGATTAGAATAATAGGTAAGAACTGGACAACTTTGTTAGTATTCATTTTAAAGGAAAATGATGTTAGGCAAAAAAGCCTACACTATCTCAAATAAATAATAGCATTATTTAAAAACTGAAAAAAATAAAAATTAAAAATTGAATAAATTATTTGTCCTGAAAAATTGAATATTTTTTTAATAAATCTAAAATAGACGAGCATTGTTTAAACTTACTTAGTATTTGCGCAATAGTTTTGCGATTGATGATTTTGTCAGGATGATTTACATTACATTCATTAGCTGCTTCTCTGCATGTTCTGTAATAATTCCCTACAATAAGAACAATTTCAACCTTTTCTAGGTTAGTTAAATGCAAATGACACTAGTGACAAACATATTACAAAACGAAAAATTAAACAGGCAAACCAGTGATTTATAAATTTTATTAGAAGTGTGAAATGCAGATCACACAAGGGACAGATAAAACAACGCATAGAAAATAATAAGAAACTGTACATTATATCTACAATTTTAGAACACAATTAAGCACTTTAAAAGAAAATTCTTTCAATTTATTATTTTTATTTTTTTCAGTTTAAAAAAAAATTGTTATTCATTTGAGATAATGCAGATTTTTTTGCCTAACCACCTTTCCCTCTAAACTTATTTTCCCTCTAATTATTATTTTCGTTTCGATAGTGATAGTGGGCAATAAATTGAAATAAAAGAACTATTATTTTTCAACCATGTTTTAATCTCAATTACTATCACACAATAAACACAGAAAAAGTAAATAACCAACTTTTAGACAATAAATTCCAAATTACGTTTGACTCCCGTAGTAGCAAATCTATTTATAATAATTTCTACATTAATATATATATATATATATATATATATATATATATATATATATATATATATATATATATATATATATACAGGGTGTAACAGAAATACGTGTGTTAATTTTAAACATTGGTATAACTCGTTATATAAAACATTTTTTCTATGTTCTTTTTCAAAATTTGCAGGTTTTTTTTACATTTTTTGCCCCCTAATTTTGACTGAACGAGCCGTTCTCATTTACTGTCACTATAATTGTCAAGTGAAGTTTATTTCAAAATGCAAAATTTTCATTTTCATCACGAATTAACCGATATTGTGTTGGTATATGGCCGAGCCTTTGGAAATGCCGCAGAAGCCCGTAGATTGTACAGTGCACAATATCCTGAACGTGTTTTGCCTAACAGGCAATGATGTACCTTTATGACACCGTTGCAATCACAACAAAAGATTTATCGCTGCACACCTTTAACCATAGGCGGGTACGCGTTTTAGTAGATAAACTAGAACATACTTTAAATCAGTTTAACGTTGGTTTTTGAAAAAAAAAAATATAGAAAAAATGTTTTATTTAACGAGTTCTACCAATGTTTAAAATTAACACACGTATTTCTGTTACACCCTGTATATACATATATAAATATATATATATATATATATATATATATATATATATATATATATATATATATATATATATCTATATATATATATACAGGGTGTAACAGAAATACGTGTGTTAATTTTAAACATTGGTAGAACTCGTTATACAAAACATTTTTTCTATATGTTTTTTTTCAAAATTTGCAGGTTTTATTTATATATTTTTGCCCCCTAATTTTGACCAAACGAGCCGTTCTCAGGTACTGTCACTATAATTATCAAGTGAAGTTTATTTCAAAGTGCCAAATTTTTCTAATCAAGAATTAACAGATATTGTGTTGGTATATGGCCGGGCTTTTGGAAATGCCGCAGAAGCCTGTAGATTGTACAGTGCACAATATCCTGAACGTGTTTTGCCTAACAGGCAATGATGTACCTGTATGACACCGTTGCCATCACAACCAAAGATTTTATCGCTGCACACCTTTAACCATAGCCGGGTACGCGTTTTAGTAGATAAACAAGAACATATTTTAAATCAGTTTAACGTTGGTTTTTGAAAAAAAAAACATATAGAAAAAATGTTTTATTTAACGAGTTCTACCAATGTTTAAAATTAACACACGTATTTCTGTTACACCCTGTATACATATATAAATATATATATATATATATATATATATATATATATATATATATATATTTTCATTAATTTGGCCTATGATTGCAAAATATTTATCGATTCAAATATCAGCAGAAGTATTTATATATATATATATATATATATATATATATATATATATATATATGTTTTATTCAATCTAATAATTTCAGATGGAATAATATTATTAAGATGGAATATATTCAGAGTATCTGATGAAAATCTTTCTTGTAAATCAGATATAATGTGATCTAAAATTGGAATATAAATTAAAATTTTATAATAGTCGGAAGGAGAATGTACTGTAGGATTCGATCGTTTCGTCATATGTTTGACAATCCTTGGTGTTTCAAATTCAACGTTTAGTTTTTCAAGACAGGTTAAAATCGAACTTATTTGATGTTTGAACTCTATATCGACATTGATTCTCTTTTCTCTAAGTAATAATAATGTATTTAAAACGATATCATTGGCGTGCTTTGTATCGATATTTTTATTCTGAAGCATTGCACTTAGTGGTAAATATACTATTTAGACAATACAAGGTTACAATAAATTCACAACTTGTTATAGAAAATTTTGAGTTTTAGCTTTGCTTGAAGATTCTGATTCTTTCCAATAGCTTACTTATACATTGAAGAGCAGAAATAATATGGTTCAAAGGTTCTCTAAACTGTAATACAGCATTATGCCTTTCAATCCATCTAGTTTCGCATAAATGAGTCAACTTTCCTTTGGAAAATAATGAGAAAAATGTTATCGTTTGTTTCATTATAGCCATGGCATTACGAACTTGCATCACATTAGAAGCTTTTTAGATATGCCCAAATTTAGAACGTGGTTATAACATGTAGTTATTGTAGCAAATTTTAAAAAATCTGAAATTGTTTCACAGCACCTCTTTGCTCAGAAGTCATTACAGAACATCAGTCGGTGCAAACTCCAATACAATGTATTTGTGATAAATCGATATGATTTAAATAATGAGTGACTGTGTGGGGACAACCGTTCCTTGGGGAATAACCGTTCCACTCAAGATTGGCTATAAACTGCCTGAATCAACTTCATAGTTATCTTCGTAACAATCCACAAAACCAATAAAATCCTCCCTGATGCTGGAATCTTTATCAATATAGCGTAATATGATTGACATTTGGCAAATGTTGGAAAAATCTGTAGTTTCATCAAATATAACACTGTAGTAGTTCGCACATTTAATACTTTCTAAAATATTTTTCATTATTTCGTCTTTACAGCATTATATAATCAGTTTTATCGGTGATATTTTTTCAATGTATAGCCTTGGGCGCATTTTGTAATACATACGGTATATGGGACATAAGAAAAGCTCCCAGCGTTGAGTGAATTTTACGTGCAAAATACTCGCTAACCAGCGTGCAGCTCCCGTGACAATACCGGTAGTGGGGTGGTGTATAAAAGGTGGCCTGAATGTGATCGACCGGCCGGGTCAAGAGTGGGGACTCAAAAATTAAATATTAATGAATCTGGGGAGATGTTCATCTCTGTTATTTTTGCAAATGACAAAAAAATAAAAATATTTTCAGTTTGTTCGATTTTTTCTCTATACAGTGATATAAATTTCATAGCGAAAAAAAAATATTTTAAATGTTGTTTATAGGTTAATAAATATAAATATTGCAAAAAAAGGAAAACAAAATATGTCACTTTATAAATAAATATATCACTAATGATTCCTGAAAATTTCATGTTTCTAAGTAATGTAGTTTTCCTAATGAACATCTCCCCAGTTTCACGCTACGAAAACCGCAGTCTTAAGAGGATTACTACCACACGAAATCAGGTGAAAATTCCCCCGAACGCAATAGTAGTTATACTTATATTCTTTGTTCATTGGTTGAATCTGGCGTATTCCCCTTCAAATGCTACTAAAGCTCCAGACTGGCAAGCCAGTATGTAATTGTGGTAGAGATAAAACGATCAGAAAATTAGGCAAAACCCGTATATCGCCCGACTCAATTTCTCAAAACCCAATTTATTTAGCGATATGTAGTTTTTACCAGTATGTTCAGAAATAATCGTACTACAATTATACATACTTATATAGTCATATAAATGTATTCGAAACTAACCATAAAATATAAACATAAAAAACCTAAATTTACATTAGCAACAATATTTGATTTTTTTTGCGGTTGGGCGACGCCCGGGCGATTGTCGTGTTTTGCCTAATTTTCGTCACTACGCTCGCGGTAGGAACCCTCCAATTGTTATGTAACCATCAGTAAACATATCTATTATTAAATGAGACAGTCTTAGCTAGAAGTTTGTGAAAAACATATTTTTTGCACTACTAGCCATAAAACACATCATTGCGTCATGTATCAAAGTACTGTAAAGTTGATGTTTATGATTAGTAGTTAATATATTTTTTTTGTAGTATTATTTTGTACTTACTGGTAGAGTTAATACAATTTTTTCTTACCAAGGTAAAAAATATATGTTCGTCTGAGGCTACATTTTTCTTTTTTTACTAAGGTAAGAAAAAGTATATTTTATTACTGGTTAAAAAATATCCACAGATCCACAGAAAGCGACAACCAAATTCCAACATCTGACAGTCGTTTTTTTTTAATTTAAAACGCTTCTAATTGTTCTAGTAGTGCAAAAAATAGTAAATAAATATATATCATGAGCAGTCACTCATATAATTCTCTTACCTTTCTTTTAGATGGAAAACCCTTCCTCTTTATTCGATGTGCGCTTAATCTAAGTCGGCGTTTAGTGCCTTTTCTATAGTCCGAAACCGGTTCATTCATATTTAGTCACTTTTAGTGTCGATTTACTGTCGATATTTCGCAGGGGAAGTTGTAATACCTTCTAGCGGGAGCACCGAGAGTACAGGCCTTTACTCACAACACTAGACATATGCTACCGCGGAGTTGTTTACGCAGAATGTTACGCTCTACAAAAAACTGCAGTAGTTTTTTTTCACCTCGTTTAGTTTCTGCATTAGAAACGATTAAATATAAGGAAGCAAATTACATACTACTATATTTTTAACACGAATTTTAATATTCTAATTACTGTATCATTTTTAGCGAAGTCAATATATACCTACAGAAATCCTTTGCTATGAATATTGGTGTTGTACTTGTAAAAATAATGAAATATATCCGTAACAGCGTTCGACGGGAAGCGGATATTTGCGGCTCTTTACCTTTGATGCGATTTTCATATGAAGGGCTATTAATATTGTACTCGCGGTGGCCTGGGTACTGTCCTGTATTCGCACTCAAGTTTCGTTGAAAGAGACAACTATATAAATTCCGCTAGCCATCCCTTTCTAAAAATGACGCCCCACGAGTTGCCTTTCTCTATACCCCTCTCACCGATCCTCTTCAGGTGAAACAGTTCGTCGCGGCACTTTCCGCCTTAAATATTTAAGAAAATTTTAAAGTTATCTGTTTCTTTAATGTACTGATATTATTTACAAACTACAAATAGATGTTATGTGCAGACATTAATTTCAGACTAGTCCAAATAGTATGAAGACACTAATTAAATTTGTTATTTTAAATTTGTCAAAAAGATGCTAAAATACGTCAAATATTATTTGTAAAAATCTATATTTTAGTGTATTATTTTGACCTCGAAATACTTAACACGCCACACATTTTTGTCAAATAGTTCAGAAATTTGACGCAGCCTTAATAATTCTTGTGATTTTGTAAATATAATAATAAACATTTGAATTGACTTGATACTTTCATTAGGGTGATTCAAAACTTTCTCTATATACATGGTGATCTATGAGGTAGGTGACAAACTTTTACTGATGAAAGGTGGTGTGATTCTGAGAAAACAAGGTTATATGAACATTGGTTCAATTCATCTTAGTTAAGAAGTTGCAAGCAGTTAAAAATAGAAACAATCAGGTGTATTGCGTAAAAAAAATAGCAGTAACGCGTATGTTACTTGACTGCATCACATTCGAATCTTAAATGAATTTATGACAATATGTTAGGTATAAAATTGTATCATTGGCTAATAATTGATTATTAATAATAGATATATTATTATGTAGGCGGGATATGTGTACCTTTATTTGTATATATAAGCCGACGCGACGCGCTCAGCTTACGAACGAATAACGAAGGGCATTGAGTTACTGGCCCTTATGCTGCGCACATGCAGTTCGGTGCTGGTTATTAAAAGAGGATATGTGGTCTATTGTTTTGGTGTGAGTGAATAATTATGGATTAGATATTGGAATGGATTAAAGATCAGTACTTAAACTACAATATGTATATCAGATTGAGGTGTTCCGATATATGCAATTAGATTGTAATATTCACATTATTAAATGGTGTGTCCTGATGATTGTATAAAGCAATGATATGTTCCTAGGTCCTTTATAAATATAGTAAGTGCACATAAAGGAAGGATATATTCCTGGGTCCTTTATAAATATAGTAAGTGCACATAAAGGAGGGATGTGTTCCTGGGCCCTTTGTAAATATAGTAAATGTACATAAAGGAAGGATATGTTCCTTGGTCCTTTATAAATATAGTAAGTGCACATAAAGGAAGGATATGTTCCTGGGTCCTTTATAAATATAGTAAATGCACATAAAGGAAGGATATGTTCCTGGGTCCTTTATAAATATAGTAAGTGCACATAAAAGAGGGATGTGTTCCTGGGTCCTTTGTAAATATAGTAAATGTACATAAAGGAAGGAAGGTTCCTAGGCCCTATATAAATATTGTAAATGTACATTAAGGAGAGGTTCGTCCTAGTAATTAAAATAAGGAGGGATGCGTCCCTTACGTCCTTAATTAATACGATACTCGTATTGGGTATTAAGAGGTGTATGTCACTGCTTTGCACATGAAGGTGAATTACAATAGTCGTAGAGAATAATGGTCGAAGCCGTGACTGCTAGGGATCCACTTGGAGAGAGAACAACTGGCGCGGGAAGAGGAGATGCTCGCCCGGTAAGTCCTTCTAATTATAGTTAATATACAAAACTAAAAGAATACTCTTTATATGTGGGGAAATCATTTGGAGCCAATGCCATCTTCGGATAGAGTTCAATATATAGCCTACGGATCCTGACCAATGAAAATACGGTATATCATGTAAGTGATTATTATTATTACTAGGTAAAATGACGAAAATTTATATATTAAATATGGCGTCAAGTTAAGGCTACGATTGGAAAAAGAACAAGCTTAACAAATAAATTATTATGAAATTAAGACTTCACCAAAGTTCGTGAATTATACGTGAATTCTTCTTTTCTTACTTTTTCTTACTTTTCGACGAAAAGTCTTACTTACAAATTTACAAATTTACAAATTTCGTGGTGAGCGCAAGCGGTTGAGCTCATCTTAAGGGCTCGTAACTTCTTATCTAAGATGAAACGGACTATGTTCGTACACCTATAACTTTATCACTTAGATTTACATCTCCTTTCATCTACCCAAGTAGTTTGTCACCGACCTTATAGATCACCAACTAACAGAGGGTCCCATTTATCATGCTAAATATGGAGATCTTGTAAACGATAAGAGATAGAGAATTGGTTATATTATAGAAAATAATCTTGAGGCCTACTTAGAACATAAAAACACAAATTTATTTTTAATATTTCCTCTATTTTCGTTGAAATAAGTAAAGTATGCAAAAATGTATTACAGGTCCGTTAAGGAGATGCATTGAATGTGCCTGTATATATAAAAGTATTATAAATATGAATTTTCTAACCTGTATAACCAAATATATGTGTAAGTGATGCTGATAAAGTTGATAATAAGAAATATAACTGTTTGAATGTGTATTTGTGAACAAGGTATTTCTGTGTACTGAATTTATATAGTATTAATGAAGTATCCTTGCTTGATAATATCTTTGATATACCAAAATATTTCCCATACCAGAAAACTGCATCATTCTTCTAAGAAACATCATAAAATCGAGAAAATTGAAGCCGTATTAAAATTAATTTCATTCTACTTTTTCACTTGATAACACAAATTATTCAAGAAATCTCAACAGTAAATGAATAACATGGAGCCAAATATGTATATTTAAAATATTATTAAATTGCATAAAATGTCTCTTAAAATTAGACGTAATCATTTACCATATGCAATACTTCATTTTATCCACGACCACATGATAATATCTCAATTATACATTTACATTGTAAATATTATTGATAAACATGTTAAGTTACCAGTGAATAGTATTTTGTTAGATACCTGATCGAAACGTGGGTTTGTATCCTAGTTACCAGTGGGAGAAAGATTCTCTTTCGGCCACATCACTTTCGCTCATATCTTTTCGCTGACTGTATTTTACTCATAATGGAAATTCGATATTACCAATTATTAAATGCACACGTTCTCGAAACATAATTGACATCCTTTGTGTTAGCTGAACTTTTGCCACTTCTGATATTGTTAACCCAATTCAGATATTGTTAGGCCGGCGAATTACCTTTAACTTAATACTGATTATTTTTAATCCATAAAAACAGTTTCAATACTAATTCTGCTGTATTATTCTTATAATAGGTAATTATTTGTATTGTCAAGATGTCGATTAATAAACAATGGGATCTGCATCAATGAAACTTATTTATTTAATACAAACTAATGATACAAAAATATAAAAGATTATATAATCGTATAATAAAATATGGCAATCGCTCTCTTCTTTTGCTCCTTCCAACGACCGTCATTCTGTAACAATTAGAAGAGTGATCGTGAGTTTACAACTCAGTGAGACAATTGTATTGGTTGACCCGAGTATTAATTGGTCAACCCGATATCCTTGATTATTTACGGTGAAACAATTATCTTTGGTCAATTGTTTATCGATAGGTCAACCTCAACTCTCCACAACAATACAATGACTCACCATACTTGTTGACCCGAGTTCAACTCTCCACAACTAGACAATGATTCACCATACTTGTTGACCCGAGTCCAACTCTCCACAACCATACAATGGCTCACTATACTTGTTGACCCGAGCTCAACTCTCCACAACTATACAATGATTCACTATACTTGTTGACCCAAGTTCAACTCTACACAACCATACAATGACTCAGCATATTTGTTGACACCGAGTAATAATTGGTCAACCCAACTTCCTTGTTATCTTCTGAGACAATGGAACAACGATGGGTCAACCTCAACTCAACTCAACCACACAATCACTCACCTTCAATTTATCCATACGGACACTAAACAATAAAACTTTACTGAAACTATTCTATTAATTCGTCACGGCCCGCTTCGCCTGGTAATACTCACTTAATGCGCTGCAAATGCGTCTGTTACCTTCAAAAGGGTCCAACAATGGAGGCAACTTGGCCTTGAATTTATAAACAACTGCGTCATCGGCCCGCTCGTATACGCCCGAACCTAAATATTATGATTTACCATTTTAATCAATTGGGCGATATAACATTCGGCCTTCCTGACCTTTCAGAACGTCCTCGTTCAGACACAGTTAAACTTATTCATCTTCACTGGTGACAAAGTTAAACTTCTTCATTTTCACTGGTGCTTGTATCTCTGGTAGCAAACAAAATTAAATATTTGGTGAAACCGTCCACCACTGCCAGAATATCATTCTTTCCACTGCTTGGGTTGAATGGGCCCAAGTGATCCATATGTATGGTGTGGAAAGGAACGGAAACTTTATTTATAGAATGCAACATACCTTCCTGCTTTCCTTTAGGTATTTTAAAATAAAGACATCGCGCACACGATGCTATGTATGTCACAATATATTTGCGCATCTCTGGGAACCAGTATACTTCAAGTATTTTCTGCATAGTTTTATCCGTAGAAAAATGTCCTAAATTATCGTGATTACATCTTACAATTTCCCTTCGCATACTTCTCGAGACAACCCAAAGTTGTTTACCATCCACAACTTTATAAAGACGATCGTCAGCCATCTTATATTCCTTGTGGATTTTTCTTTCGTAATCATTTTTAAAACGTTTGTTATTACTTGTAGTTTTCGGTTTGTTAACTTACAAGCTAACATCCAATTGGTGACTTCTATTTGGTGTTCTTCACAAACACTTTGTTCGGCAATAGAGTTTCTACTTAGCTTATCTACATGTGCCACATTTTTGCAGGACGATGAATTACTTCATCTTCTTGTAGTTTATATGTACGGCTTGCTTCGAATTCGATGTTGTTCTTCCTTTGCGTCCGGTTTACCTCTTTTCCTAATGGGTCCTCTCTTATAGTTGCTATCACCAGATAGTGGTCTGATCCTATTTCTGGTCCTCTTCTTACTCTTGCATCCGTTATTTTGCTCATATTGGTTTCTTCCACTCCAATATAAACTATTATCGATTTCTCGTTTCTACTCGGCATTTATCTAGTGTAACGGTGTATTTCCTTATGTTGAAAGAATGTATTTGTGTTTGTATTTGTTAGCTTTTGTTAGTTCTTCCCAGAATGTCTCCTTAATTTCTTCCTTTTCACCTTCATTTGGACCGTGTATTGCTATTATCGTCCTGATTTGTTTTGTAAGTTCGTCTTTTAGTTCTATTGTTAACGTTCTTTCTGATCATACCTTCCATTCCTGTATTTGTTCTGCACTCCAGTGCCATGCTTGTGATTTGTGCAGCAACATCTTAAGATGTTTGGCAATCCTTGAATCATTTTTCACAAACCGTCTGAAAAATCCAGTAAATCCCGGAAATTGTCGTACATTGTAAACTGTACTACATTGTACATTGTTGTCGGTGTTGCAAACATTCTTATTGTCTTTGTCTTATTTGTACCGGGTCTTACACCTTCTTCAGATATTTCATATCCTAGGTAGGTGATAGTAGTTTGTATAAAATAGCATTTTCGGGGATTTAAAGTTAATTTATTCTGAAGTAATGTTTTAAACACTTGTTCCAGGTTTTCCAATCCTTGTTCAAATGTCTTGCCAGAACATAAAATGTTGTCGAGGCAAGTAATTGCGACTGTGCCCCGAAGTGGTCCCAACACTCGATTAACTAATCTTTGAAATACGCTTGGCGCATTACAAAAGCCAAATGGCGTACGATTAAATTCGTATTTGCCATTACAATTTTTTACAAAAGTAGTTTTCTTATTTTGCCTCCATTTCCACTTCTACTTGATAATATTCAGAAAATAAATCCAAACTAGTGTAGTTTTTATAAACTTTTAATTGATCGATTTGATCGTCAATAATAAATCGTTAAATTTTCTGTAATGCATACATAAACGCTTGTCCCTGTTTGGTTTATAACTAAGAGCACTGGCGATGAATAGGGAGAATTTGAATCTCGAATGATTCCAGCTTCTTATATTTCAGAGATCATACTGCTTACCAATTTTCTTTCCACGTGAGCCATCTTGTATGGACGATAAAATATTGACTTATTTTCACTTAACGTAATTGGCATTTTAGTATTTCCTTTGCAAACTATTTCTGCAAGGAATGTAGCGAAGCATTTTCTATATTTATTAATTCATTCTAGTCGTTATTTATCTTCATTAGCAGCAAGACTGACATCCAGTATTTCATCAACTTATTTCAACGGCGTCTGATTTTCCTCTAAAAGATTGTAATTTTCTTCACACTCCAAACAAGTGTGACCTCTGGCGACTATCTTTCCACCTTTAATGAGGAGGTCATGTTTGGAAATATTGCTCACACTTCAGAACTTTGCACTTCAAAGTATTATCGATGTGGAGAGCACATCTTGAAACCTGATGTTTTAAAAACGTTAACTTATTAGCAGTTTTTATAAATGACTGGTGAGCAACGCACTGATCTATTTCGATTTCCAGTTCTGAAGTTTGTGAACCGAAATCAATAAACTAGTCGAAGCATTAATTTATTTAACACTGTGTTAATCAATGATGGATCAAACTAAATAAATTAAATATATTTAACCGCACTTGTTCTTAATATTGCACATGTTTATAGATTTCACTTATTTATAGAAATTCTCCTGTACAATTGTTTCGCCGTCTTTTCTTAAACATTTGGCTGTGTTAGTAATGCCTATAATTTCGCTTATCACAGGCAATATTTAATTGTCTGGGTCTGGTTATTCGATACTTTATTTATTTTATTATGCCGTTCACAATAAATAATAACTGAAACACTTTATAACACAGACACAAAACCATTTTATAGTATTACTGTATCATATTTGTTCGCTGAATGTAAATATACCACCACAACTATCATTTGGTATCAATCATTTACATGTACTATGTACATGTACTATGTACTAGTACTATGTACTATGTGCTAGTACTATGTAGTATGTACATAGTACTATGTACTATGTACTAGTACTATGTACTATGTGCTAGTACTATGTAGTATGTACATAGTACTATGTACTATGTACTAGTACTATGTACTAGTATCAAAATGTAAGTAATACATATTTACTCCTCGGCCGAACAGTCGAGTAAATGCTTTGCATTTATATCATGAAGTTATTTTATTAACTTTGAAAGAATTAAACAAATTGTACAATAAGTATTATCAATTCAACACCCATTAAAATATTATGTTATATTCCTACACAAACAAAACTAATGAGTGATCGTATAGAGACGAAGAGAGAACGAATGCCATTAATCTTGATATGTTTTTTTTTAATAATTTTTTTTTTTAAATTTTTAGAACAATCTTTCCATTGTTTATTAGGTACAGCACTTGGGAGCAATCCCACTTCTGATATTGTTAGCTGAACTTTTGCCACTTCTGATATTGTTAACCCAATTCAGATATTGTTAGGCCGGCGAATTACCTTTAACTTAATACTGATTATTTTTAATCCATAAAAACAGTTTCAATACTAATTCTGCTGTATTATTCTTATAATAGGTAATTATTTGTATTGTCAAGATGTCGATTAATAAACAATGGGATCTGCATCAATGAAACTTATTTATTTAATACAAACTAATGATACAAAAATATAAAAGGTTATATAATCGTATAATAAAATATGGCAATCGGTCTCTTCTTTTGCTCCTTCCAACGACCGTCATTCTGTAACAATTAGAAGAGTGATCGTGAGTTTACAACTCAGTGAGACAATTGTATTGGTTGACCCGAGTATTAATTGGTCAACCCGATATCCTTGATTATTCACGGTGAAACAATTATCTTTGGTCAATTGTTTATCGATAGGTCAACCTCAACTCTCCACAACAATACAATGACTCACCATACTTGTTGACCCGAGTTCAACTCTCCACAACTAGACAATGATTCACCATACTTGTTGACCCGAGTCCAACTCTCCACAACCATACAATGGCTCACTATACTTGTTGACCCGAGCTCAACTCTCGACAACTATACAATGATTCACTATACTTGTTGACCCAAGTTCAACTCTACACAACCATACAATGACTCAGCATATTTGTTGACACCGAGTAATAATTGGTCAACCCAACTTCCTTGTTATCTTCTGAGACAATGGAACAACGATGGGTCAACCTCAACTCAACTCAACCACACAATCACTCACCTTCAATTTATCCATACGGACACTAAACAATAAAACTTTACTGAAACTATTCTATTAATTCGTCACGGCCCGCTTCGCCTGGTAATACTCACTTAATGCGCTGCAAATGCGTCTGTTACCTTCAAAAGGGTCCAACAAGAGAGGCAACTTGGCCTTGAATTTATAAACAACTGCGTCATCGGCCCGCTCGTATACGCCAGAACCTAAATATTATGATTTACCATTTTAATAAATTGGGTGATATAACATTTGTTACTTTTTCTGTTGTGGCAACTTCCATGTGTGTATGTGTAGTTATGTCATTAGCAATCACATTTATAAACTTGAATGTTTATGTATCATGAACGTAGAACAACCTGGTGCATTTTCAGATTTTTTTTTGGCAATCATTAGTTTGCTCGTTTTGCAAGCAGAGACATAACTAGGGTCCGGATTTCAAGCAAATTTTCTTTTTACGTATATTAATAGCACACCAACATAATTTTAAATGTGTACGAATCACAAAAAACTACGTTTTTTGACACCTGCATTGTTTTGCTTTTTCTGCTTATTTTCGCCCGTTGTGCTGTTGTTCATATTTTCTTGGAAACTCTGCTTTTTTATGCTTATTTAGCAATTTTTACCCTTGACTAGAAACAATTTTTTTGCCAAATTCAGTTTCATATGAACAAATAATACTTGTTATGGTAAAAGCTGGTGAAAATTTCAATTTTTTTCAAATTTTATTTCCTCTACACGGCTTGTACATGGATTAAATAGACGAGCAGAAACTACATATTAGAGCTCAATTAAAAGCCACACCGAAACCAATCATCACTAGATGTGGTATTTACATATATGCGGCAATGTAGGTTTTTTTAAATTTTCTGCATTGACTGCTGAAGCACATAAATGTCAAAATAAATTAAAATAAATTGCTGTTCTAAAATCTAACTATGCTTTTGTTAGTTATTCATTAAAAAAACTGGATTGACAAATCAATTTAAAAAAGAGACCAAATTTTGTGTTCTGGACTTATGGTACAGTCTGTATACTCGAAAATAAGTTTAAAAGGTAGCACATCCAATAAGTCCAATAACTTCCAATCAGATGATTACCAAAATTTTCATTAGTCTCGCAATATATATATATATATATATATATATATATATATATATATATATATATATATATATATATATATATATATATATATATATATAAGTTACACCTGCGGTCACAAACAATCAGCTTCTTTATTATTATATAAAGAGTATTATTTAAGACGGATGCATATAAGCGCATCCCACGCATTATATATTATCTTTTATTGTTCATTTATAATAAAGTTATATTACTAACAGGTTGGCCTTGCAACCACACACTCTATATTCGTATTCCGTACTAACAATATATTAAATTCTAAGTTTTAAAATAAAAGTTCCTTTTTTTAAAACCTACGTTTCGGCCCGTGATACGTATTTGGCGCAGTCGGCAACGGATTCCCAAAATTTAACAATCTGAGCGAATATAAAATTTGCTAAATTTTTCGTTTACGAATTAATTGGGATAGAACCAGCGAAGACAACAGGACTCCGAACTTCGAGACACCGCAGCTTCGCATCGAATCTACAAGCATCGAGGACCCAGGCAGGATTCCAAACATTGAAACACCGCCCACGTGCAGCTTTGCAGATTCAACCTTCACGGCGCCGGATGGACGGAATATTTGCACTGTGAGTACATAAATTGTTTCGAGTGCCTAATTTCAATTGTCCATTAATATTCGTTTTCGTCATTCGACTAATGAATTCACGAGATATTGTTGAGATAAATTCGGACATCGAATTGGAGTTGTCAATTCCCTTATCTGATCATCGAGATCGTTCCCGTTCCCCAATAAATCGTCCACAAAATCCCACATTAAACATGGCATTGAAATCAGAGTATTTGGCTATGATTCCCGATTTCTACGGCGAGACAGAATTACTGTCGCGTTTCGTTGAAATCAGCGAAAAATTGGTAAACAAAGTTTATAACACAGCCGATCCCACGGACTTTCTAAATGAGTATTTAATGTCAACCATTCTGTCGAAAATTAAAGGAGAAGCGGCAGTTAATATTTCATCAAACAGGATCACATCCTGGCAAGAATTGAAAACAGCCTTGTTGAACGCGTATGGCGATAAAGGAGACCATTATAGTCTAAATTTTGAAACAACTAATTTAAAACAAAATTTCACTGAAACCCCATTCGAATTTTATAATACGGTTCAACACTTGCTGAATTTGCAAGTATCATATGTAAGGGCTCATATCGCAACTCAACAAAAACAACATTATCTAATGAACTTTTTTCATGAAAATGCATTGCGCGTCTTCCTCCATGGTTTAAAACAGGGGTCTCCAAACTTTCCAGCCTTAGGGCCATACTGATTACATCAGTATGTTCCGAGGGCCAAAACCATATTATCATTGTTGCCGGTGGTAAAAAGTGAAATAGTCCACTGATGAAAAAAAAGTCCGAAAAAGTACGCAACGTTTAAAAAAGGCTGCAAAACGGCAACACTGCATATTATTAATTTTCCTGTCTTTATCTGTAATTTCTAGATTAGTCGTAGAGTACGAGCCATGAGGAGTACAGTGACTTAATAGATACAGTGGTGACAATGGACATGAACCGCCATGTCTTAACTGAAGTACTATTAAGCTAGCGCTGTACCAATACCACCTGCACAACTTGGATTGCAGATGGAATTGGCGGTTGGCGGTACTCTTCCTCCCTCACTCCCCTCCCTTTACTTACTTCCCTCAGGGAAGTAAGTAAAATAATTTCAATAGAGTTCTTTCTCTGGCACCAGTCTTTAAAATACTTTTGATAACACCCCTTCGACTTCTCCGGCAGTAGGAAGGAACAGGCAGCATCTGCAGCTTCTTCAATTGCCATTTCTTGTTTACTTTCATTGGAATTCATTTTACAACTGAACAACTGAACGAATGCAATTTCTGACATTCGCACTTTGTTTGAAAAATAGTCTTAGCAACCAAAGCCGTACTGACAATTTGTTCATGTTGCGAAAATAAATTAATCAAACACAAACAATTAAACCAACTTCAGGAGTGGAAAAACAGTTATAAGCAATTTGAGAGGTAAGTTTTAAGCAGTCTCGGTCTTTATTGCTAGCCCTCGCTGTCGCTCGGGCGCAAACACGACCTCGACTGGTAAAAGATACTTACCTCTCTTAATGCTTAAATAACTAATAGTAGACAGTAGATTATTCCAAGTGTTTTTTCGTGGACGATAGAATACTTGAAAATAATTCAACGATTTTGTTTAATACATTCGCGAACACGTCGTAAAATGGGAATGATTGCAAGGACACGCGTAGGTACATACTAACACTACTGCAAACTAAGGCCATCATTTTAGAGGTACACATAACGCTGTCAGAGTCTTGAGTCCAGATAAATTACATATTAGACGGATCGCTATTGCAGTCAATGTCCCCTCAGCGCATTCGTGAAGGACTGCTGTAGCAGTCGCTATCCGCAAACGTGTTATTAATTACTTACAATTCTACTAAACATGCAGATAAAATACATTAATAATGCCTTCCTTTATTTAAGATCGTTCTAAGTATATTGTTGTGAGTCTTCAGAAGTATATTTGTATCGATTTGTTATTTACCTTGTTTTATTGTCTATCAGTAATATACTCAATAGGAGATACATCCTCGAATTGAAATGAAATATTTCTCGTGTTGTCTTGAAATTCAATATTGGAATAAATTTTTCATTCCTTCTGCTCAACCTTTCTCCCAGCATTTCGATCTCGGCGATTTGACGTTGGGCAAAGCCACGATCAACTCGTTCCAATGATGGAGCATAATTAATAAGAAATGTTTATAAATACTTCTGACATAAAATAAAATTCTTTCAAATTTTGACAGATAAATGGACATCATAAGACGTCAAGCTTCAAACATAAACATCCGGCCGCCATCTATTTCTGTGGATTACGTGAACCAATCACGAGAAGCACCACTCTTGCCGCCACTGTACCTATTTAGTTACTGTAGTACAGAATAATCTCGTTGGTTCGAGAAAGTTCTGGTGTCTTCCACTCACTTCTAGATGGCAGTAATTGGAATATATAAGAAGGTTAGTGGCGCAACCACAAGTCAGTTCCTATGACACTGTTGTGAAATAAAATAGTGCGTACCTCCTTAAAACGTGTTTGTGCGTGTTTAAGTTTAAGACATCTTTTAACAGTATTTTGATTTGAATTGTTGCTTTTATGGGTGATTTAGTAGTATGGAAAAGAAGCGAAAAATTGATAGTGAATGCAGAAAATTCAAAGATCAGTGGAACATTCAGTTTTTCGTAATTGAGTCCAGTAACAAGGCGCTATGTTTGATTTGCAATGAAAGCATAGCCGCTCTCAAGGAATATAACATTAAACGTCATTATGAAACAAAACATTTTCAAAATTACTCAAAATATACAGGAAGTTTGCGGACAGAAAAATTCGAAGCTATGAAGCGCGGATTGAAATCGCAGCAATCTTCATTTACAAAACTCAAAACCGAACAAGAGGCTGCAACTCGTGCCAGCTTTCGTGTGGCTCTTGAAAATGCAAAACGTGGAAAACCATTCACCGATGGAGAAATGATCAAAGAATGCTTAATTGCAGCAGCCGAAGAAATGTGCCCTGAAAAGGTAAATTTATTAAAAACTGTCAGTATGTCAGCAAACACTGTGGCTTTCGAGGTAGAAAACATCGCTGAAAATATATCCTCTCAACTGTTCGACAAAAATGGACATGTTGAGTGGTTTTCTTTGGCCTTGGATGAGTCAACGGATGTGTCAGATACTGCTCAGGTGTTGATTTATATTCGAGGAGTAGATAAAAGCTATGAAGTGCATGAAGAACTTCTTGATATGTATAGTATTCATGGCACAACTACTGGTACAGATATTTTTAAAGGAGTTGAAATGGCCATTAATCAAAAGAACCTTCGATGGAAAAACTTGAAATGTATTACAACTGATGGATCCAAAAACATGAGTGGGAAAGATAAAGGAGTGGTCGCTCTTGTGTCAAAGGCTGTAGAAAATGACGGTGGTTCAAAACCATTAGTCTTGCATTGTATCATTCATCAACAGTCTTTGTGCGGAAAATGTTTGGATATGTCTGAAGTTCTGAAACCTGTCATATCAACTGTTAATTTTATCAGATCTTTTGGGCTGAATCACCGACAATTCCGACAATTTATTGAAGAGATTGGAGAAAATTACTTACCTTATCATACTGCCGTACGTTGGCTTAGTTGTGGGAAAGTCCTTCAGCGCTTTTTTGAACTTCGAGCAGTGATCGAAATTTTGAGTGCTTTGAAAATAAATTTTGATACTCGTTTCTCGGACTTTGATGCCATTGCGAATCAAATTAAGATTTTTCAGAATCCTTTTGATACTGACATTGAAACCCTAGCCCCGGAACTTCAAATGGAAATGATTGATCTACAGTGCAGTGATATAATTAAGAACAAATATCAAAACTCATCTTTGTTGGAATTTTATATGAGTCTTCCACTGACACAATTTGATAATTTGCATAAATTTGCTCGTGGGCTGTTTTCTGTTTTTGGTACTACTTATTTGTGTGAGAAGACCTTCTCCAAAATGAAGTACACAAAAAATGTTTACAGATCTAAATTAACTGATGAGCATCTTAAATCTCTTTTAATAATTGGTACAAGTAAAATTAGTCCACAACTACAAACTATTTTCAGTGGAAAATCTCAATTACATAAATCTCATTAGTATTTCATATGTCATTATGCTTGTTATAAGTTATGTTTTTATTTAAAATGTATAAAATGTTAGTTGGATTCATTTACATAATTTGTTAGTTATTATACAGGGTGTCTACGCTAAACCGTTCGTTAAAAGTTTACGGGGTTGCCGTTGTACTAAATATTTAAAAAAAATCCTCGTCACACGGTTGAATCAGTTATCCTCATGTGAAATATTTTTAACTTTCTATCACTTCCGGTTCCACCGGAAGTAGCATCAACTTTCTTATTTTAAATAGAATACTCCATATATTATTATATTTTTGACTTCCTCGCTTAAATTGGAACATATTTTGTAAGAACGTATGTACACTTATCTCTTTTAGTTTTCAAGAAAAAAATGTTTTCTAAAATTTTGGCCTCTATAAGGTAGCCTGAAATCTGTCTATAACTCCTCTTAGGAATAAGATAAAATTATGAGTGAAATTTTTAATTGTACCTAGAGGGTGCCTCTATGAGTAAAATAATTGGAAACTGTCAATTTTGATAATAAGTGTTTATAAAATGTCAATATCTAAGTGCCCCCTTAAATATCTCGTAATTCAATTTTTTAAATGGAATGACCAATTTTTTATGACATAGCACGATTGGGAGAAAAATTTACTACAAGAAAGTATAATACAACCATACTCCTAAAGCAAGTATTTTTTGAATTATTTCGAAGATTACTTTTTCGTCGCATTTCTGCAGGGTATAATTTCGCATGT
The DNA here is from genome assembly GCA_951805005.1 of Othius punctulatus. NCBI lineage: Eukaryota > Metazoa > Arthropoda > Insecta > Coleoptera > Staphylinidae > Othius > Othius punctulatus. Next base: position 76,598,411 of record OX638139.1, read on the forward strand.
CACAACTGCACTTTAGTAGGCATGGGATATGCTTTTGTTCTGTCGCTAGTGTAATGCAAACTGTCAATTAATAAAACCACTTAAAATAAAGTATTACAGAAATCAAAATCAACAAAAAGAAGCATTACACAAATCAACAAGTTATCCATTTATTCTTTATACATGGCAACTGCGATAGAATTGTTGCTCGAACATGTAGAGTATTCAATGAAACTTACCCACATTTGCCGCCGATGAATAAAACAAGATTTAGAAGATTGGAATCAAATTTTGTTCAATTTGGACAAGTGAATGCAATAAGACATCGACAAAAGCCTGTTATGGAAAATATGGAAGAGCAAGAAATAGTGTTAGCCTATTTTCAAGTTAATCCACAAGCATCTATCCGCTGTGCTCAAGAGGATTTAGGCGTTGATAAATCTTCAGTTCAGAAAATTTTGAAAAAACATGGCATGCACAATTTCAAATTTAGTTTGGTGTAAGAACTGTATTTGGATGATGCTGTTCAGAGGATACTTTATGCGAATTTTTATTGGTGAAACAGCAAGAAAATAATCAGTTTTTGAATAATGTGTTATGGACCGATGAAGCAAAATTTTCTCGTAAAGGCATTTTTAACAGAAGAAATAATCATTTATGGGCAAACGAAAATCCACATGCAATAAGAATTAGGAATTTTCAAAATAAATTCAATTTTAATGTATTTTGCATTTTGATGGACAATCGTGTAAAATATTTTATATACGACGGAAATTTTACTGGTGAGAGATATTTAAACATTCTAAGGACTGTGGTAGAATACTTTTTAGATGAACTACATCTGAATATAAGAAGAGTATGTTGGTATCAATGCGATGGGGCCCCGGCTCATTGCTCCCAGGAGGTATCTCACCAACTAACTGATATGTTTGAGGATAGATGGATCAGGAGGTTAGGACCATGGAACTGGCCTGCAAGATCTCCTGATATTACTCCTCTTGATTTTTATCTTTGAGGGCATATAAAAAATAAAGTTTACGCAACAAGTGAAGAATTGGAAGCGCGGGTCAGAGCAGCATTCGCGGAATTAAACCCCGCAGAAATACGACGAGCAACAGCAAACGACGTCGCGTCACGTCTGCAGCAGTGCTTGAATGTTAATGGTGAACATTTCGAACAATTATTGTAATTGAAAAATAAACTTGTTTTAGTAGTATGGTTGTCGGCAAATGTGGATAAGTTGTATTTAATACTCTACATGTTAGAGCAACAATTCTATTGCAGTTGCCATGTATAAAGAATAAATTGATAATTTGTTGATTTGTATAATGATTCATTTTGTTGATTTTGATTTCTGTAATACTTTATTCTAAATGGTTTTATTATTTGACAGTTTGCATAACAATAGCGACAAAACAAAAGCATAATCACATGCCTACTAAAGTGCACTTGTGACATGCGAAATGATACCTTGCAGAAATAGGACGAAAAAGTAATCTTCGAAATGATTCAAAAAATACTTGCTTTAGGAGTATGGTTGTATTATACTTTTTTGTAGTAAATTTTTCTCCCAATCGTGCAATGTAATAAAAAATGTGTCATTCCATTAAAAAAAATTGAATTACGAGATATTTAAGGGGGCACTTAGATATTGACATTTTATGAACACTTATTATCAAAATTGACAGTTTCCAATTATTTTGCTCATAGAGGTATCCTCTAGGTACAATTAGAAATATAACTCATAATTTTACCTTATTTCTAAGAGAAGTTATAGACAAATTTCTGGCTATCTTTTAGAGGTCAAAATTTGAGAAAAACATTTTTTTCTTGAAAACTAAAAGAGATAAGTGTACATACGTTCTTATAAAATATGTTCCAATTTAAGCGATAAATTCAAAAATATTATAATATATGGGGTATTCCATTTAAAATAAGAAAGTTGGTGCTACTTCCGGTGGAACCGGAAGTGATAGAACGTTGAAAATATTTCACATGAGGATAACTAATTCAGCCCTATGACGACGTTTTTTTTGAAATTTTTAGTACAACGGCAACTTCGTAAACTTTTGACGAACGGTTTAGCGTAGACACCCTGTATACTGAAGTTAAATTTTCTGCATATTATACATGTCTTTACTCATTACAATTCTGTGTTTCTTTATCCAACTTATCACAAAAATAATAACTATAAGCCTACAACAATGTTATGAGTAGTTAGCCCATAACCATATCAATGTAGATGTCATATTAATAATTATTCAACATAAAATTAGAATACTTCAGTAAACTAAATTTAATTTGCTATAAAAAATATGTTCTCTAAAAGGAGTTTTCAAGTATGCTAGGTCTCCGCGGGCCGGACAAAATCTGTACGCGGGCCGGATGTGGCCCTCGGGCCGTAGTTTGGAGACCGCTGGTTTAAAAGAACCAATTGGTGCACAAATTCGTGCAAGGAACCCACTTAATTTATATGCTGCTTTGAATATTTTAACTAACGAGTTTCAGTTAGATACTACTGTGAGTAAACCCAATTTTAATAAAGTAAGTCCACGTTTCCCCTATAACTTTAGAAGTAATTATCCCGTAAGAGTTCCTAATAATAATGTAAATAATAATTTTCCCCGAAATAAATATAATGTTCCTAAATTTAATAATTTTACACGACCTCCTAATGGTAATCATAATATTCCAAAACCAAGCTTTGTTAATCAGAGGGTCGGCCCCAGCCAATCTAGACCGACACCCCTATATAGACCCACACCTATGTCGGTGTCTACACAAAATTTAAATTTACCAAACCAAAATAGAGGTTACCAAGGTCGGCCAAATAATTTTATTTCGGAGGAATTATATAATATCGACGAGGAACCAGGCACGGAACCAAATGTTCCTAAGCATCCTATTTTAGCCTTATAGGGTCCGTCAAACGACCGACCAGAATAGAATTAAATAGTATAAATAATAATGAAAGTCGTCTCCCGTATGTAACCGATCCATTAAATAATTTGAAAATATTAATTGATACAGGTAGTAGCAGGTCATTTGTAAATCCTAAAATTGGATACAAATTGTTCCGAAAACAAATCAGAACCGACCCCTTTCAAGTGTCCAGCGCACATGGCATTACTTATGGAAGGTTCAGCACTACTGTACCACTAAAACGGTTATTTAAATCAAGAGAAGCGAATATAAAATGCTTTATTTTCGACTTTCATTCAAACTTCGACGTATTAATTGGAATCGATAATTTAAAATATTTAAATGTAAATATTAATTTATCTAAAGGTGAAATAAATACACCTGACTGCGATATAAAAATAAATTATAGTAGAATTCGTGGAGACCCGGACGAGAAGTGTAAAGTATCGCCCGGTGCTCGCGAAGAATTTAATTGTTTTAATTCCCAGGAAATTACGGATGTACAAAAGGTACTTGTACCTGGGAGATTCGAACAAATTATTGAAATAGATATCGCAAATATAAAAAACGGTGATGTAATAATCCCGTATTCAAAAATCGATTCTCTGGAAATACCAGAATGTATTACTACGGTAAATAATTATAAAGCAATTTGTACAATAATTAATCCGTCAACAGAAAATCTCAAAATTTGGGTTACGAGACCATTAGTGGTTGCTCCAATCAATGAATATGATTGTCAGCAGTTGGGCTCAACACACCCCGATCTTAACCTGTTGAAAGACAATAATGTACAGTTTAATAATTCTCAAATTCGCAATGAGCATATGAATAGCGAAGAGAAAAATGTTATAATGAATTTAATTAAGGAATATTCCGACATATTTCATGTCGATAATAATAAATTAACCTTTACAAATAAAGTCAAGCATCAAATTAAAACCACGGATGTATTACCCGTAGTAGTATAGCAACACGGTTTCTGACCCAGGCTAGGTTAGTTTTCGATTAATTTAATCCGCGGTTTAATCGAACTTTTGATTCGCGTAAGTAGAGCAATTTGGGGATAATTAGAGCATTAAAGCGGCGGATTCGCGTTTTAATGGGATAATCGCGGTAATTTTCCGCGGTATTTGCATACAATTGCTCTAATTACGCCAGCTATTCCGCGGTATTTGCATACAATTGCTCTAATTAAGCGATTATCCGCGATACTTACATTATGGTGATTGTATTGGTGGGCAAGGGCCGGCCAACATACCACCCCCACGCCGCCCCCGCCGCCCCCCGCCCCCCCGAGTGACATACCAGACTAGCAGCCGCGCCGCCCCCCGCCGCCCCCGCACTGCCCCCACGCCGCCCCCCGCCGGCCCGTCGCCTCACTGCGGCCCCCGACGTGGCACGAATCTCCCGCGCACCGGGGGTGGAGCGCATCTGAGCCGCATATGTTTGGCGGTAAATTACAAAGCACGGTCACGGTTACGGAAATCATCCATCACCTCACACAATAAAAACTGCACCCTTCACCGATGGGAGCGTGGGAAATTAAGCCTTGTATATTAGTACTACACTGCTTATCAAAGGCGCACATCTGCGCAGATGTTTCGTGGTAAAACGCCGCCCAGAGACCGTCCATCCATCACATGACACAATAAAAACTGCACCCTTCGCCGTGTTAAATATCCGACAGACAAATACATTCCTGGATGGCTACCTGTGCACCATTCAGACGAGCCATAAATAAACGGCGGGCGGAGCCTGGGAAATTAAACCAGGCATCATAAATATGTCGATTTCATCCCGCTCACAGACATGTTTATGCACGGGTGCAGCTGCCATGCTCTCAGACAAGCCCTTCAGCGCGGCCTGAGACGGTTATCTGAAAGGCGCAGTGTGATTTATAGGTATTAGACGCAAATCAGATATGCACGTGCACCAATTAACTTGCCGCAACATTCCTACCTGCGCGAACACATGGGCCGCCGCACCCCTGCGAGGGTTATTTAAACGAAAAACGTCGTGCCGCGAGCATCAGTCTACTCCGAATAGTGTCGAAGCTCACATCTAGCCCTTCAAGTTTCTTGTGTTACCCTCTGTGCCAGCACAGATCTCCTAGTGAGTGTTATCGTGTTAACTCACCGTTCAACATACAGCCATAATCCAGTGCCCGGCCAGTTTCGAATAGGTAAGTGCTCATTTATATTAAATTAAATATCCGCGGGCCCCAATTTAAATAAAAATTATTAGTGCAGCGGTATAAACTTAATCGATTTAAATGCATTTTCCTGGATATATAGCGATAAAATGATTATTATTATTTTAAGAAATGTCTATTATGGAGACAGCAAACGTCCTTGTAAGAGGTGTGGACGACTTCTGCAGACAGGATGTTCAGGACCCCCGCATCATCGAGAGCTGGCTGGGGGCAATCCGAAGGAACTTGAGAATGCTCAATTTAGCTGTCACACAGCTGAAGGGGACCGCCGCCGGAACTCTGGGCCTCCTCAACGGGTTGACTAGTGCCATCACCAAGATGCAGCGTAGGCGGACGCAGCTCAAGGCGAGACTCGTGCGAGGAGGTGGAGGAGCCAGACTTCCCGCTGCCATAGATTATGTGGACCTCAAGTCGGCGTTCGCTGGGAGGATCCGTACGGGGGCGTACCTAAACCGGACTCACAAAGACCCCATCAACTTCCTGGTGGATTGCGGCCCCAGGGTTGCGACGAGGACCCGGAACGCTCTGGCCAAGGAACCGTTTTTAAAAATCAATACCACATTCTGCGGAGAGTTCACCAAGATGGCGGGCGGTGAGGAGGTGTTGGAGTATAAACACTTCAACACCAAGAATGTGGTGATTGATTTGGATACAGACTTGGCCGAGTGGTTCATGCTCCACGTCATGGTGTCGCTATTGGAGCAGCTGGAAGAATTTCAGGTTTGTACACCCCGCTAAATTTACTTTAATTTCCTCTAATATATCCATGTTTATTACAGGAGCGTGAGTCTGGCTGGGCCCTTGCAAGTGTGGCAAGCCTCAATGTGAACACCAATAAATATACGCCGCTGCTGGGATCCTCGTACATTGAGCTGCCGCCGCAGATAAAATTAAGACATGCCTGCGTCAATGTACGAAACAGCGATGAGGCTTGCTTCGCTTGGGCGGTCACCGCAGCGCTACATCCAGTCGAGAAACATACCGAGAGGATGTCGTCCTATCCGAGGTATGATAGCGTCCTGAACCTGGAGGGGATCACCATGCCCATGCAAAGGCCTCAGATAGAGAAATTCGAGCGGCAGAATTCTCTATCAATAAACGTATACATCTTGACTAAGAATAGAGGTAAATTTACAGTTAGCCCGTCGCGCCTCACCCGGGATAAGCGCGATAGACACGTAAATCTCCTGCTTATTCAGGATGTATACGTTGATGAGGCCGATGATGAAGACGATGATACAAATGTCGTCCCCGTCAGATATCATTATGTGTGGGTGAAAAACCTCTCCAGGCTGCTCTCATCCCAGCTGAGCCATTACTTTAGAACCCAGGCGAAGCTGGCGGCCCATATCAAGGACTGTGAGAAGATGAACGCCTTTAAGGTGAACCTTTCCCCGGGAGGGAAGATCGCCTTTAAGGCGTTTAAAAATAAGGAGCGGTGCCCTTTCATTGTATATGCGGACTTTGAGAGCATCTTAAAGTCTACGACAATCAAATTTGGCAGCACAGGTAAGAAATATTCCAATCGTGCTAATAATACAAAATACTAATAATAATCTTGTTTTGCAGGAGAAAAGTATCAGGAGCACGAGGCGTATAGCGTTGGTTATTACGTTAAGTGCTCCTACGATGATGCTCTTTCTTGCTATCGGAGCTATAGGGGCGAAAACTGTGCTGCCTGGTTCATCGCCGAGCTAAAGCAGTTTGCCGAGGATGTCGAGACGGTGTTCAAATGTCCCCTGCCGATGAACGTGCTGACTGCCGAACAAGAGTGCAAGTTTCGGCAAGCGTCATCCTGCCACATATGTGAAAAGCCGCTGGGACAGGACCGTGTGCGTGATCATGACCATCTGACCGGAGCATTCAGAGGAGCCGCTCACAACGAATGTAATCTGGAGTTCCAGGATTCACGCACCGTCCCAGTGGTATTCCACAACTTCAGCGGCTATGATTCGCATTTTCTAATCCGGGATGTCGCGAGAGGATTAGAGGGCAGGGTGGCGCTGATCCCCAACAACACAGAAAAGTTCATCTCGTTCTTTAAGAGCATGGCAGGGACAGACATCAAATACAAGTTTATAGATTCCTGTAGATTCATGGCATCATCCCTGGATAAGTTGAGCTCCTACCTCGAAGTCAAGAAGATTCCCGCTGTCAATTCCCTGTCAATTCCCGCTGTACAACGACGAGAAGATTGACCTGCTCACCCGTAAGGGTGTATTCCCCTACGAGTACGTACAGAGTTGGGTCAATCTTGACGAGACTGACCTCCCGAGCCGAGAATCCTTCCGGAGTCAGCTGACTGACTCCGAGATCAGCAGCGAGGATTATGCGCACGCTCAGAAAGTATGGCGGGAATTCAGCATCACCACGCTGGGCGAGTATAGCGATCTATACCTTAAGACTGATGTGCTACTCTTGGCTGATGTCTTCGAGGCCTTCAGGGATGTCTGCCTGAATAATTACCACCTCGATCCAGCCCACTACATGACCGCACTGTCATTGAGCTGGGACGCCATGCTGAAGAACACGGGGGTCCAGCTTGACATGATTGGCGACGTGGATATGTTGATGTTCTTCGAGCGAGGTATTCGAGGAGGACTCACCCAATGCTCGAAAAGGCATGCCCGAGTAAACAATCAGTACATGAGTGGCCATGATTCAGCTTCACCGACTAACTACCTCATGTACTATGATATTAATGCCATGTATGCTTGGGCAATGTCGCAGCACCTGCCTGCAGGAGAGCTGAAGTGGGTAGAGGGTGATGTCTCCTCTTTTAACTTCAACCTCCCAGACGATACCCCTACAGGATATGTCTTGGAGGTCGATCTGGACTACCCGATGCATATTCACGACTGCCATAGTGACCTCCCTATGGCGCCATCGAAAGGCAGGGCTCCCGGTTCGAAGCAGGATAAGATGCTTGCCACGCTAGAGGGCAAGCGTAATTATATAATTCACTACAGGAATCTCAAACAGTATGTAGCAGAGGGCCTGATTGTATCGAAAATACATAGGGTGATACAGTTTAAGCAGTCTCCATGGTTAAGAAAGTACATTGACCTGAATGCAGAGCTCCGGCGAAACTCTCGAAATGAGTTTGAGAAGAATTTCTTCCAACTCATGAGCAACGCCGTATTCGGGAAGACCATGGAGAATGTCCGGAACCGACGAGTAATGAAGCTCGTACACAAGTGGCATGGGAGATATGCGGCAGAGTCGCTGATATCAAAGCCGAATTTCCACAGCACCAGTATCATCGAGGATGACCTGGTGCTAATCGAGCTATTGAAGACGGAGGTCTTCTTCGATAAGCCTATTTACGTGGGGATGGCTATATTAGACATCTCCAAAACCGCTCTGTACGAGTTTCACTACTCGTATATGAAGAATAAATACGGTAAGGACTGTACCCTCTGCTATACGGACACCGATTCTCTGATATATGACATCAGGACTGCTGATATCTATCAGGACATCAGGATGGATATCAGCAGATTCGATACCTCCGACTATAGCCCCGACAATCCCTATGGCATACCGCTAGCAAATAAAAAGATCCCGGGCCTAATGAAGGATGAGAATTGCGGTAAGTAATTGAGTGTTGAAATCGATATGCTTGAAACTAATGTGCTATTTCTCTATTACAGGCCGCATCATGGAGGAGTTTGTAGGACTCCGGGCAAAGATGTATGCGTGCCGAGTGACATCATCTGCGGACACCAAGAAGGCCAAGGGCATCAAAGGGTATGTTGTCAAGAAACACATATCCTTTGCTGACTACCTGACCTGCCTCAACAATGGTGTCGAGATGGTGCACGAGCAGAGCTCTATCCGATCCTTCAACCACCAGGTGTTCACCATCAGGCAGAAGAAAATCAGTCTCAGTCCACGCGATGATAAGCGTCATCTTCTGCCAGGATCCCACGAGACGCTGCCCTGGGGACATTATTCGCTAGCGGTCATGGACATTTAGTGTAGTTTTTAATATGTATATGTGTGTGTGTGTATATTTTTACAGTTTTATTCATTATCTTGTATATTTGTTATGTTTTTATTTATTATGTTTTATTTATTGTATGTACATATTTTTTGATGATTTTTCTTTATTTAATATCATGTTCTCTCTATGCACTATGGATGGGGTGAATAAAATAAAGTTTTTTACATTGTATTATTATTTTTTATTACCATATAAAATATCCATTACATACTCGTACAGTACTACAACATTCCTATAACTACAAGCTACATTTTTATCATTAAGTACATGAAGTCTACAACAATCTCGGGTTTTTAGCAGTTTAGGGCAGGTATCATACTCTTCTAAATTAACAACGGTATCAAAAAAATTACTGAGGTATGCAGCCTTTGGAGCGCCCTTGACATAGACAACATCAACTGGATATCTCCTAAATAAGTTTCCAATGTTGGATAGATTTGAATATCCTCCGCTGTAGGGCAGTCCATGGTGCATCCTCTCCAGCCACACAATCTCTTTCTGGCAGCTCCGGCTCAGCGCGATGAATGGTTTGGGCGGCTTGAATAGGAATGTCTTTATCCCCTCGCCATCAAATGTTAGAGCCACTTCCTTGGGTGTAAATTCAGGTGTGCAAAAGCCTTGCATATCAACGACCAGCACTCGCAGCGTTGAAGCAATATGCTTGCGTAGAACAGATTCCAGCATTCTCCCAGCTTCAGCTATGCGCCTCTCGAAACGGAGTCTGTCAGCAACAATATGTTTCCACTGTGTATGCTGATCACCCTCATGAGGTCTATACATCAACGTTATGGGGCATAAATCGAAGCTTACTCTCTTCGGCATTTAAGTGAGCTTTTTAACCTCTCCTGTTAGAGGTCTGTACTCAACGATGCTATCATACAGAATGAGGCAATATGCTCGAGTACCGGCAGCAAATGCTGCGGTCGCCTCCAGCTCGATATTCAAGTCGACTGTAGCTGTTTTAATGCTATCATTCTGCTTGGATACGTCAAATAAAAAGATCATTTGATCTCTAAACTGAGTATAATTCAGCATAGGCATAGCATCAGCGCGGTCATAATAACTTTTTTGAAACTCGACATACATATGGTACGCACGCGTGTAATCGCCACCTGCGATATCGAGATTTAAGGCATCGTAAGGATAAGTTTCCGAGTTTAGATGAACTCGAATATTTTTAATATTGCAATGATCAAATCTCGCGCAGTCTACGCCAACATTATTTCTCCTATTTTGCTGCAATACAATACCGATATAGCGAGGCTTCTCAAGATTACTCGAAGTCTTTACGGGCCAGATTTCTTTTTCAGTCTATCGTAAAGCTGTAAGTTCACGCAGTTCACATCCGCGAAATGCTACACGAATCGGTGCATTCTTGTGAATATTTTGATAGAGAGCTAATCTATTCGCAGAACTTGGCTGTATATGAGGGACGTGCCATTCAACTTTATTGAGTCTAAGGACAGCTCCGGCAGTACCGGTATAGCAGTTAGTATCAGTGGCAGATCGCAAAAGTATTAATTCTTGCTTGATATTCGTAATCACTTTACGATAATCCTCTGCAAATCCGAGCCAGTACTTGAGCGGAATTATAGCAAAAAATTTGTTATTATTGACGACAAAGGTTTTCAAATGTCCGGTGGAACACCATCCTGCCATCTCAGCAGCGTTTATATCCTCACCTCGCATTGAGAGCAGCCCTTTGATTGTACTAGTTATGCCAACATTGCGAATTTTATCTACCTCAATGCCATTCAATTCATATCGTACCTCCTCAAATAAAAAACTGAATGCATTTTGAGTAAGAGAAAATTGGATGGGAATACCGCCTGCTCCTGCAGGAGGCTCGACCTCACCGCTAATATAGATGTAGCTATCGTGAGGCAAAGTCAGAATATCCTGCTGCTGGATCGTAATGCGGATTTCATCGTTATTACCGTAATTTGCCGATCTGGGATGATATGCATGATGCTGCGTCTTTATGATATCGTCTTGGAAAACCACATCTTCAAAAATATTCAGCTCAGTCATTTCTTCAGCTTCTTTTTTAGATAATTGCCGATTTTAAGGAGCTTACGCTTAACAGCAGATGATGTCGCGGCTGCGGTTCTTCGCCTACTACTGATTGATATTGAGCTCGCCCTCGTATTTATACTCCCGAAGCAGATGCCCATGTTAGCGCTGCCTCAGCTCCAATCGAACCAATATTTTCTCGCCTCTAAAGTTAACCGGATCGCCGTTCTGGTCCACTATTCTAATTATTATACTATCGATGCTGCTTGTGTTAATGACGGGCAGATATAATATGTTTCTTGGAACTATATTTATAGCATAGCCCGGATCTACGGCAGGGGAGAACTCGAATAGCGTATGTGATAGCCTGTTATCGTAATAGGATCCTGTGATGATGTTGCACTCTACCCTGATGCTCGATACTTTAATTATCTGCACAGGTATATCAGATGTATGCCGTGATTCTGCCTCTAATATACGATCTCCCGAAAACCCTAATAAACTCCCGATAGTGCCTTTATCAGGCGAAAAATCAATGCTGAATATACTTTTAAGCTCGCACTGTAGCGTATTATTATTTGGCTTAAGCGAAAAAATATTATCGGCGAGCTGATCCCCACTGCCGGATAATAACTGCTGCTGCAAGTACGACTCAATATCGCTAATTTCGTATGAGCCTGATGGTATTACAATTTCCTTACCCCCGTTATATATAAACTTATTACACCCTTCCTCAATATTCGGTATCGTATTATATGTATGTAGCCCTATTAAGCCCAAGCAATAAGATGACCTATCATCGAGCTCGATCGGTGGATAATAATCAGCGCTGAGGATGTTAGTTGTACCTTGCAAGGTGAATGTCTGAGACATGACTGAGATATGTCGGTACATGCAGGGCTATTTATACAAAAATTCCAAGCACAAATGACCACAATTATAAGTGTTGAACCTCTGATAGCGGTGTCTATTATATGTGATTTTGCTATCGCTCAGGTAGCTTACAAGTTCCGGGGGCGGGGCCAAATCCCCAAAACTGTCAAAATACTCGACTGATCTGCCGCGCTTTCTATAGGCCACCCAATGCGCACCTTCTCCATCCCTGACGTCCAAATTAACGATTGCTGATTCATTGTAATGAGGATTTGCGGGTAATGTATCGCGCATGAATACGCCTCGAAAATATTTTATATTTTTAGCATGCTTGTTTAGATCGATGTTTGTGAGGGCGCGCTTGGGCAGCTTAATTAGTTTTTTGGCGCAGCCAGGAATAGACCCATGCCTTTCCGATATGGCTTTAAAAATAGCCCCTTACCGTGTTTACCTAAAGCTATAGTTTTAGCGGACGCTCGAGCATCTCCCACCGACTTCACAGCCTTATATATGCCGGCCGCGCCTCCAGCCAGCGAGCCTAGAGCACTAAGTCCGGCGAATATTGGTATTAGCGGCAGGATACCTCCTCTCTTTGGTATTGGGATTATTCTCGGTATGCGGATTTTTTTCTTACCGCCAGCCTCGCGAACGGCCATTTTTGCTGCAGCTAGTGCAACTCGACTCCCCTCCTTAAATGCCTGAGAACTACCGATTTTACGCTTAAACTTTTTTATAGCCTTTCTAGCCTTCATGACCACCCCACTTCGCATAGCTGTCTTCGGGAGACCCATCCCCATCTTCCTTTTCGCCTTCATCATGTTCGTCACTATCCACGCAGCGCTCTTCTCACCTAGCTTTGCGTTTTGCGACTTGACTCTGGCCCAGGCGGCCTCTTCGAGCTCCTTATCAGCTATATGACGCTCGCTCAAGCTTTTGTTCTGCGAGTAGCGGATGTCGTGTTGTTTACAGGCGCTGTCTAGAGGATTTATGCCAGAATCTCCTCGTTTTAACCTCTTTTCCAACTTTGTACCAGGACCACAGTACTGATAGCCGGGTATGTGTGCCTCGAACGGGAGTGCGTTTATTACTGAATTGATGATGCCTCGACCTTGATACATATTCATCTGAACCTTTCGATCCGCTCGACCCCTATATATATAGCACATCCGCGGTGCAGGAGGTTTAGTACGATGAAGGTCGTCAAGCAGCAACAATCGCTGGAGGTGCTCAATATGGACCAATGGACGGGTGATGGGTTTGAGGCGAGCTTCGCAAGACACAGCAAATTGCTACCCAATACAATCAGGGCGCTAGTATGCGGAGCCTCTAATTGCGGCAAATCAAACGTCATGTTCTCATTACTGTTCGCCGACAATGGATTGCGATTTGAGAATATCTATATCTTTTCCAAATCGCTATATCAGCCTAAGTATAGAATGCTAGAGCGATTAATGGCCAATATTCCAGAGATAGGATATTTTGCATATAAGGAAAACGAAGAAATAATCGACCCTTCCGAAGCCGAACCACATTCAGTATTTATTTTCGATGATGTTGCCTGTGATAAGCAGGAAAAAATCAGAGAATATTTCAGTATGGGTCGTCACAGTCAAGTCGATTCATTTTACCTCTGCCAAACTTATTCTAGAATACCGAAACACCTTATCCGAGATAATGCAAACTTTATCATGCTATTTAAGCAAGATGATCTAAATCTCAGGCATGCATATGAGGATCATGTTAGTGCCGATATGAAGTTCGAGCAGTTTAAGGCTATGTGTATGGCGTGCTGGGATGGGAGATATTCCTTCATAACGATAGATAAGGATAGCGATATAGCTGAGGGCAGATATAGGAAAGGTCTGGATGAGTTTATATTACTCGATTCGCGCGTCTAGACAGGTTTTGACGTGTTTAAACTTGTCTCGACAGGTCGAAACACTCTCGCTGACAGCTAATTAGTATAAATTACGACCGCATCTGGTAACGCTTCATTGTGAATTCTACCTTGGTACAGTACACATCATGAGCGATTTAATAGAGCGACAGCTGGTTGATATTGAGAATGCGATACGTCGTAAAGTATTTGCATTAAAATTAGAACGCGGTGATAATAGCACGATGCTGGAGCGTCGCTATAAGTCAATCACAGATCCTCTTAAGAAGTTAACCCTGGCTCAGGCTCCAGTGCCGCCGGCAATGCAGGCTCAACCCTTAGTACGACCACCGCCACCAATACAGGCTCAACCCCCCGTACGTTCACCGCCTCCAATGCAGCCTCGACCCGCAGCACGTTCTGCGCTACATCAACCGCCCACATTCAACATATCCTATACACCGACAACTCCTCCAACACGTTCTGCTCTGTTTCAACCGCATGCAACTAGCATGTCTTCACCCATCATACTCCCGCCTTTACAGACAACACCTGCAACCCCTGTTATACGTTCCACACCGAAAGCAGAAGTACAACGCCATATCGCCAAGCTACAAAAGGCTTCGAGGGATCTAAAGTTTTCGGAGTATGGTAGTGAGGCTGACGATGAGCAAGATATGGATACATCGTCTAGAGGGGATGAGCTCTTACATTTACTGGACGGCATGCTGCCTACACCTAGAAAATATTTCACCATGTTAGTTAGGGGTGATGATAAGGACTTAGATAAGACATTCGGTGTAGTCTATAATCATGGTGCTGGGGGATTTCATCTGGGTAACTCACCTATTAACCCAGATGGGGAGGATCTTTTAGTCGGGCGAAGTATCTATGCGGGGACCCCTGGCCTCTATGATCTGATTTTTAGTAAGAAGCCAAAATCATTTAGCGACACAGATGTAACCAATTATGCTGATATCATCGATAAAACCAAAATCGCATATTTCAATTTCGATGAAAACAACCGCGTTCGAGTAAATAACTCACATAAATATAAGAAGTTTATCGCACCTTTATTAAAGAGCACGAGGTCGCCAGCTCTAACTAGATCCCGCGCTAAAACTACTGGAGGTCTAGGGTTCGACTCTGAGATGCAGTGCGATTTAAAAACCCCCGTACAATACCGCTATTGGGATAAGATAGAAGAGCTGGTGGATAGGCTATGTCTGCTACATGCTGCTAGGAATGCTGGGAATAGCAGCGTCGGTAATGAGATTCTGGCTATTGAAGAGGAGCTCCGCGAAGCTGATATAATTGAATAAAACGGACGACATGTGCGCTACCTGCTCAAATATACGATGAGCGTCGACAAGTTCGGACGTTTCTTTAGAGCGGGAGGCACGCGAAAATGCTCTCGAGGACGCGATGGCGTAGGATTTATGCTAACGTCGAGCGGTCATTATGATTTAAATAATAGACGTCTCACACGCATAAAGGAGCCCGCGGATTTGGACGATGCGGCTAGCAGGAGGTTCGTGGAAGATTCTTTGAACAAGCTGGGGGCTGATATTTTAGAGCGTGCGGCTAGTGCTGCTCGCAAGAAACTGGCACTTTATTCGCAGGCTGCTGCGCATAATATGGAAAATCTGCAGAAAAATATCGATGCGAAACTATCTGATCTGAAGAAGCAGCAGGAGGAAAAACTGCGGGCTAATGATGCGTCTAATGTGTGGGAGTTATCTATCCTGC
Source organism: Othius punctulatus (assembly GCA_951805005.1). Classification (NCBI taxonomy): domain Eukaryota; kingdom Metazoa; phylum Arthropoda; class Insecta; order Coleoptera; family Staphylinidae; genus Othius; species Othius punctulatus. The sequence continues at coordinate 76,614,044 of OX638139.1, forward strand.
AAAAGCAGCAGGAAGATAAGCTGCATACTTACGGCGTTACTATTAATCAGGTATTGGATGCTCTGAAGAAGCAGCAGGAAGAAAGACTACAGATCCATGATGTGATTGCTGTTCGTGAGTTAGACGATCTGAAGAAGAAGAGTGAGGATAGCGATGTAAAGCTGAAAGAGATGGTGTTCACCAGAGTAGAGCAGCTGCGCGAGTTATTTGTTCAGTTGGCGGCTGAGAGAGAAAAACTTCAAGCTTATGGCGCTGCTTTTAAGCAGGAGTTGGATGATGCGAAGAAGCAGCAGGAAGAAAGAATGGAGGCTCAGTATGCGCTTGTTATAGGCGTGTTAGCCGACCTGAAGAAAAAGCGCCAGGATGATGATGTACATTTGCGAGAGCTGATACATACCAAAGTACAGCAGACTATAAGAGAGAGCAGACGTACTCCGGGCGTCACTCCTCGCAAGCCCGTAGCCGCACCTAAATAATGGGTGCTATTAAGAGCGGTATCGTTGATGAGCTCCATAGACCCGCCCGTGTTAACTTTGGGAGAAGGAGGACTGTCATTAAAGGTCTTGATGATCTATGGCAAGCTGACTTGGCAGAATTCTCCTTTTACGCTCGAGATAATAAGGGGCACAGATTCATTCTGGTGGTGGTTGACTGCTTCTCCAAGTTCCTATGGACTCGACCACTAAAGGATAAAACTGCTAAATGCGTTAGTGTCGCTTTCGCCGATATTTTTCGCGGGCGTCGTACTCCGAAGAATTTGCAGACTGACAATGGTACAGAATTTTACAACTCTACGATGAAGGCGCTGCTAGCTAAATATAAAGTGAATCATTATTCATCCTACACTAAAATCAAGGCATCCATGGCTGAGCGCGTGATACGTACTATAAAAAATAGTCTTTATCGATCGTTTAGTCTGAGGGGGACATATTCGTGGATAGACATTCTCACCGATGCCACCGCCGAATATAATGTCAGGAAACATCGTACTATTGGCATGAGACCCTGTGACGTCACCAAGAAGCATGAACAACATCTTCTAGATACCATTTATTCGCACGTTAAAATGTCCGGTGTGCGAAAGTTTAGTGTTAATGATGTAGTTCGAATAAGCAGGCAGAAAGCGTTATTCGAGAAGGGGTACACGCCAAATTGGTCGGCTGAATTATTTAAAATAAAGCAGGCTCGAATCACAGATCCTGCCTCATATCTGCTCGAGGACATGCATGGGACCCCCATACGCGGAGCATTCTATAATGAAGAGCTGCAGCTGACGAAACATCCTGATACTTACCTCGTTGAGAAGGTCTTGAAGCGGAAGGGCAGCAAAGTCTTTGTCAAGGGGCTGGGCCATGATAATGTATTTAATTCCTGGATAGATAGTACAAATGTATTGTAATATATTTAATTCCTTGATAGAGATGTAACATGATGATCAATAAATCTGTATTATTATTATCCGTTGTTTTTATTTTTCTCTATTTATTGCAGGTGGTTAATAAGACACATAATTAGATATAGGAGATATTTATTTTAAACTTTCATAGGTTGACAATATAGCATCATTATACATGTACAAATATTCTAACATTATTTGTGCTCGAAACATTTTTTTCTGTGGAGCTATTAACATCATAATATTATCCATTAAATCACCATTATTCATTTTTGCACACGCGCACAGCAGACTGTTGTAATAGTCTTTAAATGCGCACTCTGATAAAATATCCAATTTAGAGTCTATTAGTTTTTTAATGCGCACCAGGGTATGTACAGCCTCTTCAGACAGAGCTATCTTGAACTCCCTCTGTTCGATCCACAGTGAGGCCTCTCTATATATGTCGAACTGCTCCATCGAGATGGGCTCTGTCAATCCTCCAATGTCGAGTGCGGTAAACTGCTTCCACTCGTCCGCTGTGAAGAATATGGAGGCGAATGGACCCCATATTTTGACGATGGGTATGAAACCCGCAGTAGGACTTATCCCAATGCTCACGTGCTTTGTTTGGGATTTATTGAGTGAGAATGTAGAGCTGCCCAAAAGCGTCTCCTCCAATGTGAATTCTATGTCAAACCTCTTCATGAGGATATCGATGCGATCCATCTCTTTGTGCTGACATTAAATGACTAAACACTTATTTTTAATGATGCCATCTGCTTGATGATTTCGATGCTGCGCTTGCGCGTCTCGATCATCCTTTTAACCTCGTCGATTTTGCGCTTCAGCAACAACGTCCTATCGCGCAGTTCTCTCTGCATCACTCTCAAATGACAGTCCATTGTCCGATCTCCTGCTGATGTACAGACCGCGTGCGACTGCCTCCCCAAACTCATCGCTACTGATGCTGGCGAACTGCTTTGGTAGGAATAGGATCCCCTGCTCCAGCTCGACCGTTTGCTTCTCGCCAAATTTGGTGGTGATTTTCCTGCCTTCGATGATACGATGTTGAACGTCCTGCTGCAGTTCGCCGATTTTGATGATAGCTTTTACCATCCCAATCTTATTCAAGCTGCTTACAAACTCCATATCTGCGAGCAATAAAATACAAACTATTAATTCATGCTGATTCAAACGCTACATTAAATTACGATGTGAGGCATCTGCTATATATCCAGGAAAATGCATTTAAATCGATTAAGTTTATACCGCTGCACTAATAATTTTTATTTAAATTGGGGCCCGCGGATATTTAATTTAATATAAATGAGCACTTACCTATTCGAAACTGGCCGGGCACTGGATTATGGCTGTATGTTGAACGGTGAGTTAACACGATAACACTCACTAGGAGATCTGTGCTGGCACAGAGGGTAACACAAGAAACTTGAAGGGCTAGATGTGAGCTTCGACACTATTCGGAGTAGACTGATGCTCGCGGCACGACGTTTTTCGTTTAAATAACCCTCGCAGGGGTGCGGCGGCCCATGTGTTCGCGCAGGTAGGAATGTTGCGGCAAGTTAATTGGTGCACGTGCATATCTGATTTGCGTCTAATACCTATAAATCACACTGCGCCTTTCAGATAACCGTCTCAGGCCGCGCTGAAGGGCTTGTCTGAGAGCATGGCAGCTGCACCCGTGCATAAACATGTCTGTGAGCGGGATGAAATTGACATATTTATGATGCCTGGTTTAATTTCCCAGGCTCCGCCCGCCGGTTATTTATGGCTCGTCTGAATGGTGCACAGGTAGCCATCCAGGAATGTATTTGTCTGTCGGATATTTAACACGGCGAAGGGTGCAGTTTTTATTGTGTCATGTGATGGATGGACGGTCTCTGGGCGGCGTTTTACCACGAAACATCTGCGCAGATGTGCGCCTTTGATAAGCAGTGTAGTACTAATATACAAGGCTTAATTTCCCACGCTCCCATCGGTGAAGGGTGCAGTTTTTATTGTGTGAGGTGATGGATGATTTCCGTAACCGTGACCGTGCTTTGTAATTTACCGCCAAACATATGCGGCTCAGATGCGCTCCACCCCCCGGTGCGCGGGAGATTCGTCCCACGTCGGGGGCCGCAGTGAGGCGACGGGCCGGCGGGGGGCGGCGTGGGGGCAGTGCGGGGGCGGCGGGGGGCGGCGCGGCTGCTAGTCTGGTATGTCACTCGGGGGCGGCGGGGGGCGGCGTGGGGGTGGTATGTTGGCCGGCCCTTGCCCACCAATACAATTACCATAATGTAAGTATCGCGGATAATCGCGTAATTAGAGCAATTGTATGCAAATACCGCGGAATAGCTGGCGTAATTAGAGCAATTGTATGCAAATACCGCGGAAAATTACCGCGATTATCCCATTAAAACGCGAATCCGCCGCTTTAATGCTCTAATTACCCCCAAATTGCTCTACTTACGCGAATCAAAAGTTCGATTAAACCGCGGATTAAATTAATCGAAAACTAACCTAGCCTGGGTCAGAAACCGTGTTGCTATACTACTACCCGTGTATAGTAAATCATATCGTTATCCCCAAATTCATAGGGAAGAAGTTAGGAAACAAATAAATAAAATGCTTGACGATAAAATAATAAGACCGTCGCACAGTCCATGGTCTTCGCCAATATGGGTAATTCCCAAAAAACTAGACGCATCTGGTAAGCAAAAATGGCGAGTAGTAATTGATTACCGCCAATTAAATAAGAAAACAATCGGTGACCGTTATCCCTTACCGAACATTAATGATCTACTCGATAAATTAGGGCGTTCTCAATATTTTACGACCCTTGATTTAGCATCTGGCTTCCATCAGATTGAAATTGAAGAAAGTGACACTCCCAAAACAGCTTTTAATACTGAAAATGGGCATTACGAATTCATGCGTATGCCATTTGGGCTGAATAATGCTCCAGCTACTTTTCAAAGAGTAAAGAGATAATATCCTGCGAGGAATCCAAAATGAAAAATGTCTAGTCTATATGGACGACATAATAGTTTTCAGCACAAGCTTACAAGAGCATGTTAATCGTTTAAGAGAGGTGTTCGATCGTTTAAGAGAGTCAAATTTTAAAATTCAACTCGATAAAACTGAGTTTTTGAGAAAAGAAGTGCCACATTGTTACTCCTGAAGATGTAAAACCGAATCCGGATAAAATTTAAGTTATACAAAATTATCCTATTCCAAACACTACGAAACAAATTAAAGGCTTTTAGGTATCGTCGGTTATTACCGAAAATATATTAAAGATTTCGCTGAATTAACTAAACCAATGACTAAGAGACTAAAGAAAAATGCAATTATAAATGTAAATGAATCGGATTACAAAAATAGCCTTAATTTATGTAAAAATATTCTTACGAACGAACCACTCTTACAATATCCAGACTTTAACTAAACCGTTTAATTTAACTACAGACGCGAGTAATTTCGCTGTCGGATCTAAATGGTATATGGTGGAGTAAAGAAATAACGAAAAAGAGAAAATATAACATATACAACACAGTTATATAAAGTATTGTACTCTACGGAGCAGAAGGATGGAGGTGGACCGAAGCTGACAAAAGAAGACTAGAGGCTCTGGAGATGGATGCCCTAAGAAGATCATGTAGAATATCGAGGTTGGATAGGGTACGCAATACAAGGATAAAGGAATTAATCGGCTTCAGAGAAAATATCGTACAGGAAGCAGGAAAACGGCAACTAATCTGGTACGGACACGTGAAAAGGATGGCAGGGGGTATCTGTTTTGTCACAAGGAATTATTGGTAGCGATTTACCAATTGCATACGCGAGTAGAACAATAAATGAATCAGAAATAAATTACTCCACAATTGAGAAGGAGCTTTTGGCAGTTATTTGGGCCACGAAATATTTTCGACCATATTTATTCGGGCGAAAATTTAAAATAATAACGGATCATAAACCCCTACAGTGGCTCATGTCCCTTAAGGATCCTAGTTTAAAACTTACCAGATGACGAATCAAATTATCAGAATATGATATTGAAATTGTATATAAACAAGGCGTATTAAATAAGAATGCGGACTTCCTGTCTGGGCTAGAGATAAACGTTCACGACGAAAACAAAGACGCAAGCAGATTTTACTTAAGATCATTTGATGAAGGTCTGCTTGATAATGGAGAAAATTCACAATGCACAGAGTCATTATTGTTGAAACTGGGGAACCAGACGAAATTGATAATGATAACATTAATAATGAAAATGATAATCATACAGTACATTCAAATATTGAAAATCCAATCATCACAATCCCTGTAATAGAAAAATCAGTCAATATCGGAGATAACCAAATTTTTATATCAGAAGTAAATTATACCCCCGGAAAACCAAACGTGATAAAATTATTCGATAATAAAAAAAAATAGACTAGTTGTGCAATTCATCATTCGTAAATGATGTAATTAAATTCGTGAAACAATTCATAGTCCCAAAGGTAAAATATTGTCTATATTTTGAGAGCCCGATTTATGAGGAATTCTGTGTAACCTTACAAACTTATTTTAAGAATTCTCAAATACATTTTGTTAGATGTACCGAAAAGGTAAGGGATGTTGAAGATAAGGACGAAGTCCTTAATATTATAAAAAATTACCATGAAGGTAAAACTAATCATAGAGGAATCGATGAAACAGAAAACAAGCTAATACGTCGTTTTTACTGGCCTGATTTGCGCCGCACTATCCAAGAATATATCAATCATTGTGAAATTTGCTTACTTAGTAAATATGAAAGAAATCCATTAAAACCAAAATTTAATTTAACTTCAACACCGGTAAAACCGTTTGAAATAATTCACATCGATAGTATTTCTTTACAAGGATCCAAATTCCTTACACTAATAGATTCATTTTCAAAATATACTCAAATTTATAAACTAAGTTCGTATCAAGCAATAGATATTGCAAACAAACTAATTGTATTTTTCAGTCACCACGGTATTCCTAACCAAATAATTGCAGACAACCATTTAGAGTTTAAAAATTCAATAATTAAAGAATTATTGGAATTACATATAATTAAATTACATTTTATCAGTTCTCAGCACCCAGAATCAAATGGGATGGTTGAACGTGTTCATTCCACAATAATTGAACACATCCGTATGTTTAATAATCAAGACCTATACAAAAAGGAACCGATAGAAATCAAAGTTAATTATGCAATTCTTGGATACAATAGCTCGATTCACTCTACTACCAAATTTGCGCCATTAGAGGTAATCACTGGTCATATGGATACTCCAGACCCAGGTAATATTAATGAAAATACTAGAATTATTAATGATTATATTATGAATCATAAACGTAAAGTAAAATTAATCTACGACAAAATAAATGAGCGTAAATGAGCGAATAATGGATATGGTAGAGAAAATATAGTAATCAAAAATGTAAATGAAATACAAGACGACTTGTTCTTTGCTCCAAGAGAGTTTTCACTAGCACACTGTGTTTCTACCGATTTACATATGAACGCTGGCATAGCGTTGCAATTTAAAGAAAGATTTGGAAGAGTAGAATTACTTAAATCCCAAAAACCTGAGGTCAATTCGCTGTGTTTCTTAAAAGAAGAAGGACGGTACATAATTTATTTAATAACAAAACAAAAGTATTACGATAAACCAAGTTACGAAAATTTATTTAACACCTTAATAAAAATGAAAGAATTTTGTCAATTAAGGGGCATCACCCAATTAGCTATACCTAAACTAGGTTGCGGTTTAGACAAACTAAATAACGAAATTGTAAAAACCTATGATTGAATACGTATTCAAAGTTTCAAGTATTAATGTCCACATTTACATTGGCGAAAATAAAATGAGTAATTCTCTTCCAGGTCGATCCTCGTCTCCTTGACGCGGGCTACTGTAATAAAGAATATTACTAATAATGCAGGAATACTACCAATTTACTTAGGACCTGCGAAGTTACAGAAGGCAGAACATACCTTCGTACATCATTATGAGCTAAAACCGATATATCAAGAATATGATAAATTAAATACCCAATATCAATTTTTAAAACAAACGCTTAAGAATATTTCTCAATATGAAAAGGATTTCGATAATTATAATAGAATATTAAATTTCACTCGCGAAGCGATTGATAATAAAATTAATAATTTCCGCATACATAGTATGTCCGGAAATAAAAACCGAAGAGGCCTAATCGACGGACTAGGCACTATTGTAAAAACTGTAACAGGAAATTTAGATGCCAGAGACGGTGAACGTATTGATGCAATATTAAATCATTTAAAAACTAACGAACACCAAATTGCAAATCAGTTAAAATACGGGTACAGTTTAAGTACCCAATTAATTAAGAATTTTAATAATACTATCAAAAGTATTGAACACAATGAGTCAAACTTGAAGTCGAGGATCATGCAATTAAGTGCAATTTTGAAGGGTGAAGTTGATCACCAACACGTCTCCTATACAAAAGATTTGTTTAACCAATTAATCATATTTTACACTATTATTCTAAATATCTTCAAAAATATCGAGGACTCAATTTTGTTCTGTAGAGCCAAAATCTTGAGCCCCAGTATTATTGATTCGAAATATATTATCTTTTATAACCAACAATTACCCTTTGAATTAAAATCTGATAATATTCTAGATTTCGAATCCATGATTAATGTTAATTGCAAAATTGAATCAATGCGAATAATTTATTTCCTGTCTCTCCCAATAAATTATGAGCTTAATCTTGAATTGTACTATTTAAATCCAATTCCCTCTAAACAATCGACCGAGTTTGTCACAATAATACCGAAGGTTGTAGGTAAGCTAAGAGAGTTCCCCGACGAAATCCCCATAAGGATTACATGGGAGCTTTTCACACGCCTAATACATCCGGTCGGGCTGGTCGTCGAATTCGTCTAAGTCCCTTATCAGCGATGTGTATATTGGGCTGCCTAACCTCTGCGCGGGAGCCGCCATCTTGAATTTTGGATTACGCGCGAGTTTTGAATTATTTGAATTATTAATTAATTAATTTAATTAAATATTTTTACGGTCTACCGGGTTCGATCCATGGAACTTCCTGTCGTGTGTGTTTACAAGCCCGAGACGTTATGCAATGCGCTAATCTCGGAACTGATAAGAGTCACACTAAATGTATGTGTTAAATATTATCGCAGGACATCCTGTCGAATTGTGCTGAGGAGCGAACTTGTAGCGCCATCTGGCGAAGGATTGATAAGAAAAAATTACAGGTGGCTGCTATCGCCCGGGTGTGTCCCCCATCTAACGAGCGACACAAGTACTCTTACAGGTGCCTAGTGATAACCAGGAATACCAACTGTCGTACCACCTTAAATTTTTCGTAATCCCTGTGATTTGGTAATATACGGGTACCGATTGAGAAATAAATTTCGTGTCAATATACGAGGCCGTAAAATATTAAATCCAATATGGCGTGCGTGTGTAAATTGAAGATGGACGACAGCGTAAAATGTAGAGGAGGATCGACTAACAGCGTGTGCAAATCCAAAATGGCATGCGTGTGTAAATTCAAGATGGAGTCCAGCGTAAAATGTACAGGAGGATCGACTAACAGCGTGTGCAAATCCAAGATGGCCCGCGTGTGCAAATCAAAGATGGAGGACAGCGTAAAATGTACAGGAGAATCGGATAACAGTATGTACAGGGTGTTTAATATAAATCCAATATGGCAACCGGAAGTCAAACATCCGGTCACAGAATAAAAAATGGCGACAGGAAGTGTCATTTCCGGTGCTGCAAAATAGGCCTTCAAGGTGCTCAAACGAAAGGTCTCGTCGCGTAGATTAGGAATATGAAATAAAAACTATAACTTTACCTGCTCCCAAGCGAGAAAGTTTTGTGTGCTGGCAGGGAGGAAGAGACGTATGCGTTCTCAGCGGGAACGCTCAGTTTAATGAAAATAGTAAGCTGGACGCGAACGTTTATCGTCATGGCGAACAGTGAACTTGTCCTGAGAGGCGATTCCAAATTAACGGAAGATGAAGGTAAGTTGACATCTATTGCCGTCTAAAAATTGCAACTTATGTTATTCCTTATTTTTACAGAATTTGCAGATGGCTGTGACGCCGGCAGATGTCCAGTATGCCTGAATAACTTAATAAAATATGCGATGAATTGTGGGCATTCGTATTGCTCATTTTGCAACAGCATATTAACTTCGTGTGCCGTATGTAGGGTAAAGAAAACGCTGGTATTTAGAATATATCTGCCTACATATAACACGCAAACAACAATCCCCGAATCAGCTAAGAAGAGAAAATTAGAAGAAGACCCAGCGCCTGTTTTGGCCACGCTAACACCTGTGAGATACCCATCCGTGCAACCGGCTCGAAGATTGACATTCGAGGAATTCGAGCGATTTGTTAGAGTGGAGAGATTTGGATCGGAGCGATAATTCAGAGGACGCAATTATATTTTCAACGCAGGATATATTGGACAGAATGTAAGTCTTGTATGGAGGGGGTCTACCTATATATTTAAGCCGGAGTTTTAAAAACCATTCGAGTATAAACAGCCGACTAATTAAGATGTCTTTCGTTAAAGTTGAAACCGAGGTCGATCCTCTAGAAATGGAAATCCGCACGTTCTATTCAAGTATTTATTGAAATCAAATGATGACATTTGGCCTCTAAACGATTTATGCCCTCGACTATAAGGCCGAATGTGAAAAACAAATTCTTTTAAATAAAAACTACGATAAGTGTCAATACACTAATCTCAAAATCGACAAAAATCATTTTGAGATAATACCGATAATAAATCAATATCTGGCCGTATTCCAAACTCCAGAAGAACTCAAATTCGGCTGCAAGGACGAAACTGAAGTGAAAAAACTTACTGGAATCTACCTAATCAAGAAAGAAGACTGTCTGCTCTTCTTTAGAAATCAAGAAAGTACTCATCACGGCCCAACATTCGGGAGCCCTGTTGTTATCAACGGCAACAACATGGTCCTGTATAAATCAAACTATACAGGGTTTAAAATAAATTGAGACAAACTTAATTTAGAAGATGTTCCAGTAATCCATGAGCTACCACTCGATTTGGAAACCCAAGACTTCTACACCCCGAGTATTTGGACCACCTTCCTGTACGTCGCCATCATCGGAGTCTTAAGCTACATAGCTGTAAGAGAAATTAGAAGAAGACGACAACAAGGATCAACAACGGACCCAAATCTTCAACTCCCAGGCGACGCCAGAATCTAAGGGATGAGGAGTTACCTGCGGTCACAAACAATCAGCTTCTTTATTATTATATAAAGAGTATTATTTAGGACGGATGCATATGAGCGCATCCCACGCATTATATATTATCTTTTATTGTTCATTTATAATAAAGTTATATTACTAACAGGTTGGCCTTGCCACCACACACTCTATATTCGTATTCCGTACTAACAATATATTAAATTCTAAGTTTTAAAATAAATGTTCCTTTTTTTTAAACCTACGTTTCGGCCCGTGATACGTATTTTATATATACAGGGTGTATCAGCCAAATGGAATAAATTCAATAATATATAAATGGGGGCGTTTTTAAAAAAGCGTTTTTTCGAACACGCCCCCATTTATATATTATTGAATTTATTCCATTTGGCTGATACACAGTGTATACAGGGTCCTGCAACAGTGCGTCGGGCTTTCCTAGCGCCCTTCCCGTGAGAGATAGAAAAAAATATTTCATACATAAAGTTATTAGCTTAAACATCTTTATGCGGTAAAATTATTTTCAAACATACAGGGTGTCGCAATTTTGCGGAATAACAAAAACAATCAATTTTTTTAAATAGAACACCCTGTATTTATTCAGGTTTTATGTTGACATTTTTCAATCTCTACAATGTTGTCTATTTAGTTTTGGATTATGTTGCAGTGTTACGAATTTACAATTTATTTTTCTAAATATCATGCATAAGCAAGCTCAACTTTAAAAAGTCGTAACAACCTCATTTTTTGAAGGTAAGAATAAGTTTAAGCAATAATCTTAGTGTGGTTAATAAGCAACCTTTTTATAATGAGAAATTTGAATTTAGTTATACAGGGTGTCCAGAAAAAAATGCCAAACTTTGCAAATTTCAAAGCGGTATAACCCAATTTTTTTTTAAATGTGATATTTTATGTCATTATTAGATAGGTATTTTTCTTCTCTTCAATTTGATGTGGCATATCTTATGTCTAAACCCCATAGTTGTTGAGATATTCAATATTTTTTACAAAAGTTACCATTTAATTACAATTTTATGCATTGAAGTAGGCGATGCTAAGACAAAACAACTGTTAAAATGTAAGTAAGAATCAATGTGAGATGAACAAATACATTTTTAACATTACTGTAGTATCGTTTCTCTTTTGTATTAATAATTTTGTATTCTCTCATGGTTTTGGAATAAAATAATTAATCGTATTACAGAAGTACTATCTACTATTTTACTATGTTCGTTTCGTACTATTTCGTACTATTACTAGGAATTTCTACTATGTTGGTTTTAATTGTAATCTGTTTTCTCTGAGTCGTTCAAACACTTCTTTTAATCGATTTATGTGTTCTCCTGTTTCTTCGCTTGAGAATACAATAAGGTTGTCCCGATATATACCAAACAAAGTACACCTGTTAAACCTCGCAAGACATTATACATCATTCTTTGTCAAGTGGCAGGTGCGTTTACTAATCCGAATGGCATTCTTGTAAAATGATAATGTCCCGTTGGTGTAGAAAATCCCGTGTTTTTCTTGATCTCTTTCGTAAATTTCGATTTGGTGGAAACCGCTGGTTAAATCCATGGTTGAAAATAATGTAGAGCCTAAAAGTTGGTCCTATGTGTCCTGGATATGTGGTAGTGGAAAGAAATCTGTTTTTGTAACTGCATTTAAACTTCGATAATCAATGCATACTCTTAATTCTGGTACCTCCCCCTCGTAAACTTTCTTTTCAACGAGTACAACAGGTGCCGACCATGGGCTTTGCGACTCCACGATAATGTGTTCATCTAACATTTTATTAATTTGTTTGTCAAATTCTTTTCTTTTTGAGCAAGGTACTCGATAAGGTCTTTTGGTTATTGGGTGTACGTTTTTTTCTATGATTTTCCGATGTTTTACGTGTGATGTATGTGTTAATTTTCTTTTTGAATTACTAAAAATGTCTGCATAATCAATTAATAAGTTCCGTAATTCATGTTTTCCTACTGTCGTTTTGTTTAATTTTATAATTTCGTCTGCAATTTCTTCTCTCTCTTTCCTTGAAAGGTTTTCCTCGTAATTTCTTACTTCAGGTATGGTTCCGTGGTAACTATTTCCTATCTGTGAATTTCTTGTCAATTTTATTGGCTCTCCGGTACCATTAATTAACCCGATCGGGACATGTTTCTCTGCCTTGCAAAAATTTTTGCCATTAAAAATCCTTAGGTATAGAACACGGTTCCACTAGAAAATTAACAGCTTCCGGCGGTTTACATTTTAGTATTCCTTGAGTAAAAATTTCCGTATATGGAGGTATCTCTATATCAGTTTTAATCATTACCGGATTAAGTTCTTTATTATTAGGACAGCTATCATCACTATTATAGTTGTAATTATAACACTTATATTAAGTTAAGATTTAAATACAATAACAAACGCGAGGGTTTACACATGTCACGAACATTTGATCTAACATGCGTGAACAGTATCAATCGAGAATAGCGAATAATAGAGAGCGGGTGAACATTGACTTTCCCTTATATAATCTTTCCTAAGAATAATCAAGGTTCACTCTGGTATTTTTCCCGTTGGAACTTATACATCCATACATTCAGTGGAACAATGTTTGTTCAGGCTAGTTTTAGGCTTTAATTCACTTGCCCCTGTTTAATGGGTTGTACACTTATTACTACTTATGCACCTGTGTTTCCTAGATATAATGCGGTATTAAAAACGACGCCTGCTATGCGTATAATTAACTGGTTTAAACATTACATGTAGTAAACATCTTATCTACTTATGTGTTTTTATCCCCAATACATTTATTTTCATAACGGGTTTTCTACCTGTTACCTTCATGCGATTACAAAATAACTAACACTATTGAATTGCTTGTATTTTAGTTATCATCTCTTGTTATTTACACGTTTGAACTTCATTCCATAAGAAAAGGTTGAAATATGTCATCAGAAAACTTGAATAAATACAGGGTGTTCTATTTAAAAAAAATGTTTGATTTTGTTATTCCGTAAAATTGGGACACCCTGTATATTTGAAAATAATTTTACGGCATATAGATTTTTAAACCAATAACTTTTTGTACGAAAAATGTTTTTCTATCTTTCACGGGAAACGCGCTAGGAAAGCCCGACGCACTGTTGCAGGACCCTGTAGATATGTAGACCATTCATTATTATAGAGTTTTTATATTTGTTTTTAATTTTTTTTTTATTATTGCCTTAAACGTTGTCTAATATATTATGTTATGAATAATACTATTAAATTTTGCTTAGAATTAATAAATGCCGTTTTTAATTTGAGTTGACTACATTATGCTTCTGTTAAAAGCAACGATGCGGGATGTACAGGCGTTTTATAGGTAAACCACAAAAAAATGCCGAGCCAACTCGAGTTGCCGCTATTAATATCTCGAGGTATTCGAATACGTTTATAACTCGAGATGAGCGAATACATTTATTCGAGTCGGCGCAACACTAATTCCACTAAAAAAAATTGAAATACGTTTAATTTAAGTGCTCACTTAAATTTTATTATTTATTTTTGAATGCCTAATTATAAATTTTTCAGCTGTAAATAAAAAATAATTTTTATCTAAGAGATTAAAAAAGATTTTATTTTAACGGCAGAAGGACCCACGTTGGTCGATAGCCAGTTAGGGATACCATCTCTAACATATACGTTCACTACTACTAAAAAAGATAGGTATACATACATCTCTACAAAAAGTGTTACAAATTAAACGGCGAAGCCAAAAACGTAATAATATATAGGGGGGCTCCATTTAAAAAACAATAGTTGATGACTTCCGGTAGAACCCAAAGCGATAGAAGGTTGAAAGTATTTCACCTTGAAGAACGAAATCAGCTGTTTGGATGATTTTTTTCAGATTTTTATTTCATCGGGAATCCCATAAACTTTTAAGGACGGTTTTCGAGAGAGACTCTGCATTTAAAACTAAGTACTGATGTACAGAGATGTACTGATGTTTATCATTGCTTTCAATCATATTACATATTACATAATTATGAACAAGGCGCAGCAATCACCCATATAAGCAGAATTTTGAAGCGTTTTATATACATTAAATAATCAAATTTCATTTCAAGAACGTAATTGTAATACCTAGGCATGTTATCTGGCTTTAGTAAAAAATAACAGCAATATAATATAAACAGCACAATTTATGATATTTTTTTAATGTAATTAGGGCCACTAGGACCATGTCTATAAATGATCACAGTCTCAATATGCAATAATTAAAAAATGTATATCAATCTAGAATTGTAAATTACTAAACAATGTTTGTCAAATAGTAATACGCCAGATTTTCAAATTGATATAAATATTGATAATAGATGTATTTAAGAAATATATAAACCCTGAAATATTTGCACATTCATTTTATCTCTAACTATACAATAAACTGGTCAATTGACAAGAAAGTTTTACACTCCAATTTAGAACATTAGAATTTCACATATATTTGGCAAACTCTAAGCCTAAATTTGAGCAATATTATATTTAAAGATCGAATACATAAAGTATTTAAAAATCAACAAATTGTTACATTTTTACAAATTTTAGTTCCTAAGAAAACCGACTACATGCAATATAATACATATGTTTACATAAAACATTATAAATTCATAAACTGCAACCGATAATAATATACACCAATTTATATACTAAATCACACCTTAATTACAAGGGTCTTTTTCAATAATCTTTCTTCCTAGCAAGTCTAATTTCTCAGGAACTATTTTCACATCATCATCAGAATCAGAGTTTGAACTGTCATCAGATGTGGAGTCATTATAACAACCTAATCCCGGAAGAATGCCTATGCAAGTTAAACCCTTATTCATCTTTTTGCCTTCATCAGTTCTTTGCCCCACCTTTACATCGAAAGAATCTTTCTTCTCAATTGTATCCTCCACCTCAGAGATTTTGCGTTTTTTAGACTCTGGCTTTTTTACAACAATGCCTTGCAAAAGCTTCATCTGTGATTTTCGGTTATTTGGATTAGGTCTTGGTCTGTTTGCCATTATTTCTGCTTGTAGTTTTTGATCAATAGCCTTTTCTTGTAGTGATGCAACACGGTTGCGGTAATCGTTCAGTTCCTTTTCCTCTTCCAATGATTTTTTTCTGTCCGCTGCTAATTTTGTACGATCCACCAAGTCAAGGAATTCAATTTCATCATCGTCAAGACCTTTGATCATATTTTCTGTAATGATTGATATTGAGTCGTAAACAAACTTGAATTAAGAAAATTGACTTACTTAATTTGTGCGCCTCTTCATACTCCAAATCTTTTTTGTACTTCTGCTCCTGTAGTCGATCAAAAAGGCTTCGGTTGTCGTACGTTTCTTCCGGACGCTCTGCAAATATGCTCACATTTAGGTAAATAAAACTAGATCATTTCAGGCTATTACAAGTATATTGTTGCTAATGACATTCGATTAGGCTCGAATTTGGTTCGTACATACGATTACAACAAAAGACAGACTGTTTGTGATCTAATATTAGTAAATAAATATATTAGGTTAGATTTGTTGTCACCGTTTTACCTAAGGGATCGTCCTCCTTTCGCACACGTTCCCATTCTTCTTGTCGTTTTTGCCTTAATTCAACTACTTCTGTCTCTGTAATGAAACCTGAGCTCATTATGTAGAAATTGTTTGATAATTCCGAGTTATGTGTTATTTAATGACCGACAGTTCTCGGTCGGCAGGGGCGGGCGACATCTAGAATAAGGAATCCAAAGCATACCTTGCGCACTCTATACGATTTAAATTGACCAGGTTTCGTGTGGGTACGAACCTATACAAAATAGATAGCGCCAAAATCTGTAGTCGTTTACAAGGTCGCTGTAATTTTTTAAAGAACTCTGTCCGCCATTATGGACACATTATATGTGCTGAATAACCAGTGATCCACATTCATCATAATTTCCATTGTTTGTGAATAACGGCCGGTAGCATACAGACAGATTGTATGTACCTTTTGAATCCGTTGGCCGTTTGAATCGTCAACAATACAGACACAGATAAATACAGATCAAGTAAAGCACAATGAGAAAACGACATTGCTGCATTAGAGCGTGAAAGCTGGCAGCCCAGCTAATTTGGTAAGTGAATTATTTTTTTCATATGACATTGAAGTAATTTTCATACTTTTTTTTAGATAAGCAGGGATATGCGACAGAGACAATGCTTGGTACATCGGAGTTTGCGTTACTTTTTGACAAACTATTTGACAGTGTATTCAATTCAAATTTTGAAGATTATTAGATTTATTAGACCACAAGGCGAATATGTCCGACCCCGCATTGCAAATTGGATAACCACATTAAAAGGTATGCAAAGCATCTGGAACAAATTACACGCTAAGGGAATTAATGTCTTTGTTCGAGAAATTTGAATCAGGACCCTGTTGAAAATTTTTTTGGTGGTGTCCGAAGTTATGGTGCTCGGAATATAAATCAAACACCTGCTGCCTTCAGAGCTTCTTATAAAGCTTTGATTATTAATAATCTTATGACTCGCCATTCTCCATTTGCAAATTGCGAGGAAGATGGTTGTAGAGGGGCACTAAATTCTGTCCAAAACTTAATAACGATTAAAGTTCATACGCCAACTGAGATAGTGTCCCCAAATGTCTCTGATGAGTTCATATTTATACACAACCCCAGTTTTCTGGCGGACAATATAAATATGTACATATCAGGATATTTGGCCCGCAATATGTTGAGAAAATTACAAGGATGTAGTATATGTAAACAGGACCTGGTTTCCGATACGTTGGAATCCATTCACTCCTATATTGAATGTAGGGAATTTACACGTGGAAATTTACTGCGACCAAACTCTAACTTCTTCAAATACGGTAATCAATGTTTGCAAATTATGCGGTTTTACATACCGAAGATTTGCACTCATTTTAATACAGTATCATTTTTTACACATAAAATGTCTTGTACAATTATTCCAAATTTTTGTCACTGTCATATTCACAATTTGGCTGACCTAATTTTAAGTCTTCTGATCCCATTTGATGTTGTGGTGTGGATACAGAACATCAACAACATACTGCAAGGAAAAGAACTTCATAAAATTAATGATCCAGTGGAAAAACTAGCATTAGTTAAATATTAAAAAACCAGATCGCGACATTTAGGCCTTACAAAATCAAAAACTGTCATACATTAGTTCCTCGTTAAATGTCTGCATTTGGTTATCTGTGCGGGCATTATTATATATCTGGAGTTTCTTGTAAATAATTTTTTTAGTGTTTAGTTTTGTAGGATATATCTTCCTTCAATTTGCATATGGATTGACAAGCGCATAATTTTATTAATAATTGGACGTGGCACATTGTATAGTTATTTGTATTATAAGTAAAGAAAAGTATTGTTTTTCTTTACATTTTTTATTGTTTATTCACACTATTTTAAATGTATTCATCTATCATATAATTATTATAATAAACATTTATTAATATATTTAATGATTAGTTTATATGTGCATATACTAGTGTCATGTAAATTACAATAATGTTATACAATGCTACAATGCAAACAATAGCCCAGGAAAATATGTGAACCAACGTTTCATCCATTTAAATCTCCTGCAATCGAAACGACTGCAGCATTATCTTGAAGACATTGTTTGCACGGGAGCACATTATATATTATAAGTAAAGAAAAGTATTGTTTTTCTTCACGTTTTTTTTATTGTTTATTCACACTATTTCAAATGTATTCATGTATCATAATTATTATTGTAAACATTTATTAATATATTTAGTGATTCCTTTATATATGCATATACTAGTGTTTTTCTTGAGATAACTACTATTTGTTTATGCAATTATTGTATAGCGGGAAAGTTTAATCAATTAATTTAATGAGCTAAGTTGCATTGTTAGCTATAGATTTATTTTATAGTGTTTTTAAATCAATTATCATCGACGTTTCGCACTACGATTCAAAGGTTCTTCATGATGTTTAGATTATATAACACAAATAACTAACTATAATCTGAAATTTAAAAGAATTGGAAAATTTATTTATAAAGATTTTTATTTATTACAACAATTCAAGATTATAGTAAGTTATTTGTGTTATATAATCTAAACATCCTGAAGAAGCCTTCAATCGAAGTGCGAAACGTCGATGATAATCGATTAAAAACCACTATCAAATAAATCTATAGCTCCAATACAACTTAGCTTATCAAATTAATTGACTAAATTTCCCGCTATATTATAATTACATATATATATATTTATTTACAAATCCCGCTTTTTTTGACGATATAGCGCCATCTCGTGTGTTCTTTTGTTAAGAAAATGGTACGGACCTACCATGCATAGAGGGCGCAAACGCGACAAATGTTTTTTACAGAGAGTAGCCTATCTGTATATATATAATCTGTGATCCAAAGTTCAATTTTCGATACCGTATTATTATACCCAAAATATCACTCAATTGAAAAATGGAAGCTGCATTTTTGAGGCGGCTTCACAATCGCCCGCGAACGGAACGGGAATGGGAAAGGTAAAAATATGCCCGGGATAAAACCATCACCAAATTCCCGTTCCCGTCCCGTTCCGTTATTCATGGTTACTATACTCTATTTAGTAACTAGGAGGAACTATTCAAATTTGGCGCGCGAATGCCTAACCTGTGATTAGCTGAAAGCATGCCCATTTCACAGGGCACCAAAACGCTGTTTTTAACGCATATAACCTCAATTCGAAACGTCCGTCAGTCTTATTTTCTTAATATAGCGCGAAATTTTGCAAGTAAACAATCAGTTCTGTTCAGAACTTATCTTCGGAGTGTTAATAGTTAATTTTGCTTATATTATTGTGATGGATTCTGAACCCAGTACAAACTCAGCGATTCACTCATTTTGGTGAGTTCTTCACACCGACATGTAGGGAAATTATTTTCCTCCCCCCGTGGGCACTTATTTTAATAATACAACGATTTAGTTTCACGATTCTTTATTCGTCACTTTTACTACAGTTACGCGTACTCGCCATCTTCACCTACCGTCCCCTTCTCCTCTCGCCAAGGCGCCAAATTCAAAAACTTCTCCTACAGTTCGGCCAGTCCTGACATAATGGTCGGCTCGAACATTTAGGTACAACTCTTTGCATTTTCCAGTGCAATTGGTTACATAATCATTGAGGCATAACATAAGTGAACATAAGGGCGTAACATAAGTGAACATAAGGGCATAACATAAGTGAACATAAGGGCATAACATAAGTGAACCTAAGGGCATAACATAAGTGAACATAAGGGCATAACATAAGTGAACATAAGGGCGTAACATAAGTGAACATAAGGGCATAACATAAGTGAACATAAAGGCGTAACATAAGTGAACATAAATAAGTGAACATAAGGGCATAACACAAGTGAACATAAGGGCGTAACATAAGTGAACATAAGGGCATAAACTTGATATAACTGAAAACTGGCGTAAACGATTCTAAGGACCGGGGTAGATCTTAAGTCGGCCGGATTCAAGGACGCTCTTGTAGGGCCTGCTAGTAAGTTGAAAACCTGGAACGTCCTCGACAATGTACCTATCATTCGGAAGCTCTTTTATCACGATGTAGGGTCCTCTAAACTTCGGTGCTAACTTCTTGCTCTCACCTGGGGTCGTGTCAACGTTCTTGACCATTACCATGTCGTGTACGCGATACTTGGTCGGCTCTTTGTGAGTTCTATTGAAATATGCTTCGTTGTACTCCTGGACAATTCGCATATTCTCCGCAGCTGCCTCTCTTCGCTGCACCAAATCCCTTGGTTCAGGCTCAGTCAATCCCTCCAATAATTCTCTCAACGGGTCTACTATCTTCCCTCGTTGATTTATTCCAAAAAGTTGCCTGCTCGGCGTGTCCTGGGTTGAGCGGCTTAAAGTGTTGTTGAATGCGAACTCGACATCATCTAAAACCTCATCCCATTCCTCGGCGGTCCTTGTGATTTTACTCAACATTGGGGTCATACCCCGGTTAATTCGCTCAATTTGTCCGTTCGCGCGAGGCGTACCTGCTGCAACAAGTACGTGCTTTATATTTGCCTCCTGCGTGAACTCAGCAAAAGCGTTAGAGGTGAAAGCGGCTCCTCTATCAGAAACAAGTGTCAACGGTCTGCTGTAATGGTTAAAGTAGCGTCTCAGGTGTTTTACGGCTTCGTCGGAACCGGTTGTTCTGCAGGCATAGAGTTTAACGTGCTTACTAAACCCATCTATTATTTCGAATACGTATTTGTTCCTACTGGCCGTCTTTGCAAGCGGCCCATAGTGGTCAATATGGATCGTCTCGAACGGCTGCACCCCCTTTGGTATACTATGAAGTGCCCCTTCCTTCTTCCCTGCCTTGGGCGAATAGCTTATGCACTTCAAACAGTTACTTACGTATCTTTTCACTTTTGGGGTCATCTGTGGGAACCAGTAATGTCTCCTTATTAGTTCGATCACCTTGGGAACAGAGACGTGTGCCATATCGTCGTGGCATCCTCGTATCACGTTCGCTTCCATGCATCCCGGGACCCAAAACAGTAAACGATCGTCATGCTTCTTGTACACAAGTCCATTCACCATTTCGTAAACAGGACTCTCTTCGTTCTCCAATTCACATTTGATCTTTGCTATGTTTTCATCTTGTCCCTGCTTCAGAGCTAGTGTCAACTCAAGCGGGGTGTCTTCTAGGATCAGAACGTTATGGTGACGGCTGAGGGCATCTACGTGTTCCATTCTCTTTGCAAGTCGGTGTTCGACTTCGTAATTGTAATTTTCAAGCTCTAGGGCCCATCTGACAATTCTGTGGTTGATTTCCTTCTTATTCAGAGTGAGTTTCAGGCTGTTACAATCGGTTACAATCTTAAACCTAATACCATGTAGGTAGACCCTAACTCTTCTCAGCGCGTAGATTATTGCTAATGCTTCCAGTTCGTAGCTATGATACTTCCCTTCAGCAGGACTCGTCCTTTTGCTGAAATAAAAAAATGGTCGGAAAGTGTTATAACACTGCTTCTGTACAAGAATGGCACCGTAGCCTAAGCTGCTAGCATCGCAGTGGAGTTCAGTAGCTGCTTTTGGCGAATATATCGATAGTATTGGTTCAATAATCAATGCATTACGTAGGTCTTCAAATGCTTCAAGTTCCTTCGGCCCAAACTTAAATACAGCGTCTTTCCTGAGGAGGTCATAGAGAGGTTTGGCTCTCATAGAGAATGATTCTATAAATTTTCGGTATGTATGATGCAAGTCCTAAAAATCCGTGCACCTGCCTTGTACTTCGTGGCAGAGGAAAGTTCTTCACTGCCTGCAGGTGCTGTTCATCTGGTTTTATACCTGCAACATTGATGGTTTAACCGAGGTAAGTAACACTATGGTATAAGAAAAAGCACTTCTCCAGTCTCAGCTCCAGCCGATTGTTTACCAACACTTCGAACACTTCCTTGCATACCTCTATATTTTCTTTAACCGTTTCGGTGGCGATCAAAATATCATCTATATACACGAGCACTTTGTCACGGTCAATGAGGTCTCTAAAAATATGATTAACGTATCGCTGAAAAACTGCTGGTGCATTGGTGAGCCCAAACGGCATCCTGGTAAACTCGTATTGTCCTGTTGGGGTCGCAAATGCGGTCAGTTTAATTGACTCCTCATTCATCTTGATCTGATGGAATCCACTCTTTAAATCTAATTTAGTAAACACCCTCTTTCCTCGCAACCGGTCAAGCTGGTCTTCGATTAATGGCAAAGGAAAACAATCTTTTATCGTCAAGCTGTTCAGAGTCCTATAGTCAACGCAGATACGTGTGGATCCGTTCTTCTTCTTCGTCAGTACTATCCTGGAACAGTATTCTGAGCTGCTGGGTCTGATGATACCTTCGTTCAGCAGTCCGTCGATAATTCCTTGCACCGTTCTCTTTTCGGCAAAGGACAAACGATAAGGGTGCCCTGTGAAAGGTGTGTGATCAGGACGTACAATAATCCTCATCTCGTAGTTGACCGCCGGTTTCAATGGTTTCCCTGCGAGCGCATAGCTTTCCATGTACGTCTTGGTCATCTCCCCTATGTCGTAACTGGTTAAGGCGGAGTTAATACTAATATCACAATCATCATTATTACATACATCTATTGCTAACAATTCTACATCAAAATCAGACTCATTAGTTTCAAAGGTATTTGGTTCAGTGATATCGGTTTCAGTATCACAAGTTCTGGCAACATGAAAGCTTGGTTGAAACGTTACCACTACATCTGACCTTGATACAAAGTCTCTACCTAGTATACAGTCTTGTAACATTGTTCCCTCCGGCACTAGGTAAAACGTTATCCCTGGGACGGACACATTGTTAACATAAGCATCTGCTTTGTATAATAACAACACACTTAAAGTGGAACCGTTTACTCCGGTAAAAACACAGTGATCACTGAAAGGTAGTCTTAATTCGGGCGACACTAATCTTTCCTTGAGTAATGATATGCCACTGCCCGTGTCTATCATGGCGTTTACAGTAAATAATGGGGTTCTCACTTCGGACGTGTATGCCACTGCTATTTTGTCAACTAGCATCGTCGTCGAGTGAGCACTCCTTTGGTCTGGTTGGTCTGTTCCTGTTGGACGTTCTGGACAATTTGAACTTCTGTGCCCCATCTTGCCGCATGCAAAGCAACTTCCTGGCTGCCTCTTGGGTTGCGGGCACTCTCTAGCTCTGTGTCCCGTCTGGTTGCAGTTGAAGCATCGGAGTCCTTGAGCGCCCCCTTGTGATCTCTGCTGTCCATCACGTCGTACTGCACCTCGTCCTGTATTTCCACTACCCATAATTGGTTGCTGCACACTGCTGCGCTCAGGCTGGGTGACATTCTTCAGTACTCGTAGCATGTCGTCGAGGGAGGTAAAGTCTGCAATTCTCGCTTGCGTTTGCAAAACACGGTCATTCAACCCATCGATCATGTACTCGATCATGTCAGAGTCACTCATGCCTGCTCTATTGCCTAATGCTAATTTTTCATGGAAATATGTAACAAAAGTTTCTCTCTTACTCCACTTCCTAGCTTCAAAGGTACGCATTGCTTCTAGCTTGTTTGGCTTGTACGAGAAATAAACAAGTAACTCTTCCTTAAATTCCCTCCATCGCATGGTTATGTGTTCCATCCGTGAGTGATACCATCGTTCTGCTTGGCCCGTTAACTTCCCTATCGCGACCAGCTGAATCACTTCCTCCGGGACTTGGTAGGTTCTTCTGACTGTTTCTACTCTGGCAACCCATGAAGCTGCGTCTCCGTTCGCACCGTCAAACTGGGGTAATAGCGACGACAGTTCCTTATGAATAAATCGGGTCTCCGTATTCCTTTCCTCACGTGGTTGCGTTAATTGTCGCTGCTGGGTCAACAGGGCATGAACAGTCGATTCTACTAACTCTTGTACGGTAACTGGTGGGAAAACTAGTCGTTCTTGTGGACTCTCCGGGCTCTTCATAATTACTGTGCTTGCACGTGGCTCCGGCACACACCCTTCGAAATCCTCGTCCATTTCTGTCATCCGTCGACAAATCAGGTGAATCCCACTTCTGAGCTGTAGGGAAATTATTTTCCTCCCCCCGTGGGCACTTATTTTAATAATACAACGATTTAGTTTCACGATTCTTTATTCGTCACTTTTACTACAGTTACGCGTATTCGCCATCTTCAACTACCGTCCCCTTCTCCTCTCGCCAAGGCGCCAAATTCAAAAACTTCTCCTACAGACATGCCCCTGATATACCCATTATTAGAGCAACTTTCTTCATCAAATATATCTTCTGCCTCCGCCAAAAATCTCTCGCCTTCTTCGGGGTATAAGTTCGGGATTTCCCTTTCAGGTACGCAATCAGCTTCACGAATCTATAATATTACAGATATAAACACATGGCTATATAATGTATGACATTCAGGCGTAATAAATAAAACTAACCTCGAAATGTCCACATTTTCGTAGGCTTGTAGGTTAGCTTTATGACTGGGTAAAATCTGAGTAAAAATGACACGGCCGGGAAGGCCTCGTGTGCCAAACTTCAGTGGGCAATCCATTACTTCGCCACACTTGTACAGTAAATGACAATTATATTATATTTGATTTGTTTAAAAAAAAACTAGTGATTATACAGATGAAATTATTTAAACTTGCCGCCAAAAGTATCCGGTGATTTTTCTGGTAACTTTTTACTGTGTAAATTGTGTTTTGGGACTTACTTCTCCTAGTTATTAAATAGAGTATATACAGTATACATTCACGACCTTTTTGCAACCGAGTTGGCAGGGTTTTCTTTTTGTCATGTTGGACAAACTGATACAGTGATGCAGCGGAAGTTATTTTTTTTTGTCGATGTCTATTAGACATTTGCTTCCTGCCACATTGTCAGATTTATAATTTCCTGCCGTTCCATTTTCATCTCAAATAATTTAAACTTACATCTGGCAACAATGTTATTTAAAAAATATAACCTCAAATTGAAAATAACTTAACAAAAACTATTTGACAAGTTCCATTGGGGAATTCAGTTATTTCCGTAACACTACCAACCAAATTACTAGATATTCATACTCCCCTGACGCAAAAACATCGCGAATGCAGAGTACAAAGTAAATTTTACATTTTAACTTTCCCGTTCCCGTTCCCTTCTGTTCTCGGGCGATTATGAACTCGGCATAGATTCATAAATTCTTTATGCTACTATCTGCGAGAAATGAATGGTGGAATCCAACCCTAACATGCATTCATAGATTACTTACCAAAGAATATAAACAAAGAAATGGTAATGGGCATATTAATCGGCAGCACCGTGTAAGCGGCGACAATCTGCAATCTTATCTGAACCAGGGTTGCCATCTGTTTGGTATTTCACCGAACTGTTCGGTAACTTTATCCTGTGTTCGGTGTTCGGTGACGGGTTGAAATGTTCGGTAAAAGTGAGACGCTCGGCCTGGGAGGAAAAATTAAAATTATTAAAGCAGTTACGGCTATTCCATGCAGTAATGCTTATGTCGAGAGGTTTTCAGTTAATGAATAATTTGTGGACAGAAACAAGTTACACGTGAATATGGTAAAGGTAGAACCACATATGACTTATACAGATGGCTAATGCTTATGCGCGAATGTGTGGTTGCGATACGCTTGAAATGGAAACGAAATTCATTTAATGTGGAAATGATTTCAATGCAAGCGGTGGCGCCGTCGTCAGTTGTAAGGAAAACGCTGCGTGGAGCATATCGTTTAATATGGGATTTTGTTGCGAGTTGCGTTTGCTGCGATCGCTGGACATCGCGACGTCCAGCTTTCGACAATGCTTTATTAATGACAACGATTTTAATTAATCGTTATTTGATCAAGTTCATGAATTCCCGTGTTTATACGAACATGCAAGTAAGGGTTTTGAGCATTGCCAAATTTGCGAAGTATTTGTAGATTGCTTCTTCAAATTTACATGAATAAGATTCAAATTGCTCTCTATTGAATCTAAAAAAGTCATTAATTTTTTGCAATAATTGACTTACTTAAAATGTCTACTTTACTCAAGATTGGATCGTTATGGTTGTACCTTAATTTAATTTCGACACAGGATGTAATTAAAAAACCTCTGCATCTTTCATAAAAAAAAATTTAATATCCATGTTCTCCAAACAATTTATGTTTTGCGAAACACCAATCCCAAGGTACATTTAGTGGTGTGATACAAATTGTGAAATATTCTCAGGATCAATTTTATTTAAATCTGCCTGCCTTTTATAGTTTGGGTTCATGTAACCAAGTAATAGTTCTTTCAAAGTGGTCACTATTCTGTTGTGCAAATTTAATATAACTACTTTCACGCTTTGAAAATATTTATTTAATCTACAAATTTTGGTCCTATCTAAACATCTTATTTCTGCATTATGGAGAGCATTGTAATTTTTTTCGCTCGCTAGTAGATGATATTCCACATAATTTGCCGAAGAAAATCATTTCAAGGGCTGTCTGATTCAAAATTCGCCTAACAACGGATAACAGTTATAACCACCTAGTTTGTGCAGGTCGCAAAATTTTATGTGGTTCTACATTACAAAAGTCTTGAAATTCTCTCAGCATGGCTTGTCGTTTATCGCTGTTAAAAAAAACGATTTTTTTGCCAAATTTTCACATCTTCGTGGTAAGCATTTGCAAGCTTCCTTGCACACAAATGCAATGAATGGCGTATGCATTTTTGTATCACATTATTTGGGACATACGTTCTAAATCTACTAGAAACGGAATTATATTTTCCAAACATTGTGTTACACAAAACACATCCAGTTTTTAAGGAGGCAATATCCGTCGACTCAATATAATCTTTCGAACATCTACCAAGTAAAACTAAAGGATATTAAAAATAAAATCTAGTACTTTCTGCAGCTACTAGCCATTAGTAGGTAGTGGGACACTTGAGTGTGGGAACCAAATCGGGGCCGTGGGAAAATCTGCGGGGGGGTCCATCCCTTTGACATATGCCGCCGTCCCCTTTGACATACGCCGCCGCCACCGCCGGGGCGTGGTCACGCCCCTTTTACCCCCACCGACCCCACACGGCTTATGATTGGTCACCCTGATACCACCACCACCAAATAACCAATATACAGGGTGATCAAATAACCAATATACAGGGCGTCCAAGATGGAGCTCATGCAATATATACAGGGTGTAAAAATCCAAGATGGCGTCCATCAAATATATACAGGGGGTTTAAATAACCAATATACAGGGTGGTCGACAAACCCTTATCGAATATAATATACAGGGCGTCCAAGATAACGAACATCGAATATTTACAGAGTGTTTACTAATGATGCCTCCAAATATATCAGTTTTTTTCTGAACTTCATTAAAATAGGGGTAATAAAACAATGTTAAGTGTGTAAAGCATTTATTAATTATTTTTATTAATTGTTATTATTAATAATTATTACTATTATTATTAACCGAAGCATTTTTACCGAATAAAAATTACACGCCACCCTGGAATCTAACCCGGTTCAGTCGCATGAGAGACAAGAACGTTACCAAATGCGCCAAGCATCCAGTCACTGAAGTCGCTCTGAAATAATCGTTTAATACTGAAGAAGTAAAATTACTTTATAATGGACATTAACCTCCTGCCAATAACAATAGAACTAGACATAGCAATAAAATATCACCTACAAAACTACAAAAGGGCAACAAAAGTGAAAGGAGAATACATAAAAATAATTAAACACGAAGTACAGAATAAAATCAATTATCAAAACCCAATTCAAAATAATAAAGAAAGAAGAAATACCAATCAGACCTATTATTACATAAATTAACTCGCCAACACATAAAATAGCTAAAATCATAAACAGCATCATTAATAACATCATTTAATACAAAACCCAAACACACAATTAAAAACAGAATAAGACTTATCTAGCTTCTTTTGACATAATAAATGTATATGTAAATATACCAATAACAGAATAACCTACTTGCTAACTTAATTAAAAAAATATACACACAAAAAAAACAACAATACACACGCATATTCAACCTAATTAAATTAACTTTAGAATAAAACTTTTTTGTGTATTCAAAAACAACTTCTATAAAATGAACGCCTATGGGCTCATCACAAAGCGGAACATCTTCCAGTTACATAATCTACTGTTGTGGATAAAATAATAAGAAAAGCAAAAAGAAAAACAAAACCATTAGTATTAGGACACAGAAAACTAAAAAGAGTACAAATACACCAATGCTCGTTCGCCCATGATGTACTACTGATAGCGGGTAGTACATCATGGAGTAGCGGGTAGTGAAAAATATTTACTTGAGAATTTAAAAATATGGAATGAAATGATGCACGAAGCGGGCATAAAAATGAACAAGAAAAACCAAAGTTATGGGCATATCAAATGAAGAAGAAATGATAAATATATACATAGAAAGAGCAAAGATAGAACGGATTTAATACTTTCATTATTTAGGACAACTTTTGAAAAATAAGGAAGATAGGAAATAAACATAAACCACAGAAAGGAGAAGGCAGGCAACCTATATCACGCAACACACTTGGGGGAAATGAGGTGTTTATAGAAACTAAAATCAAGATATATAAAATCATATTTAGGCTCACTCTGATATATGGATGTGAGACACGGGTATTCAACCATAGATAAAAAAGTAAAGTCCTGGAAATCGCGTAAAGGTAAAAGGCATAAGAAGAAGAGGCATGATTAGAAAGGAAAATATAAGAACGGAAATGAACACAGGACAGCCTCGACAGTCGACAGCAACAGAGCATACACCACTCCCACGCGAGAGAAATGAATTTTAAATACCAAACAACAACGTCCCTCTTACCAACTTAAATATACAAACAATCTTACCAACCTAAAAATGGAGGCGTGCTAATGTTCTGATAACAAATAAAATACCAATAGATGAAACATCGTCTAATTTCTATTGATAAGTTTGTAAGCGGTTATAATATACTCTGTATATTATACAAGTAGTTAATAATTTATTGAACTCTAGTATTGTTATCACATGTTAGATATCTCTTATTTTAAATTAATCACAACACAATCAAAACAACCCTTTCCACAACAAACAAAAAAAATATATAAGAGGGAAAAATTCGGGTAAAGAGGGAAAAACAGGTTCCACAAACGCAGCAACTGACGAAACACAAATGAGTATTGAGTAACCATAAATTTACGACGTTATGTTCCGACTTTTGATTGACATTTGAAGTAACATAACCTCAATATCATTTTACATTAGTTTTCAACCAAATGATTTTCAGTGTTGCCATGTGTAAAATACAGTGTTGGCTAATTGTTGTTTTGTTAATCAACCGAGTATAAATTAAATTGATTACGCCTGTTCATATCTAATAAATTATACTATCGCAACATAACTTTATTTTAAATACATTCACCATGAGCCGTGCATGAAGTGTGAGTGCGATGGACACCCAGCCAATGGCAGCATCAAACGAGGACAGCGCACCTGGATACAGCAAGGAACCTAAAAAACGGCCCAGAAGCCGGAAAAACATCGAAACGAGTAAGAAATTAAAAACCACACTAAATCTAACACAGACACAGACATCTGAAATACCCACATACAAAACCGCACTTACACAGGTACACACAGCCTACTAAAGCACACACACACACACACACACACACACACACACACACACACACACACACACACACACACACACACACACACACACACACACACACACACACACACACACACACACACACACACACACACACACACACACACACACACACACACACACACACACACACACACACACACACACACACACACACACACACACACACACACACACACACACACACACACACACACACACACACACACACACACACACACACACACACACACACACACACACACACACACACACACACACACACACACACACACACACACACACACACACACACACACACACACACACACACACACACACACACACACACACACACACACACACACACACACACACACACACACACACACACACACACACACACACACACACACACACACACACACACACACACACACACACACACACACACACACACACACACACACACACACACACACACACACACACACACACACACACACACACACACACACACACACACACACACACACACACACACACACACACACACACACACACACACACACACACACACACACACACACACACACACACACACACACACACACACACACACACACACACACACACACACACACACACACACACACACACACACACACACACACACACACACACACACACACACACACACACACACACACACACACACACACACACACACACACACACACACACACACACACACACACACACACACACACACACACACACACACACACACACACACACACACACACACACACACACACACACACACACACACACACACACACACACACACACACACACACACACACACACACACACACACACACACACACACACACACACACACACACACACACACACACACACACACACACACACACACACACACACACACACACACACACACACACACACACCAAGTGTCAAGGGGTACATGACGCAACTAAATACGATTCGCCACAGCCGCCGAAATATGATACCTGCAACGCCGAGAACCACGTAGCGTGCTCACCCAGATGCCCAAAGAGACCGACTAGATACACCCATAGAAGGCAACCCCAACATAAGGACCAAAAACATAAATAAAAAATCTGCAGATATGCAAAAGTCAACCACTCATAACAATAGAATCCTTAACCCACTGACTATACACGACCCATCATTATCACATACACACATGACATAAACAACACACAGAAAAGTAACAGAGAAGAGATTCTCAAAAAGCTCCGCAAACGCTTTATAATAGACTATGACATGATACACAGGCTGTATTTTTCGGTAACAGAATGTATATAATCATGTTCGACAAACAAGCACCAGATAGCGTACCACCGACAGAACCCTCAAATCATACCACACAAGCCATCATGCATGCACAGAACGGCCGACTAACCTTCATATACGCAAACATCAACTGCTACAGTGACAAACGGACACTAATGAATAACTGCATCGAGAATAACAACATTCAAGGTTGCCTTTTCGTAGAAACAAAGACCAAAACCGACACGAACGTGACCTACAGGAACTGGGAAATCATACAAAAACAAGGACACATCAACATCAATGCACGAGGAGGATCCCTGGGATAGGTTGTGACGTACCTGAAGGGCAGTCGGCGCGTTAGGCCGTGGAGCGAGTGGAGGGTCCCTTCGAAGTAGTGACGAGGGCCAGGCTCTCGGTGTCAGAGAGTGGGGGGGGGTTAAAAAAAGGCTCCACGTAATTTTACCTCGTTGCTACTTCGTCGCAAAGGGTGGCTCCACCCTACCTGCGTGGGTGGACGACAGACAGTCAGCGAAGTTCAGAAATCACGAACTGTCACAACGCTGACCGTTTGGCGCCAACACCACCAGATTTAAATCTCGCAGTGAGAATAGAAAACTGTAACTGAACTGAATGAGAAAACGCGGGGGGAACAAAAAATAACAGGTGTGAGTTTGTAGTGTAATATCGGCGTTTATTCACACACACAAACGACGGACACCGTGTCTGCGCTCCTGAAAACAAATACCTCCGAACGCCACCCTTTCGCGCAGGGCTCGCTCTATTCGGCCGAATATAGTAAGCTCCAAATCGCGCGATTGAAAGGGCCGACGGAGCAACCTTTCTCTTACACTAGCGCAAAACACGTACGACACGAAACACGTAAACGTAACTTATACACAAAAGAATAAACGATCTGGCTCAATTGAGCACACAAAAAAAATATATATATTGGAATCTATATCTGGCCTGGTGTTCCTGGTGG
Source organism: Othius punctulatus (assembly GCA_951805005.1). Taxonomy (NCBI): domain Eukaryota; kingdom Metazoa; phylum Arthropoda; class Insecta; order Coleoptera; family Staphylinidae; genus Othius; species Othius punctulatus. Next base: position 76,646,232 of record OX638139.1, read on the forward strand.
TCTCGCTGGTGACTGGGTTCAGCTCCGGGATGTCGGCGGTTTCGCGTCGTGGACGCCTGGTGCTCGACTCGCGGCCTCCAGCCAAGAATGGTTTTGGCCGAGCTGCTTAGCCCGTAGCCAAACGCCTACAAAGCACATGGCCTTAGTCAAAATGGCCGGACACGTGGCTTCAAGAAACGGAAAAGAAATAACTACTTACTCAGGTGTTATGAGCGTTTTAGTTCTCTGCCCCGTACTCGGTGCCTCAATCCCCTCAAGGGTGGTTAGCTGAGAACCGTTGATTATTCCCGTAAACCGGATGGTGATACCCTTATCTTCAACGGTTCTTCTGGCACGATCTGTACTGGACACGAGTCAATTGAGTTCTACTTCTATGGCGGCGCTTCGCCGGCGAATTTAAAAATCGCACACATGGGAAACGCGTCACCACCACAAAAAAATGCGACCACGGTTGTCTACCGTGCAGGTCTATACGCCAATTGATTATTAAAAAGCAGTTTCTGCCAACGCTATTTCTGGACCGTTACAAGGTATCCTTCACACCACACGTAGAGCCAACCCGCCAGTACTGAACAACCCACAAAATGATTGCCTCCACTTTACGATCCCATTTGATAATGACAAACTTCACATCTTTCTGATATACATTCAACCACACTCACCAATCGAACAGAACATCGCCATAAAAGCATCCCTGAATAGATATTCGATTATCATTGGTGACTTTAACCTAAACCCCTAGAAGAGACGTCAACTACAAACGTTCATAAATAACTCTGACTTCAGAAGACAATACACACACAACCTACACTCATCATGCCCAACAATAATGACACTACCCTGGGTATACTTCATACATACTGACAATCTAACAAATAATATAATAGACATCGAAGTAACACCAGACCTTTGCTCAGATAACTTGGCTATTAAATTTACATTTAAACTAGACCGACCACCAACTGCCGAAACAATGAAGACAAAATTTAATCTCAAACTCACAAATACAAAGGCAGTAAATACATTCATGCTGACATACCTGAACGAAATCGAAAGAGATGACATAGAACTACATCACCTAACGGAATTTTAGTCAAAACTCACTAGCTCTATAGTAAAACATAGCCCCCAAACAAACGAAACATTTTACAAATACGGACTACCTAAGTACATACTTACACTAATCAAGTACAAGTGACAAACGTGCAGAAAATACACTCTGACAGGGGGCAGAAACACAAAAACAATCATGAATAGACTAAACAAAACCATACAGACAATGACACGGCAATAAAAGTCACATAAATGGTTCGAAGTATGCAAAGAAATTGAGAGAGACCGAGGAACAACCAATGGGACTAAAATTAAACGACAGACATAATACAAAAAGACGTCATGTACACCTACACTCCTACAAGATATTAAAAAAACATACGACAGACGAACATAAGGCATACGCCTTCGCAAACCACTTTACATCTGCTGTCACCCCCATCGGCGACCCTACATATAACAACGATAACTCCACAAACGTGAACGACTGGTACGACAGACATTTTAACCAAAACACAGACAATACGGAACCGCCAAACATAACAGTAGACGATTACTATGACATACTAAATACCGGCAAAAATACCGCCCGGGGCAAGATCTTTCAACAAAACACCTTCTTCGTTGCCTATCAGACGAAATACATAAACACATAATATCTATTATTTCATGATAAAATAGCTTAATATTTAAACAGACTTAAATCATTCTAGTACCTGACTAAAATATTCTTAAAATGTAGTAACGGGTGAGACGCTGTGAGACACATGTGAGACACATGTGAGACGCTGTGAGAGAGCTGTGAGTCACCTGTGAGATACCCATGAGACATATGTTGCTCGTGTGGAGGTGGTGATGGTGGTGGTGATGGTGTGGTGGTGGTGCTGGTGATGGTGGTGTTGCTGGTGTGGTGGTGGTGCTGGTGTGGTGGTGGTGCTGGTGATGGTGGTGTTGCTGGTATGGAGGTGTTGCTGGTATGGAAGTGGTGCAGGTATGGAGATGTTGCTGGTGATGGTGTTGGAGGTGGTGCTGGTGTGGTAGTGCTGGTGTAGTGGTTCTGGCGTGGTGATGGTGCTGGTGATGGTGGTGGTGCTGGCGTGGAGGTGGTGCTGGTGTTGCGGTGCTTGGAAGAAAAAGACGAAATTTTTATTTTGCAAAAAATGTATGCGAATAAGCAACAATTTTCTAACGGGCTGAGAACACTGACTAAAATGATTGTCAATTATGTTAAAAATATCTTACAATATTTTCATCAAATTTTTTAAACCATGAAAACACGAATTTTAGAAAAATGCAAAATCTATATATTTTGTTCTGATAAGGAACACGGCGAATACTTTTTAGACCATCTGCTCACTGTCAAATTATATAAAGACTCTAAATGGAGCAAGATGATTGTTACGTAATCGAAGGACCAGGCGAGTTGTATCGCGAATGTAAATGAAAAGGTAATTAAAATTCGTAGGTTTGGAAATAACGTGGACTATAATTAATATGTAACAATAATAAATACACAACGAGGTATACCGGTGAAGGTAACGAATTGAAGTGATCTACTCTGCTCTCTTACAACTCATTTTTGAGTTACTGGGGTGGGGCGCAATTTGAATTATGCACCGCGAGGGGTGGCTTGAAGATGGTCCCTGATTGGTGCGGTATTTCGTTTTGGTAAACCATGTTTCCACACTTGGTTCTTACAATCCTTGGGTAATTCTTCTATCTGGAATTTCTGAGGATTCCTAATGCGGTGCAATAAATATGTTTTGGATTTCCCGGTTGCTAATTATATTTGCCGAAGTGGCAATCCTTGCTCAATAAACAGCTTAAGGTGCCTATTGATCTTGATGCGCACCGTAATTTACTCCAGCACTTCTCGGTGAATATAATGGGCAGCTAATAGCCACTCCAATAACTCGTCTTTTCAATCTTATTACAAATGTGTCTGCTGCAATAAAAGCCAAAAACCGAGAATACACTTTAAAACAGATTTGGGGTTCGACGCTGTGGAATAGCGCCGGAACAATGATCATCAAATGTTCAAAAATTTAAAATATTACAAAATTCTTAATTAATATTATAATATTATTTGTAAGTTTGGTATTACCACAGATGATGGTCATCTGTAGTTTTACTATTTACATTTCTGTTATATACCATGTGTCCGTTTTCAAACGCGAACATAAGAATTGTTTAAGAGGATTTGTACACCTAGCCAGTACAGGCCACAAACATGGTTTGGCAGAATCGCTATTACCCGAACAGTTTTAAAATTCTAATTTTGAAATTTTGTATGCACATCACCTAAAGTTAGATTAAGGATTGTGTGTCCTTATATTTTTGAAAAAAAAAATTTTCGTTTAGTAATATGACGCCGAATTATAGATACTTTTTGAGCGACTATTGCTGGCTTAATAAATTTTGTTTTAAAAAATCGCTGCCACAGCGTCATAGATTAAACCTTTTTGAAACAATATGTTATAAAAAAAAGCTTGAAAATTGTTTAAATAAGATAAATTAACGGTTCTTCGAAATGTTAAAAACGGTCCATTTAATACCGTACTATGTCGCCCTCTATGGCTGTTACTGCGAAATAAAATGTGGGAGGAGTGTAAGAAGGGTTTGCAAGCGCAAACATGAAACAAGAATATAGCACTATCTCAACCTCAGACGGAGCCGGCCAGAATCTATATCCTTTGTCGGTGTACCGCCAAAGAACTGCCAAAAAAAATATCGCCGTTCGCCAGTGGTACACGCCACGCGCCGGCGCTTGCGCCGTGTTCCATTCAGCCTCCTGAATCTGAATGTCAATTCCTAAGTTAGGTTAGGAGGGTTAGTCTTAAGGTCATATATCAAAGAGATTAGTGCCCACAGTCATGTATTTAAGCATCTTCGAGAAGAAGTTTGCCGGGCCGACGACAGTAGATCAAAGAGGTATAGAGGCGGTAGAGATCAAATAGTTATAGAAACTGTCCTAGCTCCAGTAAAAAAATGGTATTTAATTCTGTTTTATCTATGTTAATATTTTCATAATTTGCAGGTTGTTTACGAACGCGGTTGCGTTTAATAATAATCACGATTCCAACCAGACATTTTGTGTTTGCAAGTTGGCGCGCACTGGCGAATTTCGCGTCATATGTCATATGTCATATGTCATATGTCATATGTCATACGATTTAACAAATTCAAGGATATTATCTGTGTGATTTGCTAATCAATTTAATCGTGGAAGTAATCGTGCAACTACATTTATAAGTGGGCTGGGTATCCTCCAAGTAGCGCATGCGTAGAAATAAGTCGCGTCTGGTGAGAAAACCAAAACAGTAATCAGTTTCTCGCAGTGCTTCGTACAATCTTCGTGTGACAGTAGCAATTATTGCAATGGACATTAGTACATCTTGTCGGAAGGGCAAGAAAACAAGATTACGTCTGAATGCTAGAAGAAGGACCAAAAAATCGTTTCTTAAAAATCTGGCCAAATCCAAAACTGATCCTGACAACAATTTTGAAGTGGAAAATTGTTTACGTTCGGAGCAATCTTCACATATGCATTCCCAACCCCAAAATGAAATTAATGTTGAAGATCACTTTGACATTGAACATGAGCATGCAGATAACTGTCAAAGTGAAATACACGAAATATTAGGTCGAAGAATTGTAGATCTGAATTTTTTTATAAATTCTTTGGTGGAAGCTGGAAATCATTTTCCAGAAATGGGGTGCAGTATAAATACAATGACAATCATTAAAGAGAGACGTCAAGGTATGCTTTCAATAATTGATTTTAAATGCAAAATGTGCAATATTATAAAATCCGTGGGTACATTGCAAGATCAAACTATCAATCAAGATGCTGTAACAGGAATTATGAATATAGGTACAGGTTACAGTCATCTTGAACAGTTTTCAGCGGCTTTAAATATACCTTCCATGTCTCAAAGGCAATATAACATTGAACATTCAAAAATTTGCTCGGCATGGGAAGAAAAGGCAGATGAAATAATGGAAGACTCGGCAAAGGAAGAGAGGACTCTTGCTATATCGGCTGGCGATGTTTCACCTGATGGTGTTCCTATTATCACCGTAATTTGCGACGGTAGTTGGGCAAAAAGAAGCTATAGGACAAATTACAATTCACTCTCAGGCATGGCAACAATAATAGGATTTCGAACAAGAAAAGTGTTATTTATTGGTGTCAGAAATAGATTTTGTTTAATTTGTAAACGAGCAGAACGAACTGAACTAGTAAAGCAACATAAATGTTTTAAAAACTGGACTGGCACATCTACAGCCATGGAAGCTGACATCTTAGTAGAAGGATTCAGTAGGAGCATCGAAATGTATGGACTAATATATAATAAAATGATTGCGGATGGAGACAGCAGCTGCTACAAAAAATTTGTGATGCGTGTCCTTATGGAGATTTAAAAGTGGAGAAAATTGAGTGCCGAAATCACCTGCTACGCAATTTTTGCAATAAATTATCCGAGTGCGCGAAAGACACCAGAAACGGACCAATCCAGTTAAGAAAAAAATTAAAGGAGAATATTCTTAGAATGCGAAGGGGAATATATAAGGCCATCGTATTTAGAAAGAATGAAGAGGGTGACATAACAACGAAAATAGTCGAATTAAAAAATGATATTTTAAATTGCCCTAGGCATGTATTTGGAAAACACAATAATTGCGCCAATTATTTTTGTCAACAACCAGAAGGAGAAGATTTTTATAAAGAAATGGAAGGTACTATTATTATGAATAAAATTAGCAGCATAGTGTCGTACCTGGCCAATCACTCCCGAAGCTTAATTTATAACGTAGATAGTAATGCAGTGGAACAGTTTAATTCCATAATCGCAAAATATATTGGAGGAAAACGGATAAATTTTTCAAACGGCAGGTCTTACCAAGGTTGATGCTCCGCTGCAGTGGTTTCACATAATACCAAAAGACCTTTGAGTGAAATTTACAGGCATTTACATCCGAACAGAAGTCCAGGGGTCGAAACAAAAAAGCTCGAGGAACGCAATATTGTAAAAGCGAAAAGAAAATTAAAATCCAAACCACGAAAATTATTACAAACAATGGCAAATAGTGGTATGGACTATGGCGAAAATTGTCAGAAGCCTGATATGGATGATACCGAATATAATATTACCAAAACAGATTTCTTGGATTCCTTAATCATGTCTAAGAAAGACATCGAACAATTTGAACTGAGAACGAAGGAACAGCGAATGAGTACTCTTTGGGTAGAGTCAAGAAAAAAATTATTAACTGCATCAAATTTTGGAGCAGTTTGCCGCCGACTACCGCATACTAGTTGTGCCAAACTTGTCGAAAGTATAGTATATCCAAATAATGTGTCAATGTATGAATCCATTAGGTTTGGTCTGGAAAATGAAGAAGTGGCAATACGTGACATGGAAAATAAATTGAACATCAAAATTGATAAATGTGGGATGTTTGTACATCAAAAATATAATTTTTTAGCTGCAACACCCGATGGAACCGTGGGAGAAAACGCAATAGTGGAAGTTAAATGTATACATTCAGCAAGAAACGTCACACCGGATATAGGAATAAAGACGAAAAAGATTACATTTTGGAATCAAAGTATGGCAGTGAATAAAAAACATAAATGGTATTACCAAATTCAAGGGCAATTAGCTACTGCAAATAAAGATGTGTGCTATTTTGGAACATGGACATATAAAGGTATAAAAATAGAAATTATACAGAGAGACAATTTATTTTGGAAGCGTTCAATGGAACCAAAACTTGTTCAATTTTATATGAATTGTATACTACCGGAATTGATCGATCCAAGAAAAACATGAAATATGGAAATTAGAGACCCTACATATATAATAGAAGCACAGAGACTCCATAGTGCAAAGAAACAAAATAAGTAGAAATAAATAGTATGAAGATACATAAAGTCTCTATAAATAATAAATATAATATGATAAATATAAAACATATAATTAATGTTCCTTGTACCATTAAAAATATGCTGGATTTTATTTATCAAATTTTACCATTGGAACTAAAGAACTTGACAACATCAAAATTCTAGAATAACCATATTTTTTTATATCATTGCCGAGTTTATATTTTTTTTTATTATTGTAGAGTTTATATTTATTTTTATTTTTTGTTTTCTTTTATGCCAATATTGTTATTAATATATTTTTAAATGTAAATGTTGTAATAATACCAATAAGTATATTATGTTTATTTAAAACGTTAAATTACATTTTAAAAAAAGTGAATTTGTTTTATTTTATATTGAGTTTATATTTTATTAAATTAATTTATTATTAGTAATAGTACCTATAAGTATATTATGTTTATTTAAAACGATAAATTACATTTTAAACAAAGTGAATTTGTTTTGTTTTATATTGACTTATCATATGTCAATTTCCCGAGTATTCATGTTCCTTAAAACAATAAACAATAAAAATCGCGAACGAAACAAAAAGAACGACACGGCCGGCGGCGCGGCGATGATTTCCGTTATTTATTTCGTGAATATAAAAAATGCCGACAAAACAGACCACAGAGCCGCCGCCGCCGTCGAGCTACCAGCTCGCACTTTTTTTTCGCATGGCTCTTCCGCCGTCCGCCCCACATCTTTCCTTGTCACTCCATCTTTGCCACGCCCCTCTCTTTCTAATATCGTACCTCGTCCCCTTCCGATGCCCCGCAGGTCGAGATTTGTCGGGATGGACAAGTCCTCTTAACATGTTAACATTGTTTTTAACATTTTTGGCAATTCTTGCTCCCCGGTTCAACCTGTAGAAAATAGTTTGGTATCAATGAACGGACAACATGAATACGGATCTAGTGATATTAAATAGTGAATTATTTGAACGAAACATAATCATTTAAAAAAATCTGTTTTTAAATATTATAAATAGCCATGTTTTTTTTAACAATCATCAAAGATGCTCAAACAGACAGCTCAATGCAGAATTAATATGTTTCAATAAAAAAAAAAAGAATAGTTAATATCATTATATCGGTGAGCAGGAATTGCTGAAAATTTTAAGAATAATGTTAAATCCCTATGTTCGCGTTTGAAAAAGGACACGCGGTATATGGATTATTATCTCATAAATCATGTTCTTAATTTAGAGTTTAGAATTTCTTATACAGTATTTTGTTAAAAATTGTTACATTTATTAATAATGTATTATCAGCTTTATTTACACTTGCATTTTAAATAAATATTACAGTATGCGTTTTTTTACTGAAGAAAAGAAGAAGAAAATAAAATCTCCCTGTATGAAATAAAAAAACCAAAGTGATTATTATATTCAAACAGTGTCTCCATTAAAATTTTTGAATAAAATATAATTAAAAATTGTACTGTTCTCACTTTCTTGTATATTTAATTTATCGTACGAGTTACAAAAAGATTTTGTCTAATAAATGCAATTTAGCAAATCTGCTGATCGACGACCCACGTTCAAAATCGTCGCTTGTAAATTTCATGGTGGGAGAAATTGCTTATACACAAGTACCGAGGCCACATGACAGTGAGAAGTGCCTCCGCCTTCACGCGCCGCTAGATCAATTCTCATAAAAATTAACCGTATCATAGGCAGCCCTCAGAACTTCTAATAATTACATTGCATGAGCTATCTGTATAAGGTAGAACTTTGTTTGAATAAGGTCAAACATAAATTTAAATTGTAGAAACCTTTACAACTAAGTTGTCATAAGTGCAACTAAAAATTCTTAGAAACATGATTTTATGTATAAATTTAATTATATAATAGAGTAATATTTATATGAAGTGATGGTTTAACTACAGGATGTTAGGGAAGTCGACCGAAATCTGCCTGATGGTGAATCAGGGCGCAAAATGAAATCGAATATTGCTTTGCCACTTTTGACGCAGATGGTTCCCCCTAAATCGGTGTTAAAATCGGTGCCGCATATGTTTGGAACTGCTTTGGAACTGCAAATCTCGATAATACATTTTTTTTTTCGAAATCTAACATGTTACTTTCATTGCTCTTAAATTTGACGCATTTTACTTTGTTAACAGGGCCAAAATGTACTTTTATTACTTTCCAAATAAAAAAAATCCATGTGATCAAAGAATGGCAAAGGAATATTCGACTTCAATTAGCAACCTGATTTACCCCTAGAAATTTTCGGTTTCTACCCTAACACCCTGTATAATAAATCCTCTTCCTCACAGTAACCGAAGGTTTAGGTGTTGGCAAGTGTGTTGTAGAGTTGGCAACCCTTATCCGAACCCAGGATGCTATACTTTGGTTCGCAATGCTTGGTTCAAAACCTGAATGAAATATAATGTTTTTATATCGAGGGAAGAAATCAAATCTAATCATAGTATATTTACTCATGACTGAGCATTATACACACCTTCTCTAGTAAATCCTGCTTCATCAGTTAGTAAATGATTTAAGAAATTTTGTTCTCTATATACTTTTTCAGTTACCCATTCGCAAAATGTGAGGCTGCTTGCATAATCACCGGGCTGCTGAAATTGAAACTGTTGTACATGGTACGGATGTAGTTGTTGTAGCTTTAACATTCTCCATACGCTTATATACGATATATCACATTGAAGTGCAAGCCGTCCAGTACTCGTACCTGGATTTGCTTTAACGTCATTCAAAACGTTTTCTTCTATATTCGTCGTATATTGAAGTCGAGCTCTACCTCGATCCTGAGCCTGAGGTTTATAAGTGCCATGAGTTATTTTATTTAACATAAAACAGATCTCACTTTTCGCAAACTAACGCCACTGTAATATATTTTAATATAATAATAGTTTATTTTAAATTTATACCAGTACAATAAATAGCTCATATAAATAATATTCTATATAATATCATTAATAATACTGTTTAAAATATTGGATGTTATCTTCCTTCTGTCTACACCTTCGGAGTTGTCGGATTTCTCTCCCCTCATGGGTTAATAGTATTGAAGGATGTTGTCGGTCTTGTTCATTCCTCATGTTTAGATCTTGTTATATAAAATTAGGTTTTTTAATGTTTGGTTTAAAAGGTATGTATTTTAGTTTTCTTATGTGTTCGTTCAGGTTGTTATATTTATTTATTGTTTTCGTTGTTAAGTTTTGTGTATGTTTTGTTATTGTAAATTTTTCTGTTCTCAGATCTGACTTTCTTCTTGTATTGTGTTGATGGAATTGTTTATTATTTGTTAGTGTCATGTTCGTTTTTGTGAGGTTGTTTTTAATTTTATATAATAATTGTAGATTACTTAGTTCTATCATGTTTCTTACATTAAGCTCGTTAGTTTTCTTTTTTAATTCTGCTGTATTTGTTCTTCGGTTCAGTTTGTAGAGTATGTTAGGAGCACAATTCCTGGGCGTACAAATTTTTCGCCATTTTCAATTGCTCTCTAATCATATAATAATATGGGCGTATACATATTCTAATTACTCATGCGTCACTTACTTATTGGGTCTACATTACCACCATGTGACTTGTCAAGATGGCCCAATCAGACAGGATCCCCTGATTTCGCATTCCATTGCCGGGTCACGAGTTCATATAAATAATAAAGCCTTTTAATACACCAAATATAATTTAATTGGAATCACAACTTACCAGGGGGCTTTCCGCCCTTCACAACCCCCTGCCTAGCATGCTAGGATTTCTGTTGTCATCGCAGTGGATTGCAGAATTACAAAACTTAACCATTTTACTGAATTTGATGATTCATCTGGGCCAACACTTCTAATTTATTTCGTACCAATCATACCCATTTAAAACACACATTCAATCACAAAACCCATTCTAATTTTGGCGCCATTTATTCCAACAGACATTCGTAATACGTTCTTAATCGGACGGTAATAGCGTATTTGAAAACAGTACAATTTTTGTTAAACTCAATTCTAATATACGATTTTCTATTTGGAATACAGGTTCTGGATGCAATGCAACTAACTACTCTCAAATCTAATGTCTAATTAATTGTAACTGAATTCCCTAATATGTGTACACATTGCGCATTATATCGAGGCGCATATAATTTCCGCATGTTCATTCATACCCATATTTATTTCTAAACTTAACGCTTATTAATTATAATCTGGCGCTATTGTTTTTACATCCCATAATTGGAAGAGCATCTTTATGCTACTTCAACAATCTATTATAATTTGGCCCACGATTGGAAGAGCACCCCCGTGCTACTGTCAACAATCTCTTATAATTTGGCCCACGATTGGAAGAGCACCCCCGTGCCACTGTCAACAATCTCTTATAATTTGGCCCACGATTGGAAGAGCACCCCCGTGCCACTGTCAACAATCTCTTATAATTTGGCCCACGATTGGAAGAGCACCCCCTTGCCACTGTCAACAATCTCTTATAATTTGGCCCACGATTGGAAGAGCACCCCCGTGCCACTGTCAACAATCTCTTATAATTTGGCCCACGATTGGAAGAGCACCCCCGTGCCACTGTCAACAATCTCTTATAATTTGGCCCATGATTGGAAGAGCACCCCCGTGCTACTATCTACAATCATCTCACACCCTCTTTAATATTGGCACGCATAACATGCCAATGAAGCAATATTTATATGGAGAACCCCGTATTCATCTCACGTCATTATTATGACGCCGCTCTGTATATTAATACAGGAGCTCCACAATCCTTTCTGGGTATATTCCGGCGAAATATAAAATTCAGCACAGACCTTAATTATTGCCATAATCGAATTAATCCAATTATTAAACACCAATATATCACGCACATATACACACATTCACCGAGAACGTATTATCAGATCCATCCTAATTCTTTCACACCCTCCAGTCGACTGTTCCCACTCCGAGTTCATCCCCCAGCAGCGTTCCTTTTGTCTCTCTTTATAACCCGCTGCCTCTGTCTGGCGCACGCCCCCCCAACTTGCGCCGGCTTGCCTTAATAATGCCTTCTCCATTGTGAATTAATCGATCATCAGCTCCTCTCTTTATTAATTAATTAAGGACCAATCACATAAAAGTGGTTGTTACAAGTATGTATAATATTTTGTTTTGTTGTGTTGTTTTAACCATAAAAACTCTTTGTTTGAGTAATTATTCACATTGAATAAAAAAATGTATCCTACCTCACAATGTCAACAAATAATAGGCTGTATAACGTTAACGCATTTCTGCGGGCATGTATGACTATCGTAATAAAAAAAACTATAACTATCGTAATATGCTATCGTAATACGTAAACTATCGTAATATGCTTAATATTAAATAAAGTATAATTAATCTACTAAATCTTTGAAAGGATTAATAATTCATTTGTTTGATTTAAAATACAATATTTGTTTATTTCCATTATTTATCAATCAATTGATAAATATCAGGGCCGGCCTTCTCCAAGACGGGGCCCGGGTGCAAATATAATTGAGGAGCCCCTACTCTGTGGCAAGTTTACTAACAATTCAAAAATAATTGACACAGAAAAGGCAGAGACCTAAGAAACAATAATTTATTACTGAAAACATTATAAATAACTCTATAAATAAAATAAACATTCTAATAAACAATTAACATTTTGAATGGAGCAGTCTTACATTTTGCTACTGTAGATAGAAATAAATTAAATAACATTCTGTTACACAAACACTTTATGATAGTACATCATATTGTCCTAGATTCCTAGATTTTTTTTATTGCCATTTCGTTGATCAGACGTAGAGAAGTCACAATTCTTAACTAGATTCTTTTCAATGCTCAATGTAGAAAGTGAATTTAATATCTGGGAAGACATTGTACAGCGAAGATATGTTTTAATTAGCTTTAATTAGCTAAAAGAGCGTTCTGCACTAGCTACTGTGGCCAGTATGGAAATTAACATTTTCAATACAATCAATACATTGGGAAATAGTTCATTAATAATCATTAAAATGATTATTTAATATAAACTCTAGTATATCCTTTGCGCAATTTACATTTATTTCCGTTGCAATTAATTCTTTTAAAGATGGGATTTCTTGAATAAGGTCATTGTCAACATCAGTATTATAATATTGAATAAAATCTTGTATTTGTTTTTTCATTCGTCAAGTTATAAGTAATTCATGTGCTTTATTTTTAGCTTCGTTAAGTAATTCATCAAATTTTGATCTTAAATCAATTATTCCTTGTTTTTAATGTAGTTACAAGTTTATACGCTCAATCAAGAATTATTGTTTTTGATTGTAAAAAATTATTGATTTTATTAATTTGTGTAAAATTATAAACAAAATTTGTACGGTCAAGAGAAATGGCATAGTTTGTATTGCATTCGAAATGCTCTCAGCTTCAGATGTAATAACATTATCTGCACTTGTATTCACTAACTCTTGAAGTGCGTTATATGTGTCTTCAAATTGCTCATGTACTGCTTCTACCGAATCTATTTTGGCTTCCCATCGTGTCTCGCATAGCGGTTTAAGGGTACTATTAAGATATTTTTTATAATATCCAATCTTTTAGTAGATGCAACAAAAAGAGTATACAATCGTTGCAAAGTACAAAAAAAAGGTTTGAAATGAATGTTACTGGAGACAGCGTCAGATATTAATAAATTAAATAAGTGTGACACGGTACGTACATTGCACCATTATTTATATTAATTTTACTGGACTGCACATCTTTGTATTTCCCCTTCATGTTGCTTCCATTGTCATATGCTTGACCTCTACAATACTTGATGTCTAAGTCAAGTTCAGCTAACTTTGCTAAAAGCTTGTTTGTTAGTCCCTCTTTAGTTGTGCCTGTAACTTCAATAAAACCTACGAATGATTCGTTGATTACACTCTGTACGGACGTCGGTCACGCCCTTTGAGTTAGCGCGATTGCGAAGTTACCGTGCGATTTTGTATTGAATTGCGAGCGAGTCACATGTGCGCTAAAGTTGGTTCCACCTACCTTATCGGCACCACGGTTCGCATCTCCCGATTACTGACGTGCTCCCTTTGCTAGCCGCCCTCTGGAACGAACACTAGGACCGGCACATAACACTTAAAAGTTCTTTCTTAATAGCTACTTTTTCGTCTTCTCTCGACGAGAGGAGACACGATTCTGTTCTTCTTTTTCGGTCGGTGAAGTTTCTCGCTCTCGCGCCAGCGACTCGCCACAAAAACCTCGCACGCAAAATTATCGGAAAAAACCTTGTTCACGGCTGAACATGCCGCCCACCTTGGAACGAGTACGAACGCGTTCTAAAACAAAATTAAAATCGATTCAAAATTCCCAATATAAAGAAACCAAAAAATATTAACCAAAAACGACAGGAAAATTTAATGAAGACGAAATTCTTCGAACTTAATCAAAATTATAAGGGATGCGAAAGGATAAAGTCGCCATCTGAAATAAAACGAACTTCACTCCTTGGGGGTCGTCAAGGAGACTACCCGGGCTGCCAGGAGACCCACGGTAAGGAGTAGGAAGGAAATAACGAAAAACAAAAACCATTCCAACAAATCAATTCGCTGGCTCTGCCCGACTATTCCATCATTGGGAGGGGGCATAGCTTAGAGACGGGACGGGTAAGAACGCCGTTCCCAGTTTTCAATTCTACCACTCTAACTATCCCATCATCTCCAGGATACACTCTACAAATCCGCCCCAACCGCCAGCGCAAAGGAGGTAAATTACCTTCCTTGATTACAACCAGCGTTCCGATAGTCAAATTAGGTCCTGCCTTTGACCATTTGTCCCGCATCTGGAGGTTGCCTAGATACTCGTTTTGCCATCTGCGCCAAAAAGATGCGACAAGTTGTTGTACCAAGCGCCAGCGCGCCAGAGGTTGGAGTGGTCGTTCCTCTTCCATCGGCTCTGGCAAAGCTGTGGGTGGTGCAAGTAGCAAGAAATGTCCTGGTGTCAGAACTCCCAAATCATATGGGTCCGAACTTATAGACCCCAGTGGCCTGGAATTCAATGTGCCTTCCACCTGCACAAGCACCGTATTGAATTCTTCGTAAGTGAGGGTTTGCTCACCTACAACCCGGGCGAGCAGTTTCTTGGTGGACTTTATACCGGCTTCCCAAAGACCGCCAAAATTAGGACTCGCTGGTGGGTTGAAGTGCCATTCGATTCCATGCTCACTTAACGTTCGCGAAGCCAGTCCGTTGTAGGTATCCGATGTGGTTAGCTGGGCCCAATCTTCTAACTTGCGCTGGGCTCCTACAAAATTCGTACCGCAATCACTGTAACTGCCCGAACTGCTCCTCGTCTGGCGACGAAACGCCGTAACGCAGCGAGAAAGGCGTCCGTTGTGAGATCCGAGGCCAGTTCTAAGTGCACTGCTCGAGTAGTGAAACATACGAATAGGCAAATATAGCCTTTATAAACTCTGGCCTTTCTTAGCCTTCCCAAAGATATTTGGAACGGGCCCCCATAGTCGACGCCCACAACCGAAAAGGGCTTGACAGCCTGCAATCGCGTCGCCGGCAGGTCTCCCATGCGCGGCGGTTGTACAGGTCTGGGTTGCATTCTAAAACATTGTTGACACCTTGATAGGCGTCGCCGAATGACATCTCTACCATGCAAAATCCAAAATTCTTGCTGAATTATGCAGTGAAGGTTCCCGGGTCCAGGATGGAGATACAATTTATGGTAGTGATCCACTATAAGCTCCGTAAGACGACTAGTCTTTGGAAGTAAAACACGGTGTTTGGCACCAAATGCAATTGCTGCATGTCGGAGGCGACCACAAACCCTCAATAGCCCATTTTCGTCGATAAATGGGTTAAGTTTGCGGAGTCGAGTTGTGGCCGATCTACCGGCCTTCAATTGTTCCCAGTCCGCAGCGAATTCTTTGTGCTGAACCCACTGAACTAAGGCTTCCATGGCTTGTTTTAACTCTCGCGTCGTCAGGTATCCCAGTCGCTTGGAATTCTTCGCTCTACAGTTGAAGGCGAAGCGTAAACAGTAGGCGGTTACCCGTTTCAGCAATGAGAGGGACGATATCCGATTAAGCATCTGTTCGATACGATCTGGCTCAATTTGTGTCATGCACGAGATGACCCGGGCCTCCATAGTATGAACTTCTTCGTCGCTTGGTCCTACTGTAGGAATCAGTCTTTGGGGCCATTCGATTTCGTCTTCTGCAAGCCAAGCCAGTCCCGTTAACCAGAGGGGATGAGTCAGTAGTTCTCCAGGAAACAAGCCTCTTGAAGCACAGTCTGCGGGATTCGTTGCCGTCGGCACGTGTCGGAATTGGTTAGGTTCCAAGTACTCCTGTGCTTGACTCCCCGATTGGCGATAAAGGTTTTCCATTGGGATGGCGAGAACTTCACCCAATACAAGGCCACCTTTGAATCACACCAGGCAGTGACTTCGCGTGCCTTAAGAGTTAGGGCCAAAGTGGTTGATACGCGTTTTAATAATCTGGCCATTAACACCACCCCACACAGTTCTAGCCGCGGCAACGTTACTCTTTTTACAGGAGCCACCTTCGATTTGGCTAGAATGATCGATATTATTACTTCTCCTGACGGTTGTACGGCGCGTAAATACACAACTGCCGCGTAGCCCTTTTCGGAGCTGTCTGAGAATCCATGCAGTTGGACATTGATCGCAGTACTCACTTGTAAACACCGTCTTATCATCAACTTCGATAATTGAGGCAACTCCTTCTGTAACCTCGACCATTTTGTGCACACTTCCTCAGGGGGGCGCTCATCCCAATTTAATCCTAATTGCCATAAATGTTGGATTAACAACTTGCCAACAAATATCACTGGGCTCAAAAATCCCATGGGATCATACAATCGGGCGATTTCCGAGAGGATTGTGCGTTTAGTTATATTCGAAGGGGTTTGCTTAATCTTATACGAAAAGCAGTCTGCGATTGGCTTCCATTCCAGTCCCAAAATTTTGGTGATTGACTCGGATTCGCCAGTGAAGGTGAAGCTGTCTGGTTTTACCGCACAATCTTCAACTGGCAGACCTGCTAATATGTCTGGTTGGTTACTCATCCATTTCCGAAGTTGGAATCCACCCTTTCCCATCAATTGGATCAACTCGCTTTGCAAGGTTAATGCTTCTGCAACCGAGGGCACCGATTTCACAATATCATCCATGTAAGTGGAATTGAGTATTGCATTACGGGCAGCTGGGTACTGGGACCCCTCATCCCGGGCCAACTGGTGCAACGTGCGAATTGCCAGGAAAGGTGATGACGATATTCCATATGTTACAGTGGTAAGACAATATTCTCCCAGCTGCTCTTCTGGTGAATATCTCCAAAATATTCGTTGAAAGTCGTAATCGCCGTGACTAATATAAATGTTTCGATACATCTGCTTAATATCAGCGATAAGGACAATTTCATGAAGTCGAAGGCCTATAAGTATATCGATTATATCTAATTGCAGTTTCGGCCCTGTGTACAAAACTTGATTTAATGAGTGACCACTGCTGGTGGTCATAGAGGCGTCAAAGACCACACGAAATTTTCCAAGCTTTGTACTATCATTATGAATGCAATGATGCGGGATATAATAACATTCGTTATCATATTCGTGCTGTGTTGACGGGGCAGCAACAGAGACCATATGCCCTTGGGTTATGTAGTCCTGCATGAAGTCGTTGTAGGCCGTGCGCATTTCCGGACATCTTTCTAATCGTCTCTCTAGACCGTGAAAGCGTCTGAGGGCCGCCGACCGGCTATTTCCAAGTCGGGGTGGTTTTGTTCGAAATGGTAGTTCAACTATGTACTTCCCTTCCGGAGCTCTTGAAACCGTAGACTTGTAGTGGTCCTCACATGCGGAATCTTCAACACTGAGCGTCACAGTCGCTGGTGGTTCCTCGAGTTCCCAAAAACATCGCAGCCAGTTGTGGAGCTTCCGTTCGCCTTTGTCTACGTTAATGCAAAACGCACTCACTCCATTCGATGGGTAACCGACTCTACCCATTAAACATTAACCCCATATGGTTTCAATTGCGCTCGGTGTCCCAGGTGGGCCAACTACTCGGTTTCCCAGAAGTGTCGAAGTGAACCATTCTGTTCCTAATAGCAAGTCCACAGGCTTGGTGCAATAGTAGGTTGGATCCGCCAAGGGCAATCCATCAAGATGAGGCCAATTCTGCCTCTCGAAGGTAGCTGCTGGGCAGGTAGCTATCTTGTCAATAATTAATGCATTCACTGACCAATCAATTGTGTCCATTGTACTTGCCTTAAAGGTGCATTGTACGATTCCTTCTGCAGTTCCGAGTGTTGTTTGCGCCATTCCGAAAACCGGGACCGATATGTCCTTAGGTTTCCATCCAAGCTTATGGGCACAAGCACGCGTTACAAATGTTCCCTGACTGGCACAATCCAGTAGGATTCTCACCGAGTGATACTGACCCCACCTATCTTTTAGCTGAGCGATGGCTGTAGAAAGTAGTACACTGGATTCCAGCAAAGGTGTTTTCGCTTGCACTGCTGCTACTAGCTGTGCGTTCGGCGCGTTTTGTTGTAAATGTTGTTTAGCCCCATTTTCCTGCAGTGCCATACTCCGATTATCCCCACCATTCGATTGGTGGAAGTTCGCCCTCTTTTCCCCAAAATGTAGTAAAGAGTGATGCTTTGATGAGCAGTGCGAACATGACTGGGATATATTACAGTCACTCATGTAATGTCCTGGCAACAAACACCTTAAACACCGTCGCTCTCCTTTTATGAATCCTAACCGTTTGGAAGTACTCATTTGTCCCAACTTCTGGCACTTGGCGAAATCGTGCCTTTCTCGACAGAGTGGACAGCTAGCCTGGCGTTGTGATTTTGGGTTTAATGTGCTGACGACCAGCGCTGTTGGGCCCTTCAACCTATGCTGCCCTTGGTACGAGTGGGTCATTGGCGGTTTTACTTCCACGCTCGACTTTACCTCGCACGTAGCTTCTAAAATTCTAGCTTCTTCATTAAGAAATCGAATAAATTCTACTATGGTGTTCATGCCCTGATTAATTACATCCTTTTCCCACCGCTCTCTTAATGTACTCGTAAGTTTTCTGCGGAGGATAAACAACAGAAGTACCGCCCACCCTTCGACGTCATGACCGAGGGCCTTAAGGGCACCTGTATATTCTGACAGCATAGCTGCGAGAGATCTCAGTGTGGCCGGGGTTCTAGAAATTGCAGGGTAGTCCACCAAGATCTCTAAGTACGCATTTGTTTGCAAGGTGTTATCGCTGTACCGATTCTGGAGCGCATCCCATGCCACGTTATAATTACTTGCTGTTAGCGGCAAGGAGGCAATTAACGAGAGTGCGTCTCCCTTTAGCACCGCCTTTAAATGCATAAATTTAAGTACGTCAGGTACTGCAGTATTAAGGTGCACGGACGAAACGAATATATCCGCGAATGTCGCCCACGATTTGATATCCCCATCGACCTTAGGTAGATCTAACTTGGGCAGCGCCATCATTTGTGCGGGGGACGCCGCCTGGGCTGGTCCAGCCGTTACAACTGATTGATTAGCAACCCCTCCGCAGGGGCACATTGCTGACACGATCGCCTTCGCCTCATGTAACGGTCCGGAAACGTCTTTGGCAGAAACTGCATTTTAATAATTAATTGGCGCATAGACCTGCACTGTAGACGACCGTACTCGCACCTTTTTTCTATGCCGGCGAGACGCCGCCATAGAGGCAGAATTCAGCTACCTTGCGTACAGTACGGAAGTGCCAGAAGAACCGTTGTAATAGGTGTACCACCGTCCGGTTTCCGGGATAATCAACGGGGACTCAGTTAACCACCCTTGAGGGGATTGAGGCACCAGGTACAGGGCAAGGAACTATCCATACGCTCATAACATCTGAGTAAGTAATTAAGCCCTATATTTTTTTCCTTTTCGTGAAGCCACGTGTCCGGCCATTGTTACTAAGGCCATGTGCTTTGCAGGCGTTTTTTTACGGGGTAAGGGCTAAGTAGCTCAGCCAACCCGTTCTTGGCTGGAGGCCGCGATCATCCTGCTCTGAGGCCGGAATCGAGTGATCGGCGTCCACGACGCAAACCGCCGCCATCCAGGAGCTGAACCAGATATAGATATTGATACCTATTTTTTTGTGTTCTCAATTGAGCCAGACCTTTATGTTTGATTGTTGGTCTCAATTGAATTTAATTCCATATTGACATATCGTTTATTTCTGTTGTGTAAAATTTGCGTTACGTGTTTCGTGCCGTACGTGTTTTGCGCTTGTGTAAGAGAAAAGTCGCTCCGTCGGCCCCTTTGAATCGCGCGATCAGGAGCTCGCAATATTCGGCCGAATAGGGTGAACCCTGCGTGAAAGGGTTGCGTACGGAGGTATTTATTTCAGGAGCGTAGACACGGTGTCCGTCGTTTGTGTGAATAAACGCCGATATTTTACACTACCAAATTCACACCTGTTATTTTTTGTTCCCCCCACGTTTTCTCGATCGGGCATTTATTTCAGTTTCAGTTTTTATTCTCACTGCGAGATTTAAATCTGGTGGTGTTGGCGCCAAATGGTCAGCGTTGTGACAGTTCGTGATTTCTGAACTTCGCTGACTGTCTGCCGTCCACCCACGCAGGTAGGGTGGAGCCACCCTTTGCGACGAAGTAGCGACGAGGTTAAAATTACGTGGAGCCTTTTTTAACCCCCCCACTCTCTGACACCGAGAGCCTGGCCCTCGTCACTGCTTCGAAGGTACCCTCCACTCGCTCCACGGCCTAACGCGCTGATTGCCCTTCAGGTACGTCACACGTTTTTGGAGCCCAACGTGGGGCAATAGCAACAATAGCTATCGTTGGTATCTTTATTTATCTAGCTCATTAACTTCTTTTGAGGCTTAAGGGTTTTGTCAGCCCTTTGTAAATTTTTCTAGCCCTTCAGGATTTTATTTTTCATTTTAAATAGACCTCATTTAATTAATTTTGCAGCCCTTTTTCAATTTTTGTTTTGGCCCTTTTTGCCCTTTAGAAAATTTTAGTGCCCTTTTTCAATTTTATGCGTTTTAGTAGTTTTGGCACTAATTTTCATTTTGACCCTTCAGCCCTTCGCAAAAACTTTTTGGCCCTTTGGTTGATTTTTGTGCCCTTTTTAATTGGGAATACATTTTTGTGGTAGGCCGTAAGTTTACGCCAAGGAAACTGAACTGGGAGTTTGAAAATTTGACAGTATTTCAAATTTTTAATCAGCCTTCAGCATTTAGTATATTGAGAAAATTTGGGGTGGTTGTTTTGTGAGTTGTTGAGAATTTCTGTGAGTTTTGTGGGTAATATAGAATACACACAGGAAAATATTTTAACTTTAACGTTAACTTTAAAGTTAAATATTTTTAATTTAGAGAATTTTCTGGCCTGTTTTCAGTGGTTGTTGGTATAATTTCTACTATAGTGTGGAAATTAGTTAAATTAGGAAATTATTCGCTGGTTATAAATTTATTGTTGGTTTTTGTACAAACTTGGTGAGATAGTGAACGGGCGACCACGAATCATACATATTTGGTTGATTGGTTGATTTATATTTTGATTTTTGGCGTATGATTTTGTGGGTTCGAGCTTACTACGACTAGGTTAAATTTTTTTTTGGATTTTTATAGTAATCGTAATAATTACGATAAGTTAGTTTAAATTTTTGTTCTTTCTCGATACACGTATACCGTATATTTTTCTTTCAATTTGAATTGAAATTGGAATCTTTTCTTTTTGTTCACTAGTCCAATTGTTGTGATGGATTTCAAAGTAGAAGTTAATAGGCTATCAGCCGATGAGCGGGTGTATGAGCTTGAACGTCGAGGAGTTACAGGGGTAACTACTGCTGATGCGCAGCGTAGCACCTTACGAACTCTAATTGGATTGGAGTCTTCTGCCTCCTATGTGCCGGTGCCTAATCCCTTTGAGATAACTGACGACCTTGCGGCACTAGAATTGAAGTTGGCGGAGATCGAGGGGTTAGTAAAGGACTTCGAGGAGCCTACTACCTCTTCGATCTACTTGAAGCTCGCCACTAAGTGTGGACACGCACACGGGCAAATTAATCGTTGTGTCGTTACGACTGACAAAGAATGAGTTTAGGTCTCCAGACTCTTAGTACGATTAGCAACGTGCGCCGGTACTATGCGTTCCGGAGCTAAATTAGCTAAGCGCAAAACCACTGCAACTCAGAGTTCGTTGCTTAATTTGTCCGTAATTCAAGCTGTCGCTCATTCATCGCGAGTAGTCGCTGAATCGAATAGTTCAAGTTCAGATTCTGATTCAGAAAATGAACAAGATCATCTGGCTTCTACAGATGTAAAACCTGTCGCGGTTAGGTTTTGGAATCTCACTTTTGGAGGAGAGCAGGGCAAAGTTTCGTTGTCCTCATTTTTGGAGCGAGTAGAAGAACTACGCGTTGCGCGTAACGTATCTTCGGCCTTATTGTTTGCGTCAGCCTTAGATTTGTTCACGGGGAACGCCCTTATTTGGTATCGAGCGAACCGTAGATCTTTTGGGAACTGGGATGAGTTAGTCCTAGGGATGAGAGAGGCCTTCCAATCTCCTGATTACGAAGAACGTCTCTTCGAAGAGATCAAATCTCGCACACAGGGACCTAATGAGACCATCAGTCTCTATGTTTCTGTGATGAAAAATCTGTTCATGCGATTGCCTAATCCTCTCCCTGAAGATATTCAGCTCAGAACCGTAACCAAAAATCTACATCCTAGATACAGAATGGCTTTGTGGTCACTAGACATTGTTACTTTTGCTGATCTACTTAGATTAGGACGTAGGCTGGAGGCTAGTACGGTCGCGAACGAATCGTACACACCCCCACCAGGGAAAGGTCGTGTGTTAGAACCAGACTTGGCGTATGTGGAGGCTGTGCCGAGTGTGTCTTGTCACGAAGTCACTCCTCCTACAAATATTCGTCCGCCCTCTCAGTCGCGTTGTTATAATTGTCAACGACCGGGACATTCAAGTCAGGATTGTCGTGCGCCGAGACGCTTATATTGTTTTGGTTGTGGGAAAGTGGGAGTAACAAAACCAAGGTGCCCAAATTGCACTCCATCAAATTCTTTAAACCGGTCGAGGAGAACTTGAGCCGAACGTGTTGCTCCGAGGGTTTGGGAATTTCGGCAGATAATTTTAAGGGACTTAGTGAACGTACGCGTATTTGTTTAGATTTTGTGTTGTCTAGTTCGCGGGGCGATGAGCGTCCATATTTAAATGTAGTAGTTTATGGGGTGTCGTTGTTGGGGTTATTAGATTCAGGAGCAAACCAGACCATACTTGGCGGTCCAGGGTGGCAGATGTTCAAAAATTTAGCGGTACGGTTGAAACCTTCGTCGGTGAAATATTGTACGGTGGCGAATGGACGTAGTTGCGAGGTAATTGGAATGGCTACACTTCCGATGATGGTTGAAGGCGTGACGAGAACGTTAGATGTATTAGTAATTCCGGAAATTACGAGGCCGTTGATTTTGGGAACCGATTTTTGGAAACGGTTAGGAATTATTCCAGACCTACGTAGTGGTCATTGGGAGTTTTCGGGTTTGGAAGATATGGCTGTAGATGAGTTAAACACCAGTGATGGGTTACCTTCACACCAACACGTCCAACTTCAGTCATCATTAACAAGTGCTTTCGAGAAGATGAGTGATACTCTCGGGTGTACCAATTTGGTAGAGCATGTCATCAGCACTCAAGCTACACCAATTAAGCAGCGCTACTATCCGATGTCTCCCACACTACAACGTCACGTAAACGCGGAGTTAGATACAATGTTAAGTTTAGGGGTAGTTGAACCTTCTAAATCGCCGTGGTCTTCACCGATTGTGATGGTGAAAAAGAAGGATGACACATACCGTTTTTGTGTCGATTTTAGGCGAGTCAATAGTGTAACCGAAAGAGACGCGTATCCTCTGCCGTATATTTCTCATGTATTAGATCGGTTAAGGGACGCGAAATATTTGTCGAGTTTGGACATTCGATCGGCTTACTGGCAGATCCCTGTTCAGGAAGAATCGAGGCAGCTAACAGCATTTACCGTTCCGAACCGTGGTCTATATCAATTTCGACGCATGCCATTTGGCCTTCATAATGCGCCAGCCACTTTTCAGCGACTCATTGATAGAGTGATAGGTGCTGATCTCGAGCCGTCATGTTTTGCATATTTAGACGACATCGTGGTCGTAACTTCGACGTTCGAGGAGCACATTAGAGTTTTGGAAACTGTTTTGAGTCGTCTGACGGAAGCAGGTTTAACGCTGCGTCGCGATAAATGTCATTTCTGTAGGCCACAGTTACGCTACTTGGGTTATGTTGTTGATCAGGGAGGGTTACATGTCGATCCAGAAAAGGTTTCAGCGATTGTTAACATGCCAGCACCCATTAATGTCACAGGTGTACGTAGAGTTATCGGTATGGCTAGTTGGTACCGTAGGTTTATTCCGAATTTTTCCACAGTCACTGCACCAATGTCAGCATTGGTCAGAAAAGATACTAAATTTATGTGGTCGGAAGACTGTGAATCGGCATTCAACACTATTAAAGATTGTCTTGTTAGCGCTCCTATTTTGTCTTGTCCTGATTTTACTTTACCTTTCGTCATTCAGACCGACGCTAGCGATTTTGGGCTAGGCGCCGTACTGACGCAAGTTACTGATGAGGGAGAGAAGGTAATAAGTTACAATAGTTGTTCATTGAAAGGACCGGAGAGGCGTTATAGTGCTACGGAGAAAGACTGTTTGGCCGTAGTATGGGCTGTAGAGAAATTTCGACCTTACATTGAGGGTGCTAAGTTCACCGTGATCACCGATCACTATTCCTTGCTGTGGCTTAACCGTTTGCAGAGTCCTTCTGGTCGTTTAGCGCGTTGGAGTGTACGGCTCCAACAATTTAACTTCGATATCATTCATCGTAAGGGGAAGGACCACGTGGTTCCTGATGCGTTATCACGTTCAGTACCGGTTTTAGACGCTGTAAACGTCGTTAATCATTCCGAAGGCGACGCGTGGTTAGTTAAGATGCGTGACGCGATCGCGAAGAGACCGCGGAAGTATCCTCTTTGGAAAGTCGACGCTGGGGTCGTATATAAGTTTTTGCCTCCCAGGTTTGGGGACCTTGAGGAACCCCAAGACTCGTGGAAGATAGTAGTAGCGAAACCGCGTCGGCATGCCCTTATTTCGGAAAACCATGATTTACCAACTGCTGGTCATGGGGGCGTGTATAAGACCTGTCAAAGGCTTAAGACACGATATTACTGGCCGAAGATGAAAGCAGATATAGCTCGGTATGTTCGTGAGTGTGAGCTGTGTTCGGCACACAAGGTTGAACAAAAGGCTCCACCTGGCTTTTTGGCGCCTAGGGCTCGAGCGACGAGACCCTGGCAAATTTTGTGTACTGATTTGGTGGGACCTTTGCCTCGTTCAACCAAGGGTAATTGTTATATTTTGGTTGTGGCCGACACCTTCACAAAGTTTAGTATGTTTTTCCCGTTGAGACGAGCTACTGCTTCAGCTGTCACGAAATCCATAGAAGAACAAGT
The DNA here is from genome assembly GCA_951805005.1 of Othius punctulatus. Lineage (NCBI taxonomy): Eukaryota > Metazoa > Arthropoda > Insecta > Coleoptera > Staphylinidae > Othius > Othius punctulatus. Next base: position 76,671,766 of record OX638139.1, read on the forward strand.
TTTCCTTGTATTTGGAACCCCTCAATACATCATTTCAGACAACGGTGTTCAATTTCGTAGTAAAGAGTTCACTAAGATGTGCGACTCCAATCGCACTCGGGTATTGTATACTGCTCGGTATCATCCGCAGGCTAATCCGGCGGAACGCATTAACCGGGTCCTTAAGACTATGATCGCATCGTATGTGAGCAATAACCACCGCGTGTGGGACGCGAGTCTTCCAAAGATTGGTTGTGCCATTCGGACGGCAAAACACGAGGTGATTGGCCATACGCCTTACTTCGCCAATTTTGGGCGAGAGCACGTATTGTATGGCAATACCTTTGGTGGACCTCCGGATGTTGACGAATTGTTGGAGGACCCCATCAGGGACAAACCACGCGATCCTGATAAGTTCGACGCATTACGAGAAGAGATAGCGGGACGTTTGGTGAAAGCGTATCAGAAAAATGCGAAATCGTATAATTTGCGTAGAAGGCATGTACAGTACAAGGTTGGTGATCGAGTGTGGCGTAGAAATCATGTTTTGTCGAATGCTCTAAACTATTTTAACGCGAAGTTAGCTCCTAAGTTTGTTGGTCCTTTTGGACCATTTTTATAAGTTTATTTTTCATTTTTTTTGGGGTTTGAAAAAAAAAACATCCGCTTCCCGGAGTTTTTAATTTTGTTGGGGGGGAATTTGTAACGGTCCGGAAACGTCTTTGGCAGAAACTGCATTTTAATAATTAATTGGCGCATAGACCTGCACTGTAGACAACCGTACTCGCACCTTTTTTTGTTGTGGTGACGCGTTTCCCATGTGTGCGATTTTTAAATTCGCCGGCGAGACGCCGCCATCGAGGCAGAATTCAGCTACCTTGTGTACAGTACGGAGGTGCTAGAAGAACCGTTGAAATAGGTGTACCACCATCCGGTTTCCGGGATAATCAACGGGGACTCAGTTAACCACCCTTGAGGGGATTGAGGCACCAGGTACAGGGCAAGGAACTATTCAAACGCTCATAACATCTGAGTAAGTAATTAAGCCCGATATTTTTTTCTATTTTCGTGAAGCCACGTGTCCGGCCATTGTTACTAAGGCCATGTGCTTTGCAGGCGTTTTGTTACGGGGTAAGGGCTAAGTAGCTCAGCCAACCCGTTCTTGGCTGGAGGCCGCGATCATCCTGCGCTGAGGCCGGAATCGAGTGATCGGCGTCCACGACGCAAACCGCCGCCATTCCGGAGCTGAAGCCAGCCGCCAGCGAAGACATACCAGGAACACAGGCCAGACATAGATATAGATATTGATACATATTTTATTTGTGTTCTCAATTGAGCCAGACCTTTATTTAATTCCATATTGACATATCGTTTATTCTTTTGTGTCAAAGTTGCGTTACGTGTTTCGTGCCGTACGTGCTTTGCGCTTGTGTAAGAGAAAGGTCGCTCCGTCGGCCCTTTGAATCGCGCGATCAGGAGCTCGCTATATTCGGCCGAATAGGGTGAACCCTGCGCGAAAGGGTTGCGTGCGGAGGTATTTATTTCAGGAGCTCAGACACGGTGTCCGTCGTTTGTGTGAATAAACGCCGATATTTTACACTACAAGATTCACACCTGTTATTTTTTGTTCCCCCCACGTTTTCTCGATCGGGCATTTATTTCAGTTTCAGTTTTTTTATTCTCACTGCGAGATTTAAATCTGGTGGTGTTGGCGCCAAATGGTCAGCGTTGTGACAGTTCGTGATTTCTGAACTTCGCTGACTGTCTGCCGTCCACCCACGCAGGTAGGGTGGAGCCACCCTTTGCGACGTAGTAGCGACGAGGTTAAAATTACGTGGAGCCTTTTTTAACTTCCCCACTCTCTGACACCGAGAGCCTGGCCCTCGTCACTGCTTCGAAGGGACTCTCCACTCGCTCCACGGCCTAACGCGCTGATTGCCCTTCAGGTACGTCACAGATTGTCTCCTGTACGTTTTTGAGGAGAGTGTATTATCTCCAGTAGGTCTCGGTCGAAAGTGGATTATCTCCTGTACGTCTCTGACGAAAGTGGATTATCTCTAGTACGTCTCTGTCGAAAGTGAATTATCTCCGGTACGTCTTTGACTAACGTAAATTATCTCCAGTACGTCTCTATCAAAAGTGAATTTTCTCCTGTACGTCTCTGTCGAAAGTGGATTATCTCCAGTACGTCTCTGTCGAAAGTGGATTATCTCCAGTACGTCTCTGTCGAAAGTGGATTATCTCCAGTACGTCTCTGTCGAAAGTGGATTATCTCCAGTACATCTCTGTCGAAGTGGATTAACTCGTTTACGTCTCTGTCGAAAGTGGATTATCTCTAGTACGTCTCTGTCGAAAGTGGATTATCTCCAGCACGTCTCTATCGAAAGTGGATTATCTCCAGTACGTCTCTATCAAAAGTGGATTATCTCCAGTACTTTTCTATCAAAAGTGGATTATCTCCAGTACGTCTCTTTCGAAAGTGGATTATCTCCAGTACGTCTCTGTCAAAAGTTGATTATTTCCAGTACGTCACTGTCGAAAGTGGATTATCTCAGGTACGTCTCTGACTAAAGAGGATTGTCTCCAGTATGTCTCTATCGCAAGTGGATTATCTTCAGTACGTCTCTATCGAAAGTGGATTATCTCCAGTAGATCCCTGTCGAAAGTGGATTATCTCCAGTACGTCTCTATAGAAAGTGGATTGTCTCCAGTACGTTTTTGAGGAGAGTGTATTATCTCCAGTAGGTCTCGGTCGAAAGTGGATTATCTCCTGTACGTCTCTGTCGAAAGTGGATTATCTCTAGTACGTCTCTGTCGAAAGTGAATTATCTCCGGTACGTCTTTGACTAACATAAATTATCTCCGGTACGTCTCTATCAAAAGTGAATTTTCTCCAGTACGTCTCTGTCGAAAGTGGATTTTCTCCAGTACATCTCTGTCGAAAGTGGATTTTCTCCAGTACGTCTCTGTCGAAAGTGGATTTTCTCCAGTACGTCTTTGTCAAAAGTGGATTATCTCCAGTACGTCTCTGTCGAAAGGGGATTATCTCCAGTACGTCTCTGTCGAAAGTGGATTATCTCCAGTACGTCTCTGTCGAAAGTGTATTATCTCCAGTACATCTCTGTCGAAGTGGATTAACTCGTTTACGTCTCTGTCGAAAGTGGATTATCTCTAGTACGTCTCTGTCGATAGTGGATTATCTCAAGTACGTCTCTGTCGGAAGTGGATTATCTCCAGTACGTCTCTGTCGAATGTGGATTATCTCCAGTACGTCTCTGTCGAAAGTGGATTTTCTCCAGTACGTCTCTGACGAAAGTGGATTATCTCCAGTACGTCTCTGACGAAAGTAGATTATCTCTAGTAGGTCTCTGTCGAAAGTGGATTATCTCCAGTACGTCACTGTCGAAAGTGGATTATCTCCAGTACGTCTCTGACTAAAGTGGATTGTCTCCAGTACGTCTCTATCGCAAGTGGATTTTCTCCAGTACGTCTCTATCGAAAGTAAATTATCTCCAGTACGTCTCTATCGAAAGTGGATTATTTCCAGTACATCTCTGTCGAAGTGGATTAACTCCTTTACGTCTCTGTCGAAAGTGGATTATCTTTAGTATGTCTCTGTCGAAAGTGGATTATCTCCTGTGCGTCTCTGACTAACGTAAAATATCTCCAGTACGCCTCTATCGAGAGTGGATTTTCTCCAGTACGTCTCTGTCGAAAGTGGATTTTCTCCAGTACGTCTCTGTCGAAAGTTGATTTTCTCCAGTACGTCTCTATCGAAAGTCGATTATCTCCAGTACGTCTCTATCAAAAGTGGATTATCTCCAGTACGTTTCTATCGAAAGTGGATTATCTCCAGTACGTCTCTGACGAATGTGGATTATCTCCAGTACGTCTCTGACGAAAGTAGATTATCTCTAGTAGGTCTCTGTCGAAAGTGGATTATCTCCAGGACGTCACTGTCGAAAGTGGATTATCTCCAGTACGTCTCTGACTAAGGTGAATTGTCTCCAGTACGTCTCTATAGCAAGTGGATTATCTCCAGTACGTCTCTATCGAAAGTGAATTATCTCCAGTACGTCTCTATCGAAAGTGGATTATCTCCTGTACATCTCTGTCGAAGTGGATTATCTCCTTTACGTCTCTGACTAACGTAAATTATCTCCAGTACGTCTCTATCGAAACTGGATTTTCTCCAGTACGTCTCTGTCGAAGGTGGATTTTCTCCAGTACGTCTCTGTCGAAAGTTGATTTTCTCCAGTACATCTCTATCGAAAGTGGATTATCTCAAGTACGTCTCTATCAAAAGTGGATTATCTCCAGTACGTTTCTATCGAAAGTGGATTATCTCCAGTACGTCTCTTTCGAAAGTGGATTATCTCCAGTACGTCTCTATCGAAAGTGGATTATCTCCAGTACGTCACTGTCGAAAGTGGATTATCTCCAGTACGTCTCTGAATAAAGTGGATTGTCTCCAATATGTCTCTCTCGCAAGTGGATTATCTCCAGTACGTCTCTATCGATAGTGGATTATCTCCAGTACATCCCTGTCGAAAGTGGATTATCTCCAGTACGTCTCTATTGAAAGTGAATTGTCTCCAGTACGTCTTAATCGAAAGTGGATTGTCTCCAGTACGTTTCTATCAAAAGTGGATTATCTCCAGTACGTCTCTATCGAAAGTAGATTGTCTCCAGTACGTTTTTGAGGAAAGTGTATTATCTCCAGTAGGTCTCTGTCGAAAGTGAATTATCTCCTGTACGTCTCTATTGAAAGTGAATTTTCTCCAGTACGTCTCTATCGAAAGTGGATTATCTCAAGTACGTCTCTATCAAAAGTGGATTATCTCCAGTACGTTTCTATCGAAAGTGGATTATCTCCAGTACGTCTCTTTCGAAAGTGGATTATTTCCAGTACGTCTCTGTCGAAAGTGGATTATCTCCAGTACGTCACTGTCGAAAGTGGATTATCTCCAGTACGTCTCTGAATAAAGAGGATTGTCTCCAATATGTCTCTCTCGCAAGTGGATTATCTCCAGTACGTCTCTATCGATAGTGGATTATCTCCAGTACATCCCTGTCGAAAGTGGATTATCTCCAGTACGTCTCTATAGAAACTGGATTGTCTCCAGTACGTTTTTGAGGAGAGTGTATTATCTCCAGTAGGTCTCTGTCGAAAGTGGATTATCTCCAGTACGTCTCTTTCGGAAGTGGATTATCTCCAGTACGTCTCTTTTGAAAGTGGATTATCTCCAGTACGTCTCTATCGAAAGTGGATTATCTCCGGTACATCCCTGTCGAAAGTGGATTATCTCAAGTACGTCTCTATCGAAAGTGGATAAACTCCAGTAAATCTCTATCGAAAGTGGATTATCTCCAGTACGTTTCTATCAAAAGTGGATTATCTCCAGTACGTCTCTATCGCAAGTGGATTATCTGCGGTACGTCTCTATCGAAGGTGGATTATCTCAAGTACGTCTCTGTCGGAAGTGGATTATCACCAGTACGTCTCTGACGAAAGTGGATTGTCTCCTGTACGTCTCTATCGCCAGTGGATTATGTCCAGTACGTCTCTATCGCAAGTGGATTATCTCCAGTACGTCTCTATCGAAAGTGGATTATCTCCAGTACGTCTCTTTCGAAAGTGGATTATCTCCAGTACATCCCTGTCGAAAGTGGATTATCTCCAGTACGTCTCTATCGAAAGTGGATAATCTCCAGTAAGTCTCTATCGAATGTGGTTTATCTCCAGTACGTTTCTATCAAAAGTGGATTATCTCCAGTACGTCTCTATCGAAAGTAGATTGTCTCCAGTACGTTTTTAAGGAAAGTGTATTATATCCAGTAGGTCTCTGTCGAAAGTGGATTATCTCCTGTACGTCTCTATTGAAAGTGAATTTTCTCCAGTACGTCTTTATCGAAAGTGGATTGTCTCCAGTACGTCTCTATCGAAAGTGGATTGTCTCCAGTACGTTTTTGGAAAGTGTATCTCCAGTAGGTCTCCGTCGAAAGTGGATTATCTCCTGTACGTCTCAGTCGAAAGTGAATTATCTCCAGTACGTCTCTGACTAACGTAAATTATCTCCAGTACGTCTCTATCGAAAGTGGATTTTCTCCAGTACATCTCTGTCGAAAGTGGATTTTCTCCAGTACGTCTCTGTCGAAAGTGGATTTTCTCCAGTACGTCTTTGTCAAAAGTGGATTATCTCCTGTAAGTCTCTGTCGAAAGTGGGTTATCTCCAGTACGTCTCTGTCGAAAGTGGATAATCTCCAGTACGTCTCTGTCGAAAGTGGATTATCTCTAGTACGTCTCTGTCGAAAGTGGATTATCTCAAGCACTTCTCTGTCGGATGTGGATTATCTCCAGTACGTCTCTGTCGAAAGTGGATTATTTCCAGTACGTCTCTGATGAAAGTGGATTATCTCCAGTACGTCTCTGACGAAAGTGGATTATCTCTAGTAGGTCTCTGTCGAAAGTGGATTATCTCCAGTACGTCACTGTCGAAAGTGGATTATCTCCAGTTCGTCTCTGACGAAAGTTGATTGTCTCCAGTACGTCTCTTTCGCAAGTGGATTATCTCCAGTACGTGTCTATCGAAAGTGGATTATCACCAGTACATCCCTGTCGAAAGTGAATTATCTCCAGTACGTCTCTTTCGCAAGTGGATTATCTCCAGTACGTCTCTATCGAAAGTGGATTATCCCAAGTACGTCTCTATCGAAAGTGGATTATCTCCAGTACGTCTCTATCGAAAGTGGATTATATCCAGTACGTCTTTATCGAAAGTGGATTATCTCCAGTACGTCTCTATCGAAAGTGGATTATCTCCAGTACGTCTCAATCGAAAGTGGATTAGATCCAGTACGTCTCTGAGGAAAGTGGATTATCTCCCGTAGGTCTCTGTCGATAGTGGCCTATCTCCTGTACGTTTATGTCGAAAGTGGATTATCTTTAGTACGTCTCTGTCGAAAGTGGATTATCTCCAGTACGTCTCCGACTAACGTCAATTATCTCCAGTACGTTTCTATCGAAAGTGGATTATCTCCAGTACGTCCTTTTCGAAAGTGGGTTATCTCCAGTACGTTCTGTCGAAAGTGGATTATCTCCAGTACGTCTCTGTCGAAAGTGCATTATCTCCAGTACGTCTCTATCGAAAGTGGATTTTCTCCAGTACGTCTCTGTCGAAGGTGGATTTTCTCCAGTACGTCTCTGTCGGAAGTGGATTATCTACAGTACGTCTCTGTCGAAAGTGCATTATCTCCAGTACGTCTCTATCGAAAGTGGATTATCTCCAGTACGTCTCTATCAAAAATGGATTATCTCCAGTACGTTTCTATCGAAAGTGGATTATCTCCAGTACATCTCTTTCGAAAGTGGATTATCTCCAGTACGTCTCTGTCGAAAGTGGATTATCTCCAGTACGTCTCTGTCGAAAGTGCATTATCTCCAGTACGTCTCTATCGAAAGTGGATTTTCTCCAGTACGTCTCTGTCGAAGGTGGATTTTCTCCAGTACGCCTCTGTCGAAAGTTGATTTTCTCCTGTACGTCTTTATCGAAAGTGGATTACCTCAAGTACGTCTCTATCAAAAGTGGATTATCTCCAGTACGTTTCTATCGAAAGTGGTTTATCTCCAGTACGTCTCTGACGAAAGTAGATTATCTCTAGTAGGTTTCTGTCGAAAGTGGATTATCTCCAGTACGTCACTGTCGAAAGTGGATTATCTCCAGTACGTCTCTATCGAAAGTGAATTATCTCCAGTACGTCTCTATCGAAAGTGGATTATCTCCAGTACATCTCTGTCGAAGTGGATTAACTCCTTTACGTCTCTGTCGAAAGTTGATTTTCTCCAGTACGTCTCTATCGAAAGTGGATTGCCTCAAGTACGTCTCTATCAAAAGTGGATTATCTCCAGTACGTTTCTATCGAAAGTGGTTTATCTCCAGTACGTCTCCTTCGAAAGTGGATTATCTCCAGTACGTCTCTGTCGAAAGTGGATTATCTCCAGTACGTCACTGTCGAAAGTGGATTATCTCCAGTACGTCTTTGAATAAAGAGGATTGTCTCCAATATGTCTCCATCGCAAGTGGATTATCTGCAGTACGTCTCTATCGAAAGTGGATTATCTCCAGTACATCCCTGTCGAAAGTGGATTATCTCCAGTACGTCTCTATAGAAAGTGGATTGTCTCCAGTACGTTTTTGAGGAGAGTGTATTATCTCCAGTAGGTCTCTGTCGAAAGTGGATTATCTCCAGTACGTCTCTATCGCAAGTGGATTATCTCCTGTACGTCTCTATCGAAAGTGGATTATCTCCAGTACATCCCTGTCGAAAGTGGATTATCTCCAGTACGTCTCTATCGAAAGTGGATAAACTCCAGTACGTCTCTATCGAAAGTGGATTATCTCCTGTACGTCTCTTTCGAAAGTGGATTATCTCCAGTACGTTTCTATCAAAAGTGGATTATCTCCAGTACGTTTCTATCAAAAGTGGATTATCTCCAGTACGTCTCTATCGCAAGTGGATTATCTGCGGTACGTCTCTATCGAAGGTGGATTATCTCCAGTACGTCTCTGTCGGAAGTGGATTATCACCAGTACGTCTCTGACGAAAGTGGATTGTCTCCTGTACGTCTCTATCGCAAGTGGATTATCTGCGGTACGTCTCTATCGAAGGTGGCTTATCTTAAGTACGTCTCTGTCGGAAGTGGATTATCTCCAGTACGTCTCTTTCGAAAGTGGATTATCTTCAGTACGTCTCTATCGAAAGTGGATTATCACCAGTACATCCCTGTCGAAAGTGAATTATCACCAGTACGTCTCTTTCGCAAGTGGATTATCTCCAGTACGTCTCTATCGAAAGTGGATTATATCCAGTACGTCTATATCGAAAGTGGATTATCTCCAGTACGTCTCTATCGAAAGTGGATTATCTCTAGTACGTCTCTGTCGAAAGTTGATTATCTCAAGCACTTCTCTGTCGGATGTGGATTATCTCCAGTACGTCTCTGTCGAAAGTGGATTATTTCCAGTACGTCTCTGATGAAAGTGGATTATCTCCAGTACGTCTCTATAGAAAGTGGATTGTCTCCAGTACGTTTTTGAGGAGAGTGTATTATCTCCAGTAGGTCTCTGTCGAAAGTGGATTATCTCCAGTACGTCTCTATCGCAAGTGGATTATCTCCTGTACGTCTCTATCGAAAGTGGATTATCTCCAGTACATCCCTGTCGAAAGTGGATTATCTCCAGTACGTCTCTATCGAAAGTGGATAAACTCCAGTACGTCTCTATCGAAAGTGGATTATCTCCTGTACGTCTCTTTCGAAAGTGGATTATCTCCAGTACGTTTCTATCAAAAGTGGATTATCTCCAGTACGTTTCTATCAAAAGTGGATTATCTCCAGTACGTCTCTATCGCAAGTGGATTATCTGCGGTACGTCTCTATCGAAGGTGGATTATCTCCAGTACGTCTCTGTCGGAAGTGGATTATCACCAGTACGTCTCTGACGAAAGTGGATTGTCTCCTGTACGTCTCTATCTCAAGTGGATTATCTGCGGTACGTCTCTATCGAAGGTGGCTTATCTTAAGTACGTCTCTGTCGGAAGTGGATTATCTCCAGTACGTCTCTTTCGAAAGTGGATTATCTTCAGTACGTCTCTATCGAAAGTGGATTATCACCAGTACATCCCTGTCGAAAGTGAATTATCACCAGTACGTCTCTTTCGCAAGTGGATTATCTCCAGTACGTCTCTATCGAAAGTGGATTATATCCAGTACGTCTATATCGAAAGTGGATTATCTCCAGTACGTCTCTATCGAAAGTGGATTATCTCTAGTACGTCTCTGTCGAAAGTTGATTATCTCAAGCACTTCTCTGTCGGATGTGGATTATCTCCAGTACGTCTCTGTCGAAAGTGGATTATTTCCAGTACGTCTCTGATGAAAGTGGATTATCTCCAGTACGTCTCTGACGAAAGTGGATTATCTCTAGTAGGTCTCTGTCGAAAGTGGATTATCTGCAGTAAGTCTCCGTCGAAAGTGGATTATCTCCTGTACGTCTCAGTCGAAAGTGAATTATCTCCAGTACGTCTCTGACTAACGTAAATTATCTCCAGTACATCTCTGTCGAAAGTGGATTTTCTCCAGTACGTCTCTGTCGAAAGTGGATTTTCTCCAGTACGTCTTTGTCAAAAGTGGATTATCTCCTGTAAGTCTCTGTCGAAAGTGGGTTATCTCCAGTACGTCTCTGTCGAAAGTGGATTATCTCCAGTACGTCTCTTTCGAAAGTGGATTATCTCCAGTAAGTCTCCGTCGAAAGTGGATTATCTCCTGTACGTCTCAGTCGAAAGTGAATTATCTCCAGTACGTCTCTGACTAACGTAAATTATCTCCAGTACGTCTCTATCGAAAGTGGATTTTCTCCAGTACATCTCTGTCGAAAGTGGATTTTCTCCAGTACGTCTCTGTCGAAAGTGGATTTTCTCCAGTACGTCTTTGTCAAAAGTGGATTATCTCCTGTAAGTCTCTGTCGAAAGTGGGTTATCTCCAGTACGTCTCTGTCGAAAGTGGATTATCTCCAGTACGTCTCTTTCGAAAGTGAGTTATCTCCAGTACATCTCTGTCGAAGTGGATTATCTCCAGTACGTCTCTGTCGAAAGTGGATTATCTCTAGTACGTCTCTGTCGAAAGTTGATTATCTCAAGCACTTCTCTGTCGGATGTGGATTATCTCCAGTACGTCTCTGTCGAAAGTGGATTATCTCCAGTACGTTTCTATCGAAAGTGGTTTATCTCCAGTACGTCTCTGACGAGAGTAGATTATCTCTAGTAGGTTTCTGTCGAAAGTGGATTATCTCCAGTACGTCACTGTCGAAAGTGGATTATCTCCAGTACGTCTCTATCGAAAGTGAATTATCTCCAGTACGTCTCTATCGAAAGTGGATTATCTCCAGTACATCTCTGTCGAAGTGGATTAACTCCTTTACGTCTCTGTCGAAAGTTGATTTTCTCCAGTACGTCTCTATCGAAAGTGGATTGCCTCAAGTACGTCTCTATCAAAAGTGGATTATCTCCAGTACGTTTCTATCGAAAGTGGTTTATCTCCAGTACGTCTCCTTCGAAAGTGGATTATCTCCAGTACGTCTCTGTCGAAAGTGGATTATCTCCAGTACGTCACTGTCGAAAGTGGATTATCTCCAGTACGTCTTTGAATAAAGAGGATTGTCTCCAATATGTCTCCATCGCAAGTGGATTATCTGCAGTACGTCTCTATCGAAAGTGGATTATCTCCAGTACATCCCTGTCGAAAGTGGATTATCTCCAGTACGTCTCTATAGAAAGTGGATTGTCTCCAGTACGTTTTTGAGGAGAGTGTATTATCTCCAGTAGGTCTCTGTCGAAAGTGGATTATCTCCAGTACGTCTCTATCGCAAGTGGATTATCTCCTGTACGTCTCTATCGAAAGTGGATTATCTCCAGTACATCCCTGTCGAAAGTGGATTATCTCCAGTACGTCTCTATCGAAAGTGGATAAACTCCAGTACGTCTCTATCGAAAGTGGATTATCTCCTGTACGTCTCTTTCGAAAGTGGATTATCTCCAGTACGTTTCTATCAAAAGTGGATTATCTCCAGTACGTTTCTATCAAAAGTGGATTATCTCCAGTACGTCTCTATCGCAAGTGGATTATCTGCGGTACGTCTCTATCGAAGGTGGATTATCTCCAGTACGTCTCTGTCGGAAGTGGATTATCACCAGTACGTCTCTGACGAAAGTGGATTGTCTCCTGTACGTCTCTATCGCAAGTGGATTATCTGCGGTACGTCTCTATCGAAGGTGGCTTATCTTAAGTACGTCTCTGTCGGAAGTGGATTATCTCCAGTACGTCTCTTTCGAAAGTGGATTATCTTCAGTACGTCTCTATCGAAAGTGGATTATCACCAGTACATCCCTGTCGAAAGTGAATTATCACCAGTACGTCTCTTTCGCAAGTGGATTATCTCCAGTACGTCTCTATCGAAAGTGGATTATATCCAGTACGTCTATATCGAAAGTGGATTATCTCCAGTACGTCTCTATCGAAAGTGGATTATCTCTAGTACGTCTCTGTCGAAAGTTGATTATCTCAAGCACTTCTCTGTCGGATGTGGATTATCTCCAGTACGTCTCTGTCGAAAGTGGATTATTTCCAGTACGTCTCTGATGAAAGTGGATTATCTCCAGTACGTCTCTGACGAAAGTGGATTATCTCTAGTAGGTCTCTGTCGAAAGTGGATTATCTGCAGTAAGTCTCCGTCGAAAGTGGATTATCTCCTGTACGTCTCAGTCGAAAGTGAATTATCTCCAGTACGTCTCTGACTAACGTAAATTATCTCCAGTACATCTCTGTCGAAAGTGGATTTTCTCCAGTACGTCTCTGTCGAAAGTGGATTTTCTCCAGTACGTCTTTGTCAAAAGTGGATTATCTCCTGTAAGTCTCTGTCGAAAGTGGGTTATCTCCAGTACGTCTCTGTCGAAAGTGGATTATCTCCAGTACGTCTCTTTCGAAAGTGGATTATCTCCAGTAAGTCTCCGTCGAAAGTGGATTATCTCCTGTACGTCTCAGTCGAAAGTGAATTATCTCCAGTACGTCTCTGACTAACGTAAATTATCTCCAGTACGTCTCTATCGAAAGTGGATTTTCTCCAGTACATCTCTGTCGAAAGTGGATTTTCTCCAGTACGTCTCTGTCGAAAGTGGATTTTCTCCAGTACGTCTTTGTCAAAAGTGGATTATCTCCTGTAAGTCTCTGTCGAAAGTGGGTTATCTCCAGTACGTCTCTGTCGAAAGTGGATTATCTCCAGTACGTCTCTTTCGAAAGTGAGTTATCTCCAGTACATCTCTGTCGAAGTGGATTATCTCCAGTACGTCTCTGTCGAAAGTGGATTATCTCTAGTACGTCTCTGTCGAAAGTTGATTATCTCAAGCACTTCTCTGTCGGATGTGGATTATCTCCAGTACGTCTCTGTCGAAAGTGGATTATTTCCAGTACGTCTCTGATGAAAGTGGATTATCTCCAGTACGTCTCTGACGAAAGTGGATTATCTCTAGTAGGTCTCTGTCGAAAGTGGATTATCTCCAGTACGTCACTGTCGAAAGTGGATTATCTCCAGTTCGTCTCTGACGAAAGTTGATTGTCTCCAGTACGTCTCTATCGCAAGTGGATTATCTCCAGTACGTGTCTATCGAAAGTGGATTATCACCAGTACATCCCTGTCGAAAGTGAATTATCTCCAGTACGTCTCTTTCGCAAGTGGATTATCTCCAGTACGTCTCTATCGAAAGTGGATTATATCCAGTACGTCTATATCGAAAGTGGATTATCTCCAGTACGTCTCTATCGAAAGTGGATTATCTCCAGTACGTTTCTATCAAAAGTGGATTATCTCCAGTACGTTTCTATCAAAAGTGGATTATCTCCAGTACGTCTCTATCGCAAGTGGATTATCTGCGGTACGTCTCTATCGAAGGTGGATTATCTCCAGTACGTCTCTGTCGGAAGTGGATTATCACCAGTACGTCTCTGACGAAAGTGGATTGTCTCCTGTACGTCTCTATCGCAAGTGGATTATCTGCGGTACGTCTCTATCGAAGGTGGCTTATCTTAAGTACGTCTCTGTCGGAAGTGGATTATCTCCAGTACGTCTCTTTCGAAAGTGGATTATCTCCAGTACGTCTCTATCGAAAGTGGATTATCACCAGTACATCCCTGTCGAAAGTGAATTATCACCAGTACGTCTCTTTCGCAAGTGGATTATCTCCAGTACGTCTCTATCGAAAGTGGATTATATCCAGTACGTCTATATCGAAAGTGGATTATCTCCAGTACGTCTCTATCGAAAGTGGATTATCTCCAGTACGTCTCAAGCGAAAGTGGATTATCACCAGTACGTCTCTGACGAAAGTGGATTGTCTCCTGTACGTCTCTATCGCCAGTGGATTATGTCCAGTACGTCTCTATCGCAAGTGGATAATCTCCAGTACGTCTCTATCGAAAGTGGATTATCTCCAGTACGTCTCTATCGAAAGTGGATTATCTCCAGTACATCCCTGTCGAAAGTGGATTATCTCCAGTACGTCTCTATCGAAAGTGGATAATCTCCAGTAAGTCTCTATCGAATGTGGTTTATCTCCAGTACGTTTCTATCAAAAGTGGATTATCTCCAGTACGTCTCTATCGAAAGTTGATTGTCTCCAGTACGTTTTTGAGGAAAGTGTATTATATCCAGTAGGTCTCTGTCGAAAGTGGATTATCTCCTGTACGTCTCTATTGAAAGTGAATTTTCTCCAGTACGTCTCTATCGAAAGTGGATTGTCTCCAGTACGTCTCTATCGAAAGTGGATTGTCTCCAGTACGTTTTTGAGGAAAGTGTATTATCTCCAGTAGGTCTCCGTCGAAAGTGGATTATCTCCTGTACGTCTCAGTCGAAAGTGAATTATCTCCAGTACGTCTCTGACTAACGTAAATTATCTCCAGTACGTCTCTATCGAAAGTGGATTTTCTCCAGTACATCTCTGTCGAAAGTGGATTTTCTCCAGTACGTCTCTGTCAAAAGTGGATTATCTCCTGTAAGTCTCTGTCGAAAGTGGGTTATCTCCAGTACGTCTCTGTCGAAAGTGGATTATCTCCAGTACGTCTCTTTCGAAAGTGAGTTATCTCCAGTACATCTCTGTCGAAGTGGATTATCTCCAGTACGTCTCTGTCGAAAGTGGATTATCTCTAGTACGTCTCTGTCGAAAGTTGATTATCTCAAGCACTTCTCTGTCGGATGTGGATTATCTCCAGCACGTCTCTGTCGAAAGTGGATTATTTCCAGTACGTCTCTGATGAAAGTGGATTATCTCCAGTACGTCTCTGACGAAAGTGGATTATCTCTAGTAGGTCTCTGTCGAAAGTGGATTATCTGCAGTAAGTCTCCGTCGAAAGTGGATTATCTCCTGTACGTCTCAGTCGAAAGTGAATTATCTCCAGTACGTCTCTGACTAACGTAAATTATCTCCAGTACATCTCTGTCGAAAGTGGATTTTCTCCAGTACGTCTCTGTCGAAAGTGGATTTTCTCCAGTACGTCTTTGTCAAAAGTGGATTATCTCCTGTAAGTCTCTGTCGAAAGTGGGTTATCTCCAGTACGTCTCTGTCGAAAGTGGATTATCTCCAGTACGTCTCTTTCGAAAGTGGATTATCTCCAGTAAGTCTCCGTCGAAAGTGGATTATCTCCTGTACGTCTCTGTCGAAAGTGGATTATCTCCAGTATGTCACTGTCGAAAGTGGATTATCTCCAGTACGTCTTTGAATAAAGAGGATTGTCTCCAATATGTCTCCATCGCAAGTGGATTATCTGCAGTACGTCTCTATCGAAAGTGGATTATCTCCAGTACATCCCTGTCGAAAGTGGATTATCTCCAGTACGTCTCTATAGAAAGTGGATTGTCTCCAGTACGTTTTTGAGGAGAGTGTATTATCTCCAGTAGGTCTCTGTCGAAAGTGGATTATCTCCAGTACGTCTCTATCGCAAGTGGATTATTTCCTGTACGTCTCTATCGAAAGTGGATTATCTCCAGTACATCCCTGTCGAAAGTGGATTATCTCCAGTACGTCTCTATCGAAAGTGGATAAACTCCAGTACGTCTCTATCGAAAGTGGATTATCTCCTGTACGTCTCTATCGAAAGTGGATTATCTCCAGTACGTTTCTATCAAAAGTGGATTATCTCCAGTACGTTTCTATCAAAAGTGGATTATCTCCAGTACGTCTCTATCGCAAGTGGATTATCTGCGGTACGTCTCTATCGAAGGTGGATTATCTCCAGTACGTCTCTGTCGGAAGTGGATTATCACCAGTACGTCTCTGACGAAAGTGGATTGTCTCCTGTACGTCTCTATCGCAAGTGGATTATCTGCGGTACGTCTCTATCGAAGGTGGCTTATCTTAAGTACGTCTCTGTCGGAAGTGGATTATCTCCAGTACGTCTCTTTCGAAAGTGGATTATCTCCAGTACGTCTCTATCGAAAGTGGATTATCACCAGTACATCCCTGTCGAAAGTGAATTATCACCAGTACGTCTCTTTCGCAAGTGGATTATCTCCAGTACGTCTCTATCGAAAGTGGATTATATCCAGTACGTCTATATCGAAAGTGGATTATCTCCAGTACGTCTCTATCGAAAGTGGATTATCTCCAGTACGTCTCAAGCGAAAGTGGATTATCACCAGTACGTCTCTGACGAAAGTGGATTGTCTCCTGTACGTCTCTATCGCCAGTGGATTATGTCCAGTACGTCTCTATCGCAAGTGGATAATCTCCAGTACGTCTCTATCGAAAGTGGATTATCTCCAGTACGTCTCTATCGAAAGTGGATTATCTCCAGTACATCCCTGTCGAAAGTGGATTATCTCCAGTACGTCTCTATCGAAAGTGGATAATCTCCAGTAAGTCTCTATCGAATGTGGTTTATCTCCAGTACGTTTCTATCAAAAGTGGATTATCTCCAGTACGTCTCTATCGAAAGTAGATTGTCTCCAGTACGTTTTTGAGGAAAGTGTATTATATCCAGTAGGTCTCTGTCGAAAGTGGATTATCTCCTGTACGTCTCTATTGAAAGTGAATTTTCTCCAGTACGTCTCTATCGAAAGTGGATTGTCTCCAGTACGTCTCTATCGAAAGTGGATTGTCTCCAGTACGTTTTTGAGGAAAGTGTATTATCTCCAGTAGGTCTCCGTCGAAAGTAGATTATCTCCTGTACGTCTCAGTCGAAAGTGAATTATCTCCAGTACGTCTCTGACTAACGTAAATTATCTCCAGTACGTCTCTATCGAAAGTGGATTTTCTCCAGTACATCTCTGTCGAAAGTGGATTTTCTCCAGTACGTCTCTGTCGAAAGTGGATTTTCTCCAGTACGTCTTTGTCAAAAGTGGATTATCTCCTGTAAGTCTCTGTCGAAAGTGGGTTATCTCCAGTACGTCTCTGTCGAAAGTGGATTATCTCCAGTACGTCTCTTTCGAAAGTGAGTTATCTCCAGTACATCTCTGTCGAAGTGGATTATCTCCAGTACGTCTCTGTCGAAAGTGGATTATCTCTAGTACGTCTCTGTCGAAAGTTGATTATCTCAAGCACTTCTCTGTCGGATGTGGATTATCTCCAGCACGTCTCTGTCGAAAGTGGATTATTTCCAGTACGTCTCTGATGAAAGTAGATTATCTCCAGTACGTCTCTGACGAAAGTGGATTATCTCTAGTAGGTCTCTGTCGAAAGTGGATTATCTGCAGTAAGTCTCCGTCGAAAGTGGATTATCTCCTGTACGTCTCAGTCGAAAGTGAATTATCTCCAGTACGTCTCTGACTAACGTAAATTATCTCCAGTACATCTCTGTCGAAAGTGGATTTTCTCCAGTACGTCTCTGTCGAAAGTGGATTTTCTCCAGTACGTCTTTGTCAAAAGTGGATTATCTCCTGTAAGTCTCTGTCGAAAGTGGGTTATCTCCAGTACGTCTCTGTCGAAAGTGGATTATCTCCAGTACGTCTCTTTCGAAAGTGGATTATCTCCAGTAAGTCTCCGTCGAAAGTGGATTATCTCCTGTACGTCTCAGTCGAAGGTGAATTATCTCCAGTACGTCTCTGACTAACGTAAATTATCTCCAGTACGTCTCTATCGAAAGTGGATTTTCTCCAGTACATCTCTGTCGAAAGTGGATTTTCTCCAGTACGTCTCTGTCGAAAGTGGATTTTCTCCAGTACGTCTTTGTCAAAAGTGGATTATCTCCTGTAAGTCTCTGTCGAAAGTGGGTTATCTCCAGTACGTCTCTGTCGAAAGTGGATTATCTCCAGTACGTCTCTTTCGAAAGTGAGTTATCTCCAGTACATCTCTGTCGAAGTGGATTATCTCCAGTACGTCTCTGTCGAAAGTGGATTATCTCTAGTACGTCTCTGTCGAAAGTTGATTATCTCAAGCACTTCTCTGTCGGATGAGGATTATCTCCAGTACGTCTCTGTCGAAAGTGGATTATTTCCAGTACGTCTCTGATGAAAGTGGATTATCTCCAGTACGTCTCTGACGAAAGTGGATTATCTCTAGTAGGTCTCTGTCGAAAGTGGATTATCTGCAGTAAGTCTCCGTCGAAAGTGGATTATCTCCTGTACGTCTCAGTCGAAAGTGAATTTTCTCCAGTACGTCTCTGACTAACGTAAATTATCTCCAGTACATCTCTGTCGAAAGTGGATTTTCTCCAGTACGTCTCTGTCGAAAGTGGATTTTCTTCAGTACGTCTTTGTCAAAAGTGGATTATCTCCTGTAAGTCTCTGTCGAAAGTGGGTTATCTCCAGTACGTCTCTGTCGAAAGTGGATTATCTCCAGTACGTCTCTTTCGAAAGTGAGTTATCTCCAGTACATCTCTGTCGAAGTGGATTATCTCCAGTACGTCTCTGTCGAAAGTGGATTATCTCTAGTACGTCTCTGTCGAAAGTTGATTATCTCAAGCACTTCTCTGTCGGATGTGGATTATCTCCAGTACGTCTCTGTCGAAAGTGGATTATTTCCAGTACGTCTCTGATGAAAGTGGATTATCTCCAGTACGTCTCTGACGAAAGTGGATTACCTCTAGTAGGTCTCTGTCGAAAGTGGATTATCTGCAGTAAGTCTCCGTCGAAAGTGGATTATCTCCTGTACGTCTCAGTCGAAAGTGAATTATCTCCAGTACGTCTCTGACTAACGTAAATTATCTCCAGTACATCTCTGTCGAAAGTGGATTTTCTCCAGTACGTCTCTGTCGAAAGTGGATTTTCTCCAGTACGTCTTTGTCAAAAGTGGATTATCTCCTGTAAGTCTCTGTCGAAAGTGGGTTATCTCCAGTACGTCTCTGTCGAAAGTGGATTATCTCCAGTACGTCTCTTTCGAAAGTGGATTATCTCCAGTAAGTCTCCGTCGAAAGTGGATTATCTCCTGTACGTCTCAGTCGAAAGTGAATTATCTCCAGTACGTCTCTGACTAACGTAAATTATCTCCAGTACGTCTCTATCGAAAGTGGATTTTCTCCAGTACATCTCTGTCGAAAGTGGATTTTCTCCAGTACGTCTCTGTCGAAAGTGGATTTTCTCCAGTACGTCTTTGTCAAAAGTGGATTATCTCCTGTAAGTCTCTGTCGAAAGTGGGTTATCTCCAGTACGTCTCTGTCGAAAGTGGATTATCTCCAGTACGTCTCTTTCGAAAGTGAGTTATCTCCAGTACATCTCTGTCGAAGTGGATTATCTCCAGTACGTCTCTGTCGAAAGTGGATTATCTCTAGTACGTCTCTGTCGAAAGTTGATTATCTCAAGCACTTCTCTGTCGGATGTGGATTATCTCCAGTACGTCTCTGTCGAAAGTGGATTATTTCCAGTACGTCTCTGATGAAAGTGGATTATCTCCAGTACGTCTCTGACGAAAGTGGATTATCTCTAGTAGGTCTCTGTCGAAAGTGGATTATCTCCAGTACGTCACTGTCGAAAGTGGATTATCTCCAGTTCGTCTCTGACGAAAGTTGATTGTCTCCAGTACGTCTCTATCGCAAGTGGATTATCTCCAGTACGTGTCTATCGAAAGTGGATTATCACCAGTACATTCCTGTCGAAAGTGAATTATCTCCAGTACGTCTCTTTCGCAAGTGGATTATCTCCAGTACGTCTCTATCGAAAGTGGATTATATCCAGTACGTCTATATCGAAAGTGGATTATCTCCAGTACGTCTCTATCGAAAGTGGATTATCTCCAGTACGTCTCAATCGAAAGTGGATTAGATCCAGTACGTCTCTGAGGAAAGTGGATTATCTCCAGTACGTCTCTATCGCAAGTGGATTATCTGTAGTACGTCTCTATCGAAGGTGGATTATCTCAAGTACGTCTCTGTCGGAAGTGGATTATCACCAGTACGTCTCTGACGAAAGTGGATTGTCTCCTGTACATCTCTATCGCTAGTGGATTATGTCCAGTACGTCTCTATCGCAAGTGGATTATCTCCAGTACGTCTCTGTCGAAAGTGGTTTATCTCCAGTACGTCTCTTTCGAAAGTGGACTATCTCCTGTACGTCTCTATCGAAAGTGGATTATCTCCGGTACATCCCTGTCGAAAGTGGATTATCTCCAGTACGTCTCTATCGAAAGTGGATTATCTCCTGTACGTCTCTATCGAAAGTGGATTATCTCCAGTAGATCCCTGTCGAAAGTGGATTATCTCCAGTACGTCTCTATCGAAAGTGGATAAACTCCAGTACGTCTCTATCGAAAGTGGATTATCTCCAGTACGTTTCTATCAAAAGTGGATTATCTCCAGTACGTCTCTATCGCAAGTGGATTATCTGCGGTACGTCTCTATCGAAGGTGGATTATCTCAAGTACGTCTCTGTCGGAAGTGGATTATCACCAGTACGTCTCTGACGAAAGTGGATTGTCTCCTGTACATCTCTATCGCTAGTGGATTATGTCCAGTACGTCTCTATCGCAAGTGGATCATCTCCAGTACGTCTCTGTCGAAAGTGGATTATCTCCAGTACGTCTCTATCGAAAATGGATTATCTCCAGTACATCCCTGTCGAAAGTGGATTATCTCCAGTACGTCTCTATCGAAAGTGGATAATCTCCTGTACGTCTCTATTGAAAGTGAATTTTCTCCAGTACGTCTCTATCGAAAGTGGATTGTCTCCAGTACGTCTCTATCGAAAGTAAATTGTCTCCAGTACGTTTTTGAGGAAAGTGTATTATCTCCAGTAGGTCTCCGTCGAAAGTGGATTATCTCCTGTACGTCTCAGTCGAAAGTGAATTATCTCCAGTACGTCTCTGACTAACGTAAATTATCTCCAGTACGTCTCTATCGAAAGTGGATTTTCTCCAGTACAACTCTGTCGAAAGTGGATTATCTCCAGTACGTCTATATCACAAGTGGATTATCTCCAGTACGTCTCTATCGCAAGCTGATTATCTGCGGTACGTGTCTATCGAAGGTAGATTATCTCAAGTACGTCGCTGTCGGAATTGGATTATCTCCAGTACGTCTCTGTCGAAAGTGGATTATCTCCACTACGTCTCTGTCGAAAGTGGATTATCTCCAGTACGTCTCTGACGAAATTGGATTGTTTCCTGTACGTCTCTATCGCAGGTGGATTATGTCCAGTACGTCTCTATCGCAAGTGGATTATCTCTAGTACGTCTCTATCGAATGTGGATTATCTCCAGTACGTCTCTATCGAAAGTGGATTATCTCCAGTAAGTCCCTGTCGAAAGTGGATTATCTCCAGTACGTCTCTATCGAAAGTGGATAATCTCCAGTACGTCTCTATCGAAAGTGCATTATCTCCAGTACGTTTCTATCAAAAGTGGATTATCTCCAGTACGTCTCTATCGAAAGTAGATTGTCTCCAGTACGTTTTTGAGGAAAGTGTATTATCTCCAGTAGGTCTCTGTCGAAAGTGGATCATCTCCTGTACGTCTCTATCAAAAGTGGATTTTCTCCAGTACGTCTTTATCGAAAGTGGATTATCTCCAGTACATCCCTGTCGAAAGTGGATTATCTCCAGTACGTCTCTGACGAAAGTGGATTGTCTCCTGTACGTCTCTATCGCAGGTGAATTATGTCCAGTACGTCTCTATCGCAAGTGGATTATCTCCAGTACGTCTCTATCGAAAGTGGATTATCTCCAGTACGTCTCTATCGAAAGTGGATTATCTCCATTACATCCCTGTCGAAAGTGGATTATCTCCAGTTCGTCTCTATAGAAAGTGGATTGTCTCCAGTGCGTTTTTGAGGAGAGTGTATTATCTCCAGTAGGTCTCTGTCGAAAGTGGATTATCTCCAGTACGTCTCTATCGCAAGTGGATTATCTCCAGTACGTCTCTTTCGAAAGTGGATTATCTCCTGTACGTCTCTATCGAAAGTGGATTATCTCCAGTACATCCCTGTCGAAAGTGGATTATCTCCAGTACGTCTCTATCGAAAGTGGATAAACTCCAGTACGTCTCTATCGAAAGTGGATTATCTCCAGTACGTTTCTATCAAAAGTGGATTATCTCCAGTACGTCTCTATCGCAAGTGGATTATCTGCGGTACGTCTCTATCGAAGGTGGATTATCTCAAGTACGTCTCTGTCGGAAGTGGATTATCACCAGTACGTCTCTGACGAAAGTGGATTGTCTCCTGTACGTCTCTATCGCAAGTGGATTATCTGCGGTACGTCTCTATCGAAGGTGGCTTATCTTAAGTACGTCTCTATCGGAAGTGGATTATCTCCAGTACGTCTCTTTCGAAAGTGGATTATCTCCAGTACGTCTCTATCGAAAGTGGATTATCTCCAGTACATCCCTGTCGAAAGTGGATTATCTCCAGTACGTCTCTATCGAAAGTGGATAAACTCCAGTACGTCTCCATCGAAAGTGGATTATCTCCAGTACGTTTCTATCAAAAGTGGATTATCTCCAGTACGTCTCTATCGCAAGTGGATTATCTGCGGTACGTCTCTATCGAAGGTGGATTATCTCAAGTACGTCTCTGTCGGAAGTGGATTATCACCAGTACGTCTCTGACGAAAGTGGATTGTCTCCTGTACGTCTCTATCGCCAGTGGATTATGTCCAGTACGTCTCTATCGCAAGTGGATTATCTCCAGTACGTCTCTATCGAAAGTGGATTATCTCCAGTACGTCTCTATCGAAAGTGGATTATCTCCAGTACATCCCTGTCGAAAGTGGATTATCTCCAGTACGTTTCTATCGAAAGTGGATAAACTCCAGTACGTTGTGACGTACCTGAAGGGCAGTCAGCGCGTTAGGCCGTGGAGCGAGTGGAGGGTCCCTTCGAAGTAGTGACGAGGGCCAGGCTCTCGGTGTCAGAGAGTGGGGGGGTTAAAAAAAGGCTCCACGTAATTTTAACCTCGTGGCTACTTCGTCGCAAAGGGTGGCTCCACCCTACCTGCGTGGGTGGACGGCAGACAGTCAGCGAAGTTCAGAAATCACGAACTGTCACAACGCTGACCATTTGGCGCCAACACCACCAGATTTAAATCTCGCAGTGAGAATAGGAAACTGTAACTGAATTAATTGCCCGATCGAGAAAATGTGGGGGGGGAACAAAAAATAACAGGTGTGAATTTGTAGTGTAATATCGGCGTTTATTCACACACAAACGATGGACACCGTGTCCGCGCTCCTGAAATAAATACCTCCGAACGCCACCCTTTCGCGCAGGGTTCACTCTATTCGGCCGAATATAGTAAGCTCCTAATCGCGCGATTGAAAGGGCCGACGGAGCAACCTTTCTCTTACACAAGCGCAAAACACGTACGGCACGAAACACGTAACGCAACTTATACACAAAAGAATAAACAGAAAAATTAAACAACGGTCTGGCTCAATTGAGCACACAAAAAAAATATATATTGGAATCTGTTTATCTGGCCTGTGTTCCTGGTGGTCTCGCTGGTGACTGGCCACAGCTCCGGGAGGGCGACGGCTTGCGTCGTAGACGCCTGGTGCTCGATTCGCGGCCTCCAGCCAAGAATGTTCTGGCCGAGCTGCTTAGCCCGTAGCTAAACGCCTGCAAAGCACATGGCCTTAGTGACAATGGCCAGACACGTGGCTTCACGAAAGGGAAAAGAAATATAGAGCTTAACTACTTACTCAGGTGTTATGAGCGTTTTAGTCCTCTGCCCCGTACTTGGTGCCTCAATCCCCTCAAGGGTGGTTATTGAGTCCCCGTTGATTATCTTGTAAACCGGATGGTGATACCCTTATCTTAACGGTTCTTCTGGCACGGTCTGTACTGGACACGAGTAAGCTGAGTTCTGCTCATGGCGGCGTCTCGCCGGCGAATTTAAAAATCGCTCACAGGGGAAACGCGTCACCACAACAAAAAAAATGCGAGCACGGTTGTCTCCCGTGCAGGTCTATACGCCAATTAATTATTAAAATGCAGTTTCTGCCAACGCTATTTCTGGACCGTTACAAATTCCCCCCCAACAAAATTAAAAACTCCGGGAAGCGGATGTTTTTTTTTCCAAACCCCCAAAAAGAAAAATAAACTCATAAAAATGACGAAAGAAAGATAGTACTAGTGGGAGTAACAATGTCCCGACACACTCGATGCGTAACCACAATCATATTCATTAAATCCCCCAAAGGGCTAAGCTAAATAGCTAAACTAGGGAGTCGTCGAAAAATTCCGCAATGCGGCATGTCACTCAAGGACAAAACACGAACGATCCCATAGAATACGAAAGTTTACTTACACCGGATGGTTTAAGACAAGTGACAGCCACTAATTACCACAAAAGAGAAAAAGTACTAAACTACACTTAAACAGAAAAATCTAACAAACACCTAGTTCGAAAGCGAATGATCATCGTCCAGAGCAGGTTTCAAATCTTTCACATGCCATGTCCCTCCTGGATCACCAAAATCATTGGTTAGATCATACGTCCACAAAGACCTCTTATGGGCCACTACAAAAGGACCAACAAACTTAGGAGCTAACTTCGCGTTAAAATAGTTTAGAGCATTCGACAAAACATGATTTCTACGCCACACTCGATCACCAACCTTGTACTGTACATGCCTTCTACGGAAATTATACGATTTCGCATTTTTCTGATACGCTTTCACCAAACGTCCCGCTATCTCTTCTCGTAATGCGTCGAACTTATCAGGATCGCGTGGCTTGTCCCTGATGGGGTCCTCCAACAATTCGTCAACAACCGTAGGTCCACCAAAGGTATTGCCATACAATACGTGCTCTCGCCCAAAATTGGCGAAGTAAGGCGTATGGCCAATCACCTCGTGTTTTGCCGCCCGGATGGCACAACCAATCTTTGGAAGACTCGCGTCCCACACGCGGTGGTTATTGCTCACATACGATGCGATCATAGTCTTAAGGACCCGGTTAATGCGTTCCGCCGGATTAGCCTGCGGATGATACCGAGCAGTATACAATACCCGAGTGCGATAGGAGTCGCACATCTTAGTGAACTCTTTACTACGAAATTGAACACCGTTGTCTGAAATGATGTATTGAGGGGTTCCAAATACAAGGAAAACTTGTTCTTCTATGGATTTCGTGACAGCTGAAGCAGTAGCTCGTCTCAACGGGAAAAACATACTTAACTTTGTGAAGGTGTCGGCCACAACCATAATATAACAATTACCCTTGGTTGAACGCGGCAAAGGTCCCACCAAATCAGTACACAAAATTTGCCAGGGTCTCGTCGCTCGAGCCCTAGGCGCCAAAAAGCCAGGTGGAGCCTTTTGTTCAACCTTGTGTGCCGAACACACCTCACACTCACGAACATACCGAGCTATATCTGCCTTCATCTTCGGCCAGTAATATCGTGTCTTAAGCCTTTGACAGGTCTTATACACGCCCCCATGACCAGCAGTTGGCAAATCATGGTTTTCCGAAATAAGGGCACGCCGACGCGGTTTCGCTACTACTATCTTCCACGAGTCTTGGGGTTCCTCAAGGTCCCCAAACCTGGGAGGCAAAAACTTATATACGACCCCAGCGTCGACTTTCCAAAGAGGATACTTCCGCGGTCTCTTCGCGATCGCGTCACGCATCTTAACTAACCACGCGTCGCCTTCGGAATGATTAACGACGTTTACAGCGTCTAAAACCGGTACTGAACGTGATAACGCATCAGGAACCACGTGGTCCTTCCCCTTACGATGAATGATATCGAAGTTAAATTGTTGGAGCCGTACACTCCAACGCGCTAAACGACCAGAAGGACTCTGCAAACGGTTAAGCCACAGCAAGGAATAGTGATCGGTGATCACGGTGAACTTAGCACCCTCAATGTAAGGTCGAAATTTCTCTACAGCCCATACTACGGCCAAACATTCCTTCTCCGTAGCACTATAACGCCTCTCCGGTCCTTTCAATGAACAACTATTGTAACTTATTACCTTATCTCCCTTATCAGTAACTTGCGTCAGTACGGCGCCTAGCCCAAAATCGCTAGCGTCGGTCTGAATGACGAAAGGTAAAGTAAAATCAGGACAAGACAAAATAGGAGCGCTAACAAGACAATCTTTAATAGTGTTGAATGCCGATTCACAGTCTTCCGACCACATAAATTTAGTATCTTTTCTGACCAATGCTGACATTGGTGCAGTGACTGTGGAAAAATTCGGAATAAACCTACGGTACCAACTAGCCATACCGATAACTCTACGTACACCTGTGACATTAATGGGTGCTGGCATGTTAACAATCGCTGAAACCTTTTCTGGATCGACATGTAACCCTCCCTGATCAACAACATAACCCAACTAGCGTAACTGTGGCCTACAGAAATGACATTTATCGCGACGCAGCGTTAAACCTGCTTCTGTCAGACGACTCAAAACAGTTTCCAAAACTCTAATGTGCTCCTCGAACGTCGAAGTTACGACCACGATGTCGTCTAAATATGCAAAACATGACGGCTCGAGATCAGCACCTATCACTCTATCAATGAGTCGCTGAAAAGTGGCTGGCGCATTATGAAGGCCAAATGGCATGCGTCGAAATTGATATAGACCACGGTTCGGAACGGTAAATGCTGTCAGCTGCCTCGATTCTTCCTGAACAGGGATCTGCCAGTAAGCCGATCGAATGTCCAAACTCGACAAATATTTCGCGTCCCTTAACCGATCTAATATATGAGAAATATACGGCCGAGGATACGCGTCTCTTTCGGTTACACTATTGACTCGCCTAAAATCGACACAAAAACGGCATGTGTCATCCTTCTTTTTCACCATCACAATCGGTGAAGACCACGGCGATTTAGAAGGTTCAACTACCCCTAAACTTAACATGGTATCTAACTCCGCGTTTACATGACGTTGTAGTGTGGGAGACATCGGATAGTAGCGCTGCTTAATTGGCGTAGCTTTAGTGCTGATGACATGCTCTACCAAATTGGTACACCCGAGAGTATCACTCATCTTCTCGAAGGCACTTGTTAATGATGACTGAAGTTGGACGTGTTGGTGTGAAGTTAACCCATCACTGGTGTTTAACTCATCTACAGCCATATCTTCCAAACCCGAAAACTCCCAATGACCACTACGTAGGTCTGGAATAATTCCTAACCGTTTCCAAAAATCGGTTCCCAAAATCAACGGCCTCGTAATTTCCGGAATTACTAATACATCTAACGTTCTCGTCACGCCTTCAACCATCATCGGAAGTGTAGCCATTCCAATTACCTCGCAACTACGTCCATTCGCCACCGTACAATATTTCACCGACGAAGGTTTCAACCGTACCGCTAAATTTTTGAACATCTGCCACCCTGGACCGCCAAGTATGGTCTGGTTTGCTCCTGAATCTAATAACCCCAACAACGACACCCCATAAACTACTACATTTAAATATGGACGCTCATCGCCCCGCGAACTAGACAACACAAAATCTAAACAAATACGCGTACGTTCACTAAGCCCCTTAAAATTATCTGCCGAAATTCCCAAAACCTCGGAGCAACCCGTTCGGCTCAAGTTCTCCTCGACCGGTTTAAAGAATTTGATGGAGTGCAATTTGGGCACCTTGGTTTTGTTACTCCCACTTTCCCACAACCAAAACAATATAAGCGTCTCGGCGCGCGACAATCCTGACTTGAATGTCCCGGTCGTTGACAATTATAACAACGCGACTGAGAGGGCGGACGAATATTTGTAGGAGGAGTGACTTCGTGACAAGACACACTCGGCACAGCCTCCACATACGCCAAGTCTGGCTCTAACACACGACCTTTCCCTGGTGGGGGTGTGTACGATTCGTTCGCGACCGTACTAGCCTCCAGCCTACGTCCTAATCTAAGTAGATCAGCAAAAGTAACAATGTCTAGTGACCACAAAGCCATTCTGTACCTAGGATGTAGATTTTTGGTTACGGTTCTGAGCTGAATATCTTCAGGGAGAGGATTAGGCAATCGCATGAACAGATTTTTCATCACAGAAACATAGAGACTGATGGTCTCATTAGGTCCCTGTGTGCGAGATTTGATCTCTTCGAAGAGACGTTCTTCGTAATCAGAAGATTGGAAGGCCTCTCTCAACCCTAGGACTAACTCATCCCAGTTCCCAAAAGATCTACGGTTCGCTCGATACCAAATGAGGGCGTTCCCCGTGAACAAATCTAATGCTGACGCAAACAATAATGCCGAAGATACGTTACGCGCAACGCGTAGTTCTTCTACTCGCTCCAAAAATGAGGACAACGAAACTTTGCCCTGCTCTCCTCCAAAAGTGAGATTCCAAAACCTAACCGCGACAGGTTTTACATCTGTAGAAGCCAGATGATCTTGTTCATTTTCTGAATCAGAATCTGAACTTGAACTATTCGATTCAGCAACTACTCGCGATGAATGAGCGACAGCTTGAATTACGGACAAATTAAGCAATGAACACTGAGTTGCAGTGGTTTTGCGCTTAGCTAATTTAGCTCCGGAACGCATAGTACCGGCGCACGTTGCTAATCGTACTAAAAGTCTGGAGACCTTAACTCGTTCTTCGTCAGTCGTAACGACACAACGATTAATTCGCCCGTGTGCGTGTCCACACTTAGTGGCGAGCTTCAAATAGGTCGAAGAGGTAGTAGGCTCCTCGAAGTCCTTTACTAACCCCTCGATCTCCGTCAACTTCAATTCTAGTGCCGCAAGGTCGTCAGTTATCTCAAAGGGATTAGGCACCGGCACATAGGAGGCAGAAGACTCCAATCTAATTAGAGTTCGTAAGGTGCTACGCTGCGCATCAGCAGTAGTTACCCCTGTAACTCCTCGACGTTCAAGCTCATACATCCGCTCATCGGCTGATAGCCTATTAAGTTCTACTTTGAAATCCATCACAACTAATGGACTAGTGAACAAAAAGAAAAGATTCAAATTTCAATTCAAATTGAAAGAAAAATATACGGTATACGTGTACCGAGAAAGAACAAAAATTTAAACTAACTTATCGTAATTATTACGATTACTATAAAAATCCAAAAAAATTTTACCTAGTCGTAGTGAGCTCGAACCCACAAAATCATACGCCAAAAATCAAAATATAAATCAACCAATCAACCTAATATGTATGATTCGTGGTCGCCCGTTCACTATCTCACCAAGTTTCTACAAAAACCAACAATAAATTTATAACCAGCGAATAATAAACTAATTTCTACACTATAGTAGAAATTATACCAACCAACACTGAAAACAGGCCAGAAAATTCTCTAAATTAAAAATATTTAAATTTAAAGTTAAGTTAAAGTCAAAATATTTTCTTGTGTGTATTCTATATTACCCACAAAACTCACAGAAATTCTCAACAACTCACAAAACAACCACCCCAAATTTTCTCGATATACTAAATGCTGAAGGCTGATTAAAAATTTGAAATACTGTCAAATTTTCCAACTCCCAGTTCAGTTTCCTTGGCGCAAACTTAAGGCCTACCACAAAAATATATTCCCAATCAAAAAGGGCACAAAAATAAACCAAAGGGCCAAAAAGTTTTCGCGAAGGGCTAAAGGGTCAAAATGAAAATTAGTGCCAAAACTACTAAAACGCATAAAATTGAAAAAGGGCACAAAAATTTTCTAAAGGGCAAAAAGGGCCAAAACAAAAATTGAAAAAGGGCTGCAAAATTAATTAAATGAGGTCTATTTAAAATGAAAAACAAAATCCTGAAGGGCTAGAAAAATTTACAAAGGGCTGACAAAACCCTTAAGCCTCAAAAGATGTTAATGAGCTAAATAAATAAAGATACCAACGATAGCTATTGTTGCTATTGCCGCTATTGCCCCATACGTTGGGTTCCAAAAACGTGTGACGTACCTGAAGGGCAGTCAGCGCGTTAGGCCGTGGAGCGAGTGGAGGGTCCCTTCGAAGTAGTGACGAGGGCCAGGCTCTCGGTGTCAGAGAGTGGGGGGGTTAAAAAAAGGCTCCACGTAATTTTAACCTCGTGGCTACTTCGTCGCAAAGGGTGGCTCCACCCTACCTGCGTGGGTGGACGGCAGACAGTCAGCGAAGTTCAGAAATCACGAACTGTCACAACGCTGACCATTTGGCGCCAACACCACCAGATTTAAATCTCGCAGTGAGAATAGGAAACTGTAACTGAATTAATTGCCCGATCGAGAAAATGTGGGGGGGGGAACAAAAAATAACAGGTGTGAATTTGTAGTGTAATATCGGCGTTTATTCACACACAAACGATGGACACCGTGTCCGCGCTCCTGAAATAAATACCTCCGAACGCCACCCTTTCGCGCAGGGTTCACTCTATTCGGCCGAATATAGTAAGCTCCTAATCGCGCGATTGAAAGGGCCGACGGAGCAACCTTTCTCTTACACAAGCGCAAAACACGTACGGCACGAAACACGTAACGCAACTTATACACAAAAGAATAAACAGAAAAATTAAACAACGGTCTGGCTCAATTGAGCACACAAAAAATATATATATATTGGAATCTGTTTATCTGGCCTGTGTTCCTGGTGGTCTCGCTGGTGACTGGCCACAGCTCCGGGAGGGCGACGGCTTGCGTCGTAGACGCCTGGTGCTCGATTCGCGGCCTCCAGCCAAGAATGTTCTGGCCGAGCTGCTTAGCCCGTAGCTAAACGCCTGCAAAGCACATGGCCTTAGTGACAATGGCCGGACACGTGGCTTCACGAAAGGGAAAAGAAATATCGAGCTTAACTACTTACTCAGGTGTTATGAGCGTTTTAGTCCTCTGCCCCGTACTTGGTGCCTCAATCCCCTCAAGGGTGGTTATTGAGTCCCCGTTGATTATCCCGTAAACCGGATGGTGATACCCTTATCTCAACGGTTCTTCTGGCACGGTCTATACTGGACACGAGTAAGCTGAGTTCTGCTCATGGCGGCGTCTCGCCGGCGAATTTAAAAATCGCTCACAGGGGAAACGCGTCACCACAACAAAAAAAATGCGAGCACGGTTGTCTACCGTGCAGGTCTATACGCCAATTAATTATTAAAATGCAGTTTCTGCCAACGCTATTTCTGGACCGTTACAAATTCTCTAGCGAAAGTGGATTATCTCCAGTACGTTTCTATCAAAAGTGGATTATCTCCAGTACGTCTCTATCGTAAGTGGATTATCTGCGGTACGTCTCTATCGAAGGTGGATTATCTCAAGTACGTCTCTGTCGGAAGTGGATTATCACCAGTATGTCTCTGACGAAAGTGGATTGTCTCCTGTACGTCTCTATCGCAAGTGGATTATCTGCGGTACGTCTCTATCGAAGGTGGCTTATCTTAAGCACGTCTCTGTCGGAAGTGGATTATCTCCAGTACGTCTCTTTCGAAAGTGGATTATCTCCAGTACGTCTCTATCGAAAGTGGATTATCTCCAGTACATCCCTATCGAAAGTGGATTATCTCCAGTACGTCTCTATCGAAAGTGGATAAACTCCAGTACGTCTCTATCGAAAGTGGATTATCTCCAGTACGTTTCTATCAAAAGTGGATTATCTCCAGTACGTCTCTATCGCAAGTGGATTATCTGCGCTACGTCTCTATCGAAGTTGGATTATCTCAAGTACGTCTCTGTCGGAAGTGGATTATCACCAGTACGTCTCTGACGAAAGTGGATTGTCTCCTGTACGTCTCTATCGCCAGTGGATTATGTCCAGTACGTCTCTATCGCAAGTGGATTATCTCCAGTACGTCTCTATCGAATGTGGATTATCTCCAGTACGTCTCTATCGAAAGTGGATTATCTCCAGTACATCCCTGTCGAAAGTGGATTATCTCCAGTACGTTTCTATCGAAAGTGGATAATCTCCAGTACGTCTCTATCGAAAGTGGATTATCACCAGTACGTTTCTATCAAAAGTGGATTATCTCCAGTACGTCTCTATCGAAAGTAGATTGTCTCCAGTACGTTTTTGA
The DNA here is from genome assembly GCA_951805005.1 of Othius punctulatus. NCBI lineage: Eukaryota > Metazoa > Arthropoda > Insecta > Coleoptera > Staphylinidae > Othius > Othius punctulatus. The sequence continues at coordinate 76,703,673 of OX638139.1, forward strand.
GGAAAGTGTATTATCTCCAGTAGGTCTCTGTCGAAAGTGGATCATCTCCTGTACGTCTCTATCGAAAGTGGATTTTCTCCAGTACGTCTCTATCGAAAGTGGATTGTCTCCAGTACGTCTCTATCGAAAGTGGATTGTCTCCAGTACGTTTTTGAGGAAAGTGTATTATCTCCAGTACGTCTCTGTCGAAAGTGGATTATCTCCTGTACGTCTCTGTCGAAAGTGGATTATCTCCAGAACGTCACTGTCGAAAGTGGATTATCTCCGGTACGTCTCTGACTAAGGAGGATTGTCTCCAGTATGTCTCTATCGCAAGTGGATTATCTCCAGTACGTCTCTATCGAAGGTGTATTATCTCCAGTACATCCCTGTCGAAAGTGGATTATCTCCAGTACGTCTCTATCGAAAGTGGATTATCTCCAGTTCGTCTCTATCGAAAGTGGATTATCCCCAGTACGTCTCTGTCGAAAGTGGATTTTCTCCAGTACGTCTCTGTCGAAAGTGGATTATCTCCAAAATATCTATATCGCAAGTGGATTATCTCCAGTACGTCTCTATCGCAAGTGGATTATCCCCGGCACGTCTCTATCGAAGGTGGATTATCTCAAGTACGTCTATATCAGAAGTGGATTATGTCCAGTACGTCTCTGTCGAAAGTGGATTATCTCCAGTACGTCTCTATCGAAAGTGGATTATCTCCAGTACGTCTCTATCAAAAGTGGATTATCTCCAGTACGTTTCCATCTAAAGTGGATTATCTCCAGTACGTCTTTTTCGAAAGTGGATTATCTCCAGTATGTCTCTATCAAAAGTGGATTATCTCCAGTACGTCTCTATCGCAAGTGGATTATCTCCAGTACGTCTCCATCGCAAGTGGATTATCTGCGGTACGTCTCTATCGAAGGTGGATTATCTCAAGTACGTCTCTGTCGGAATTGGATTATCTCCAGTACGTCTCTGTCGAAAGTGGATTATCTCCACTACGTCTCTGTCGAAAGTGGATTATCCCCAGTACGTCTCTGACGAAAGTGGATTGTCTCCTGTACGTCTCTATCGCAGGTGGATTATGTCCAGTACGTCTCTATCGCAAGTGGATTATCTCCAGTACGTCTCTATCGAAAGTGGATTATCTCTAGTACGTCTCTATCGAAAGTGGATTATCTCCAGTAAGTCCCTGTCGAAAGTGAATTATCTCCAGTACGTCTTTATCGAAAGTGGATAATTTCCAGTACGTCTCTATCGAATGTGCATTATCTCCAGTACGTTTCTGTCAAAAGTGGATTATCTCCAGTACGTCTCTATCGAAAGTAGTTTGTCTCCAGTACGTTTTTGAGGAAAGTGTATTATCTACAGTTGGTCTCTGTCGAAAGTGGATCATCTCCTGTACGTCTCTATCGAAAGTGGATTTTCTCCAGTACGTCTCTATCGAAAGTGGATTGTCTCCAGTACGTCTCTATCGAAAGTGGATTGTCTCCAGTACGTTTTTGAGGAAAGTGTATTATCTCCAGTACGTCTCTGTCGAAAGTGAATTATCTCCAGTACGTCTCTGACTAACGTAAATTATCTCCTGTACGCCTCTATCGAAAGTGGATTTTCTCCAGTACATCTCTGTCGAAAGTGGAGTTTCTCCAGTACGTCTCTGTCGAAACTGGATTTTCTCCAGTACGTCTTTGTCAAAAGTGGATTATCTCCTGTAAGTCTCTGTCGAAAGTGGATTATCTCCAGTACGTCTCTGTCGAAAGTGTATTATCTCCAGTACGTCTCTGTCGAAAGTGAATTATCTCCAGTACATCTCAGTCGAAGTGGATTATCTCCAGAACGTCTCTATCGCCAGTGGATTATCTCCAGTACGTTTCTATCCAAAGTGGATTATCTTCAGTACGCCTCTATCGAAAGTGGATTATCTCCAGTACGTCTCTGACGAAAGTGGATTATCTCCAGTACGTCTCTGACGAAAGTGGATTATCTCTAGTACGTCTCTGTCGAAAGTGGACTATCTCCAGTACGTCTCTATCGAAAGTGGATTATCTCCAGTACGTCTTTATCGAAAGTGAATTCTCTCCAGTAAGTCTCTGTCGAAAGAGGATTATCTCCAGTACGTCTCTATCGAAAATGGATTATCTCCAGTACCTCTCTGTCGAAAGTGAATTATCTCCGGTACGTCTCTATCGCAAGTGGATTATGTCCAGTACGTCTCTATCGCAAGTGGATTATCTCCAGTAGTCTCTATCGAAAGTGGATTATCTCCAGTACATCTCTGTCGAAGTGGATTAACTCCTTTACGTCTCTGTCGAAAGTGGATTATCTCTAGTACGTCTCTGTCGAAAGTGGATTATCTCCAGTACGTTTCTGACTAACGTAAATTATCTCCAGGACGTCTCTATCGAAAATGGATTTTCTCCAGTACGTCTCTGTCGAAAGTGGATTTTCTCCAGTACGTCTCTGTCGAAAGTTGATTTTCTCCAGTACGTCTCTATCGAAAGTGGATTATCTCCAGTACGTCTCTATCAAAAGTGGATTATCTCCAGTACGTTTCTATCGAAAGTGGATTATCTCCAGTACGTCTCTTTCGAAAGTGGATTATCTCCAGTACGTTTCTATCGAAAGTGGATTTTCTCCAGTACGTCTATATCGAAAGTGGATTATCTCCAGTACGTCTCTATCGAAAGTGGATTATCTCCAGTACGTCTCTATCGAAAGTGGATTATCTCCAGTACGTCTCTATCGAAAGTGGAATATCTCCAGTACGTCTCTATCGCAAGTGGATTATCTCCAGTACGTCTCTATCGCAAATGGATTATCTCCGGTACGTCTCTATCGAAAGTGGATTATCTCATGTACGTCTCTGTCGTTGAAACATTGAATTTTACTCTTAAATGATTCCATGAAGCAAATGAAGCAAAATGAATATACCTGATTGGATTTTGGATCCACTTTCAATTACAGATACAGAGAAATCTACAAAATTAGAAGAAGTACTCATTGAAAATGCTAGGAATTAAGGAGTTGAACGAAGATTCCTACGCTCAGAGCCGTATATAGGGTGTGGCAGGCATGTGGCAAGATGTGCAATTTTTAAAAATTGCGCTACTACTTTTAGAGAAAATGGGTTTAAAAATAGAGCTAATATCTTATAATCTTATAATTAATTACCCCAATTATAAGATCAGTATATCGCACAATGCGACATTGAGAATTATGAAAATTCGATTTTTTTTTTATTAACTACCTAAATACCTAAATATGCGTATCTAAGTTTCCTGCTGATATTGCGCAGCCAGGAATTTCTATTCTAAATTTCTATTCTAAATTTCCCAATGCATCTGTTTTGTTACCAACATTACCAAAATGGTGAAAATAATCGTTATATGCTGGCCATGGTCAGGCCCGACAAGAGGGGCGGGGTTGACGGGGAAAATACCCTGGGCCCCTGGGTTCTAGGGGCCCCGGAGAAAAAATGTAGCCCAACGCTAAGGTAAGTGAATTTAAATATTTTTAATAGTGTGGGTTTGTTTTGCGCAATTAACAAATCCTGTGATGTTTTAACAGTAATTGCTTTATTCTAAATTCAATCCGTTTCAATCTTTACATCGACAATCTTAAACTCTTAATTCAATCTGTTTCAATCTTTACATAAATCTTAAAATCTTAAATCGTGTGGATCGCGTGACTTAAAAAGCGACTTGAAGCGACTGTCGCACGTCGCAGTTGCCAAGGGCATCGTCGCACTTGGGGGGATACGTCCCGCTACCTCTTTCCTGCATGCCGCTGCATGCGGACACGAACTTCGGTCAGCTTACGCCGCACAACTGGCCACGCAGTGGTGTCCATAACGTCGATCGCGAACGACCGGTCGCTCGCGAAGCCTTTAAACTTTAAACCTTTAAATGAAGATAAATATGTGGGAAGAAGAATAAGATTTTTTTTTGTCTTCACATTTAGTCGATCTTGGCTAGACATTTTTATAATCGATCTTCGAAAAGTCGATCGGTCAAAAATTAGTGGACACCACTGATTTATATGATTGAAACGTGAAACGTGTCGACCTTATTGGCAAAGCGATAATTTGCTTATCAACATGCAGCATCATTAAAAAAAATTAATTAAATTTAAAAAAAATTAATAAATGATATTAATTTATGTGCAGAGCATAATGAGTCAGCGTTATAAATCCGGATGCGAAAAGCGTAAAGAACGACAAAAGAAGCTTGAAGAAAATGCTAGAGGAAGAAGAACATTGGAAAATTTGGGTTTCATAACTTTATCGAAATCCCAACAAGATGAAAAACAAAACCCTTCCGAATCAATAAATGCAAAGGAATCTGATGGAATTCCTACACTTTCCTTGTCTACGTATGTTGCGGATCCTTCAAGTTCAAGAACTGAAGAAACAACATTTCCCTTGTCTGAAGAATCGGCCAACTGTGAAATGGAAGAAGCATCCACCAGTGAATCTATGGATGTGAATTTACTAAACATCGACATTGGATTGTTGAAATTAAATTTAATGAGAAAGGATGTAGAAGAGGCTATTCAACGAGGTCCAGAATCACATCCAGCAACATTTCCTGTTGATAAACAGGGCAATCAATTTCCAGTAAATTTGTTAAAATTGCGTTTAAAAAATAATGAAATTGTTGCTCGAGATTGGCTTGCTTGGAGCCAATCGAAAAATGCTCTGTTTTGTTTTCCTTGTCGTTTATTTTATAATTTTCGAGAAGATCAAAGATCAGTTTTGGCTACGTAATTGGGTTGGCAGCCTGATAGAGGATATAAAAAAACTATATGATAGAATACCTGAGCATGAAAAATCAACCCACCATAAATCTTGTTATATCCAGTGGCGAACTGTAGAAAGTAATATTAGTAAAAATAGAACAATTGATTGCCTTTTAGTACAACAAATACGAAATGAAATACAAAAATGGACAGATTTATTAAACGATTCTTAGATGTAACTTTATTTTTGGCTGAACGAGGTTTGGCTTTCAGGGGCAGTTCACATTTGATTGGAGATTCAAACAATGGAAATTTTCTCGGAATATTAGAACTTGTCAGTCGTTATGATCCACTTTTGGAAGCACATTTAAAAATGGTGAAACAATCACAAATCGAGAAACAGAGATTGCAAGTACATTATTTATCGGCAGACATTCAAAATGAATTCATATCATGCTGTGCCGATTATTTGAGAACTTGCATTTTGAGGGAAAGAGAAACTGTAAAATATTATTCTGTAATTGTAGATGCAACTCCCGATTCCGCCCATATAGAACAAACTACATTTATTTTACGATACGTCTCTGTAAATAATCATTCAGATGAATACGAAATTAAGGAAAGATTTCTTGCATTTGTAAACTGCAATAAGAAGACTGGAGAAGATATTGCAAATTTAATTCTCGAAACGCTTGAAAAATATAATATTCCTATAAGCGAATGTCGTGCACAAGGGTACAATAATGGATCCAATATGAGTGGCTCATATAAAGGTGCTCAAGCTCGTATTTTGTAAATCAATCCACTGGCAATATTTTCCCCTTGTGCATGTCATAATTTAAATTTGTGTGGTGTTCATGCAGCAGAATCTTGTCATGAGGTTGTAACGTTTTTTGGTACGGTACAAAAATTATACAATATTTTTAGCAGTAGCCCTCAAAGATGGGAAATATTAAAAAATAATACTGGACGTTCATTGCACTCTATGTCAAATACACGTTGGTCTGCTAGAATTGAATGAATTGAATTGAATTGAACCAATTGCTGAAAATATTCCTGCAATTAAAAGTGCCATAGATTCTGTTCTAGAATTAAACTTAACATGGGAAATTCGTTCAGATCTGAACGGAATAAAAAAATATATGGAATCGTTTGAATTCTTAGTAATGGCTAAAATTTGGTACAAAGTCCTTCAAGCTATAAATTATAGAAATATTGTTTTACAAGCTCGTGATGCGACAATTGATGTAGAAGTAGCGAATTTGTCAAGTCTTCTTGATGAATTACAAACAATAAGAGATAGTTGGGAAACTCTCTTCAATGAATGTAAATGGTTTGGTTCATCTTTAGAGATAAATACAGATTTTGAAACAAAACGTAGTAAAAGGAAAAAATGGGGGAACGAATTAGAAATGACACCAAGTGACGAATTCAGAACAAATGTTTTCAATGTTTTCTTAGATTGTATTATTGGAAATATTACAAGAAGATTTATTGCGGCTAAAGAAATTGATTCGTTATTCAATGTATTATGGTTATTTCATAACCTTAATGATGAAGAAATACAAAAGAAGTCCGAAAAATTACAAAAAGTATATGAAAATGATATTGACCATAATCTTGGTGAAGAAATACTCCATTTAAAATCAATGTATGATGCCAATATACAAAACAAATCTCTCTCGCCCATTGAGTTACTAAACATCATTAAAAAAATGAAACTGGATGTATTGTTTCCCAACATAATAATAGCAATAAGATTATTTTGTACGATCCCTGTAACCGTTGCTGAAGCAGAACGATCCTTTAGTGTTTTAAAAAGGATAAAAGATGTTTTGAGATCCACAATGTCACAACACCGATTGAATGATTTAGGAATGTTGTCATTGAATCTGAAATGGCTAAGAAAATTGATTTTCAAGACGTAATTAATTTGTTTGCTAGGCGCAAGGTTCGGAAAGCAACATTCTAAAAAATAATTTGTTTTTTGTACTTTTTTTTGTAATTTTAGTTGTAAACGTTTTCATTTTTGTAAGAGAATTATTGATGAATACATTGTTCCAATAACAATTAGGATATTTTTCGGTTTCCCGCTTCATTTATAAATGGCCCAAAATCCGAGGGGATTTTTTTTTCACGCTCTTGGCAGGGGCCCCCACAAGAAGTATATCCCCGGGGCCCCAGAAGTCCTCTCGGCGGCCCTGGCCATGGTATACTGGTGGATACTTATTCACTGATCTTCGGCTCCATTATAAATTTTATATACTAGTACACAATAGAACTACACAATGCCAAAACTTTTATCTTCGAACAGTCTGCCTAGACTGTTGATACCGCAATGAACCAAATCATTCATAATGATTTACCGGCTAACTGTGGCGAAAGGCACTGACAAAACCACAATCATTTAAAATTACCCTTTATCCATTATAAAACCATTAATTTACTACCTGTTCGACGATCTTTCGTTAGCCGGCCGACCGGAGTCCACGGAAATGCTACTTATCGCCCCAATTAAGTAATAAAGTAACAAGTAACCATGATGCATTATCGTTCAAATGAAAAAGACGGGCGCACTACAAAGGTAAAAACCTGTACGGAAACCGTACTTTTGTGTAATTACGCTGGCATTTAAAGTTTATTTACGACCCTTATTAAAATATTGATTGCAGTTTGGGCTTCTAGGTATCTATCAGCACAAGATAATCACTTTGTTTTCGTTAGAAATGTCTTCGAAAATGAATACATTCGATACAAACTACCGCTACCGTACCGAACATTTACGGTAGATTTTGAGAAAAAAAGTACCGCGGTACGGTAGTCGATACTTTTTTAAAAAAAGTACCGCGGTACTGTAATCGGTAGTCCAAAATGTACCGCGGTACTTCTATCGTGGTAGTTCCAATAACTGTTGGTTTCATCCAAAAACTTTACTATTATATGGCATTTTATTTACAATAACCTTCTCCTTAATATACATTTAGAGGCTTAAAAGAAAGCAATCTTGTGACATATGTCTTTATTTCTACATATTTCTTTATATCTTTTTAGTGGGCGGTAAGAATTATTCTCCTAAAAGGGGGCGCTGGGCTAAATAAGTTTGGGAATCAACCGGTTTTAATTATGATATTGTGTTTGTAAAAATGTTGTATACTGACAGGCGATATATTTTATTGTTATTATTACAGTCATTTTATTTTCTTAATTTAATTGTTAAATACTTGTAAACAAATAAAATATTGTTATGGTTGATGATTTTAAGATTAAGGTTACTATAATGTTGTTGTATTTATTGTACTTCCTTAATGTTATTTGAATTTTTCTTATATTCTTAACGTACACGACTATATTCCATCTACATATTGCATGGTAATATCATTAAGATAAACATAGCTATAGAAAAATATTCCCGCCCCTACTCCATTTTTTTTAGTAGCAACAATAAAATATATCACCTGTCAGTGTTAAAATTGTGACATTTACGAGTGTGTACGCATCTAAATTGTGCTTGGTTGTTTTTATTTCTATAACATAAGATAACCTAAGATTCATTTTTGTATAACATATACAAGTAATATTGAGGAAGTACAATATTCTTTGAACTTAACTGATTAACCTAAATATGGGGTACTCACAAGAAAATACAAATATATTACATTACATTAGATTTATTTCAGACATATGTAACAATATTAGCAAAAATCCCCATAAATAGTTTATCCATCCCTGCTAACTTGTGGAAGCTGCTCCAAAAAATATATATAAAAAAATTGAGATACTGCCACAAAGAATTTTTCTGCATCAATAACGAGTGCTTTAGAGGCATTTTACAAGGCAGGTAAAACATTCGATCACTCATCGTTTATTCAATTATACTTTTCGTTCTATAAATAATTATTATACTACTTCCAAATAGTACATTATCCAGGAGGCCGTAAATTTATACCAATATATCGGCAGTAGTTATAAAATGTTTTCTGACAATTGACGGTAATGTAATTAGTGAAATCATTTCTGTGTCTGTAATTGAAGTTAATAAGTTATAACGAAAATTCGACTCTAAACCCTCTGCTGTTGAGAGTTGTAAACGTTTATATTGATCTCAAATCTAGTACACTCTGATTACAAAGTCATATAACAGGACAGGATCGAAATAAGGACGATTTTGATATAATTTGTATTTGGTATGAATTAATTTTATGATAGCTATATTTCGTAATTTTCAAATAAATATTTGGTTATTGTATACATTACTCTATATATTAATGTAAAGAAAAATATATTTCTTTTAATAAATTGAATGTCTTGAATGTAAATGATTCCATATTATATTGTAAAATATCTGAAGTATTATTAAGATTAAGTATAAAAAGGTGTAAAATTCGATTCGTTCGTGAGGAAATGTGTCGGAGTGAGTTAAGGTCCTTTTGCTTAAATTGATGGAAATTTTAGTCGATACGGCCCGGGATGTCGGGAACTGGTGCGCGGAATGTACGCAGATGTGTGGTGTGGATGTACCAAATTTCCGAAGGTCCTGTGCCGCCGAGATGGAAAACGCGACGATTTAGTTTCGCCGTAATTCTGAACATCCGCACCCCCAGTGAAGCACAAGATGTGTTTAAGCATCGTTAGTTAACAAATAATTTAATAATCGCGAGTGAAATCGCGTAATTGTCGAAAGAAAAGTGGTCTCTGTGTGCGGTATTGGGGGTTAGTATTGATTTTCGTCGATAGTTTCATGAGATTTTGGCATCCACCGTTTCCCGCAACAGTTGATCAATTCTCAGCATCGCGATATCTATCTCGGCGGTCTTTGCCAGCAAAACGAAATTCATAAAACCGATCGATAAACTCCCCGACAAAAACGCAAGATTAATTAATACATGTGATTAAAGCTTGATTAAGTGATTACGATTATGTCGAAATTCGGCAATATCCATTTGCCTCCTTTGGGTAACGCGATGAACGTAGCATGGCAGACTTTAAGGCAGCAAATGCCTGACAAGAAGGGTAGTAATGAAGAGGGAGCGCAACCAGGTGAACGGGTCCATTTCGCACAACTAAATAACGAAATACCCAGCCAAGGATCCATGGAGCACCACGAACTAAGCAATATGAATACAACCAGCACAAATCCATTCAGGCAGTCCTTGTCTGGTGAAAATCTACAAGCTGAGGACACCTTCAATCAGGGTTACCAAAGCGGAGCTATGCAGCGGCAAGTTTCCCACGTGTCTTCTGTATCCGATGATTTTGTTGAAGGAAAGAGCGATATAAAAATTAATGAGTACCAAGCTGCCTGGAACGTTACCAATGCTATTCAAGTAATTACACAATAATGACTAGCAAACAAGTATTTTCAAACTTTGCTTCCAGGGTATGTTTATAGTTTCACTGCCATTTGCAGTTCTTAGAGGAGGATATTGGGCAGTTGCTGCTATGGTTGGAATAGCTTACATCTGCTGTTACACAGGAAAAATTTTGGTTGACTGTCTGTACGAATTTGATGTGCAGACAGGTCAACAAGTTAGAGTAAGAGACTCTTACGTAGCAATAGCAAAGGAGTGTTTTGGGAAAAAGTACGGTGCCAAAGTGGTCAATATTGCCCAAATTATAGAGCTCCTCATGACCTGCATCTTGTATGTGGTAGTATGCGGAGATCTAATGATAGGCTCATTTCCGGATGGTGCCATCGACACTAGATCATGGATGATGTTAGTAGGAATTTTTTTACTACCATTAGGTACGGTACGGACACCATCGTCAATCAGCAATGCACTAACATACTTCATTTTCAGGATTTTTGAAGTCTTTAAAAAGTGTAAGTTTGTTATCGTTCTGGTGCACAATGTCGCACATCTTCATCAACGCAATAATACTCGGTTATTGCCTCCTGGAGATTGGAGATTGGGGATGGAGCAAGGTGAAATGGACCATCGACTTTGAGAACTTTCCCATAAGTCTTGGTGTTATCGTTTTCTCCTACACCTCGCAGATTTTCCTGCCAACGCTTGAAGGCAACATGGAGGACCCGTCGAAGTTTCAATGGATGCTAGACTGGTCCCACGTCTGGGCTGCAATATTCAAGGCACTGTTCGGATACATCTGCTTCCTGACATTCCAAAACGACACTCAACAAGTGATCACGAATAATTTACATTCGGCAGGGTTTAAAGGTCTGGTTAATTTATGCCTTGTAATTAAAGCGCTTTTAAGCTACCCACTCCCGTACTACGCGGCTTGTGAATTATTAGAAAGAGCATTCTTCAGAGGGAAACCTAAAACTATTTTCCCCACAATTTGGGCGCTAGATGGTGAACTTAAAGTCTGGGGTTTAGCGTGGCGTGTAGGAATCGTGGTTTTTACAATTCTAATGGCCTGCTTCATCCCTCACTTTTCCATTTTAATGGGTTTCATCGGAAGTTTCACGGGCACGATGCTAAGTTTTATTTGGCCCTGTTATTTTCACTTAAAACTCAAACGCGAAGGCATGGATTCACAAACCATTGCCTTTGACTATTTCATCATCGCTTTAGGTATTTTGTTCTGTGTCATTGGTATTTACGATTCGGGAATGGCACTTATTAAAGCGTTCGCAATTGGACTGCCCTTCTAATCTAACAATGCGTAATGGCAAGCTTACTTATTTCAATGTCGTTTACTTCTTTCGTGCGCAAAATAATTCGCAATTTAATGCATTAAATTGTATTAATTTAATTAAATTGTAGTTTTTAAGTCAACGAAGTCTTCCAAAAAAAAAAAACTAAATGCCTTTAACATCAAAAACCAGGAATACATACAAAAATATTTATAAAGGATATTAACATTACATAATAAGTTCAATTATATTGTCAACACTGGATTTATATCTCATTACACCAAATAAAAATTGAGCTTCCTTCCTTGTCACAAAAATATTTGCATTTGCATTGCCATTAAATGTGGTAACAAATAAATATTGCGAACCTTAGTATAAAGAATAAGAATTCTATATTATATTTAATAATGATGCACGTGATAACTTATCGCATCTGAAAAATCTCTAGAAGGTTCGATTCCAACTGAGAGACGATCAACTTTGAAACATCACATTTCGTTTTAGTGATAAAATAAAGGACGTCAATCATTGAAATAAAAAAAAACTCGAGATTTGCATAAGACAGAGTTAATACACAGGGTGTTTGCTAAATATGTTCCATAAATTTGGATATCGAGAGAGCGATGGGAAACAAACAAAAAGGTTCATATACACATGTGGGTCTCGATGGCTCTGTTAGCAGATATCCAATATTTCTTTTTATACCATAAATTTATATTATGGGCAGAATTTGACATTTCAACAAAAATTAAGTGTCAACAAGCAATTATAGTTATAGTAATGGTTCGAAATGGCCAATGTCAACTTGAAGACATATGTGATCTCTTTGTTTTAAGGAGCGGCAGGCTCTTCGAGACTTCAGGTTTTCTTCCCACAGTTTTACAAACGTTATCTATTCATTTGATATGTACCAAGAAGTTAAGGTGTGGCGATCTTGATGGATGTCCAATCCATTTTTGAGAGAAATCATTATTTAAAAACTGCCGCACATTTAACGCAAAATAAGCAGGAGCTTTATAATGCACAAACCATTATTCACGTATTGTGTCTTGAGGTATATATCTAGTAACAATGGCAATGCATCATGTAAGGAACGTTCGCAATCATTACTATTCAATGAGTTACATTGCTGTCAGACTTTCCAAGAATTAAGTGTATATCTTCAAATGCTTATTCTTCGAATGTATTCTTCATTTCGTAGTATAATGTTACAAATATACTTGAACTAATCAAAAATTAAGTCAAATTAACGTTATACGTTACATGCAAAGTTACAACTACCTAAATAATACTTCAAAACGTAAAGTATTATATTCTGCTTACAGCGCCACATAGACTCACATGTTTATAACTGTTTAGTTTGTTTATCATTGCTGACTCGATATTCGAATTTACGGAACACTTTTAGCAAACTGTGTAATACAACTAACAGTTATGGTTACTGTAATTGTATTTCAGTGATAATGAAGGAAGTCATATCAAATTTATTAAATATTGAAAGGCATTCTGATTATAGCTTCAAATTCTCCATTCCATCTTCCATTTCATACTGTGGGCCATTATTTTCCAACGCTGTATATTTAAATGTAAACAATTATAGTTACGTACAAATGTCAATCACCATTTATAATCTAAATAGTTACACTTCGAGTTCCTGGGAATATAAATCATGTCTGATATAGAAAACTTATGTTTAATCCTATAAACCAAAAGAAAGTGCAAAGTTATAATACTCTAAAGCAGTTGTACACACTATATCTGCTATTTGCATTATGATTCTAAAGCGTCTGTAGTACTATAATATGAATATTGTATATTAAATAATATTAAATTCGTGCAAACTTGCTTCACCATTAGTCGTTGGGCTGCAAATTTATTATTACCAAGCAGTTTTCCATACGCCATCAAAACCTGAAAATACATGCTTATAGAATTATGGGCCGTATTCAGGGTATCAATTTAGAATGAACTCTTTATTAACACGTTTACGTCGATGTTGCAGTAAACGATTGTATATTTTTTGGTTATTTCGAAACCAAAACCGATCTAGAATACTTCATCTATCAAATGAAATGCATGAATTTAGGCTAATTCATAGATTTCCTACGCGACGCAACGCTACTCTACGGCTATGGCGCTCTGAACATTTTCAACGCGCAATAAACGCTGTTGAAAATGCCCATAGCAATAGCATTGTCACAGCGTAGCGTTGCGTCGTGTAAGAAATCTATGTACCAGCCTTTAGTATTGCATGACTCAGCAATAAGCATACCATTCCAAGTACGATTCTTTCACAAATTGCCTTCTTGGATGGATGAAAGAATGACGAAGTGTAGTCCTTAATTTAGAAGTAAAAAAGGCTTAATGAGACCGACGTGATACAATTTATGAGTGCAGTTTTAACTTTGTACTCAATTCACCTGCAGAATACTTGATACCTTCTTCTTCTAGTGCTATTGGCAAATTCCCCGCGTACGTTAGTGTGCGTTATACTAATTGTTATCAAGGCATAATTATTATTTCATAAAATAGTAATTCATATCAACATTCACAAAGTCACTTTTTTTTATTAGAGACCCACCTATGAATGCAAATGTAACGTTTTGATGGCTGGATTTATTTTGCTTTAAAACTCGTATTCTAAGTGCATTAAATAATTGAAAAGTAAAAGTTTCAAAGTTTCCATTGCTATTTCGTTACCTTCAGTTCAGATTTTTGCTTTTCTACAATTTAATAGACGATGCTACTTCGGCATCTGAAGATGCAACTGAAACGGTATACTTCTTCGCTCATTTATGAAGCGATTGGTATTTTTGCGGAATGCCCGCTTAACAGATGGATTTTGTTAATTTTGTTGCTACTTAGTAGCTTTGAAACTTTCCGTCGTCTATTTTAATATTAAATAGAATAAAACCTCCGATTATTGAATACTTACTTCGCCATATGGGCTTTAACGAATGCAGAGTATTAAATAAGGTCATGTTAAAAATGTTATGATTTTCCGTACAATTGAGCTCTCTTAGGTCCGTTGCCCTAGTTAGGGTCTGTTGTCATCATATAGTCTGCACAGTCTTCTCCATTATGGGCCAGCTTGACCATTACTATGTGCAAAGCAGCGCCAATGAGTTTTAATTTGGTACAATTGATACTACTTTAAATTTTACAGATTTTCATAATTTATTTACTTCTTAATACAGACAAATGTAGTAAAAAACTTAATATTAACGTAATCTAAACCTTACCAAAAATAACTTAACCTAGCGTAACATAACATAAACTATCTCATCTAATCTAACCTAACTTAAGTTAACCAATGCTACATCTAAAATAACATAACTTAAACCTACAGAAACATGATCTTTACATTTGGGATATATACTTATTTATTTTAAGAAAATGACAAACATACCTATAACATATAGTGTGATGCTCAAAGAGCCAATTCATTGTTATTAGATATTGTAGGTATTTCATCAATATGAAAGTGCATAAATTGAATAGTTGAATCTTCCCTGAAAAGCCCGCTCAAGTAATATGGAACTAGTGGTCTCAATTAATCTCAATTAAGAAATCAATATTAAATCAGACATAAAATTGCCAAATTCTCGTTGAACAATATCATTTGAACTTAATGTATTCTAAAACATCGTGCTGAGAGTAACTATTAGAATTACATTTAAATACTGATATCCAGAAGATTCTGAGAAAATTATTAATCCTTGAAAGGCCTGGTTGGTAGCGACCTGGTTTAAATAACAAAACGTCTTCCATGTACTTGGTTTAAATAACAAAATGTCTTCCATGTACTCTTAAAGTATTTATGACAATAATTCGTTTAATCGGATCAATTTAGCTGTTCATGTCAATATATAAAATAAAATAATTTATAAATAGGTACTCCTTTTCATTAATATATATACATATACATATATAAATATACAATTAGGGTAAGAGTTTAGGTGATTAGAAAATGTCTTCCAAAAATGGCCGCGATAAATTGGACAAAAGCGGCATATTATACATGTCTTCCAGAAACAGATTGTTCTTATTGCTATATTGTCGTTGTTGTAAATGTGTGTGTTATCAAGCAGTATTACGAAAATTTACTCCTGTTTGTATTATACACTTGTTGACGTTATACTTTGATTTCGATATTGTAATACTGCTTCATAGGAATGTAAGTTTATTACATCGTTAGAAAACATTGTTACAACACTGTTGAATCTATTCCTGCATTAAAACAACAAACAAAAAATACAATTATTATAAAAATGTGAAACAAATTCTATCAATTACTAAGCAGCTTACAAGCGCCGATATATACATTAAAAGCTGTTTAAGCGAAATTGTAATTTTTTTCGTTTGAAAAAAATTGTATAGTACATATTTTTTTTAACTACATACCATTATTAAAATTTGATACTGTAAAGTGTACATTAAATAGTTGCATATCGATAACAAGAAAGTACGCGGAGATTGTTTTAAACTAATGTATAATATTTAGTTAGACTTTAGTTGAGAATGTATACAAATTATGTATAATTTATATAGGTGTTCCATAGAGATGTATAAAAGTCAATATAATTGTAGTTAATTGATTGATATTTTATTGCTTTGTATGTAATCGTCACGTCATATTTCCATGATTCCTCATACCTATTACCAGCAAAAGTTAGTCCACCGACAAAATAATAGAGCGGGTTGGTGGTACTTGTGTTCGTTATGAGTTGTATAACAATATTACAGAACCATATTTTGTCCAGTGTGGGCAGCGTATTGTATATGCTGTGTGTAATATCTGCTGCTGCTGGTTCGTACACACTATGGTATTTGTTATAATAAATAACGTGATACGGTAAACTGAAATCTTTATTGTCGGACGTTACAAATTCAACTGAGGTGTGCGCGCTCTTAATCTATACAAAAACATGTACATTCCCAATTGCTCATACATTCCTAATAAATTGGGTATATTAAGTTGCCTATATATCACACCTTTCCCCTTAAATAACAATAACAAAAATATAATTGTATTTTTTTCTGACATATGTACAATATTTAAACAATTAATACTGCAGTCGATTCGGCTGCGCACGTATTCGTTGTGGCCTTCTTTGAGTATCCACGTTATCAAATTCCGAGCTAGACGTCGTGACATCTTCAATAGAAATGATCGGTTTCTCGACTGAATCAACGTCGAACTCAGAATTTTCCATCGGGTTCACTTTCACCTATTTGCGGAGCACTGCGCACACAGTCGTTATCTACCCTTTTGCTGGGCAACATTTGGTCAATATGTCGCTTCCACAACAAGTCACCAATTTGAACTTCGTATATGTTGTGACGTACCTGAAGGGCAATCAGCGCGTTAGGCCGTGGAGCGAGTGGAGGGTCCCTTCGAAGCAGTGATGAGGGCCAGGCTCTCGGTGTCAGAGAGTGGGGGGGTTAAAAAACGGCTCCACGTAATTTTAACCTCGTCGCTACTTCGTCGCAAAGGGTGGCTCCACCCTACCTGCGTGGGTGGACGGCAGACAGTCAGCGAAGTTCAGAAATCATGTCACAACGCTGTCCATTTGGCGCCAACACCACCAGATTTAAATCTCGCAGTGAGAATAAAAAAACTGAAACTGAAATAGATGCCCGATCGAGAAAACGTGGGGGGAACAAAAAATAACAGGTGTGAATTTTGTAGTGTAAAATATCGGCGTTTATTCACACAAACGACGGACACCGTGTCTGCGCTCCTGAAATAAATACCTCCGCACGCAACCCTTTCACGCAGGGTTCACCCTATTCGGCCGAATATAGCGAGCTCCTGATCGCGCGATTCAAAGGGCCGACGGAGCGACCTTTCTCTTACACAAGCGCAAAACACGTACGGCACGAAACACGTAACGCAACTTTTACACAAAAGAATAAACGATATGTCAATATGGAATTAAATAAAGGTCTGGCTCAATTGAGAACACAAAAAAAGGCATCAATATCTATATCTATGTCTGGCCTGTGTCCCTGGTATGTCTTCGCTGGCGGCTGGTTTCAGCTCCGGAATGGCGGCGGTTTGCGTCGTGGACGCCGATCACTCGATTCCGGCCTCAGCGCAGGATGATCGCGGCCTCCAGCCAAGAACGGGTTGGCTGAGCTACTTAGCCCTTACCCCGTAACAAAACGCCTGCAAAGCACATGGCCTTAGTAACAATGGACGGACACGTGGCTTCACGAAAAGGAAAAAAATATCGGGCTTAATTACTTACTCAGATGTTATGAGCGTTTGAATAGTTCCTTGCCCTGTACCTGGTGCCTCAATCCCCTCAAGGGTGGTTAACTGAGTCCCCGTTGATTATCTCGGAAACCGGATGGTGTTACACCTATTTCAACAGTTCTTCTGGCACTTCCGTATTGTACGCGAGGTAGCTGAGTTCTGCCTCGATGGCGGCGTCTCGCCGGCGAATTTAAAAATCGCACACATTGGAAACGCGTCACCACAACAAAAAAAGGTGCGAGTACGGTTGTCTACAGTGCAGGTCTATGCGCCAATTAATTATTAAAATGCAGTTTCTGCCAAAGACGTTTTCGGACCGTTACAAATTCCCACCCAACAAAATTAAAAACTCCGGGAAGCGGATGTTTTTTTTCAAACCCCAAAAAAAAATGAAAAATAAACTTATAAAAATGACAAAAGAAAGATAGTAATAGTGGGAGTAACAATGTCCCGACACACTCGATGCGTAACCCCAATCATATTCATTAAATCCCCCAAAGGGCTAAGCTAAATAGCTAAACTAGGGAGCCGTCGAAAAATTCCGCAAGGCGGCATGTCACTCAAGGACAAAACACGAACGATCCCATAGAATATGAAAGTTTACTTACACCGTATGGTTTTAGACAAGTGACAGCCACTACTTACAATCAATCAAACTAACAAAACTAACACAACTCATAGCTTGTCACAACTATCCTAATACTAAACTGAATAACACTAAAAATTATCAACCAAAAATTCGACATACTCAAAACACACAATACGTAGTGGATATAAGCCTCCTAACGAGATACGGTTATCGCCATAATACCACCCCCATTTCGGTGGCAGGACCTATCCGAACATACGACGACAACACCCAAAACACACTTAACCGTAGGTGTTCGAGCGTCGACTCAACTAACTACCTCTATTCCAACAATAACTATTAATTGACTGGTCAACATGTATGGCACCCTACAGTCATGTACCAAAAAAATAAATACCCAAAGGCTTCGAGATTGCCATTATAATCCCGCTATGCGGCTGGTCCCAAAAACTAACCACTATGACCCAACAAATGGCGAATCCCCTGATACAAGCAGAAACTAGGTCCAACAACCATTGATCCACAAATCAAAAAAAGTTTACCAAAAATCAAAATCACAAAAACCCAATCGAGAAGCGATGAAAAATTTTGAAAGTCCGGTGCACTTTGAACTCTGTTGGTGTGCCTCAGAAGATTGTCGCAAAAATCCCGCAAGCGGATGGTTACATAGAACCAACACAACAGATCTCCCGATGCACGATCCCACAGGTTCTAGCATCGAAACTATCACTACCAAATAACAAAGTATGGGCTACAAGATTGTGCTACAACGTTTGTGACAGCTAATGAGCGTTAGCAAATTACAAAAAAAAAAGTCATAAGGACATGAATTCAAAATTACTATTACAATTTAATTAGAAAAAGTTACAATATTAACGCCAGAAGGGCTGAACGCGACATGAAAATGATAACAAAAAAAGTTTAAGCAACGTATCCGTAAGACAAAATAACTTACTAACTCGTTGAACAAACAATAATTCAAAACGGCATACGCGTCAACTATAGTAAAGTAAAATCATCGACTCACCGCTATGGGTAGCCGGAACAAAAATAACTGACTCACGTTATACAAATACGCAAAACAAAACAGTACGCGATAACTAACAAGTTACAAAACCTACAAAATATACTGTTTAAAAAGACGAGCCGAGTGCGAACAAATAATGGCCGTCGTCAGGATCTCGGAATCATTGGATCCGAATCCACACAAACTACGAAAAAATTAAATCACCCACGCGCTACTGCGAGCTCTCTAACGAAATGAAGAAGAAGAAAAGATATCGAAACGCAACGCACCATGAACATACGAATGGTCGTGGTCTCTAAGGAATCGTCATAAAAAAATCCCGTAACTAGACGGATAGTCTACGACTAACAACAATCGATTCCCGCACCCACGAGCAATCGCAAAGCTCAGGTGGTTTGCAACGAATCGACACCAAGGACATGACTAGATAGTCAACAAAAGAAAAGTGAAAAGATGGTTACCTAGGAAAAGAATCGAACACAGCTGCATAATTTCCCTTAGACGCAACCGAACAAAACCAGAAGGAACACATTAAAATCGCGTCATCGCTACGTCACGACGCGATACGCCAAATTCACGCCAGACTACGGAATTCCCGCCAGAGTACGAAGATTACAAAGCATTTCGAAATGCGTCGGTTATATTCAATTTATTTATCAAAAACCAGCTACTAATAGCACCTAAAATAGAAATACTAGCCGTAGTAAGCTCGAACCCACAAAATCATACCCAAAAATCTAACTACCAATCAACCAAATATGTATGATCCGTGGTCGCCCGTTCACTATCTCACTAGCTTCCATAAAAAAACAACAATAAATCTATAACCAGCGAATATTAAAGTAATTTCTACACTATAGTAGAAATTATACCAACAAGAAATAACTAGACACAGGCCAGAAAATTCTCAAAATTCAAAATACTTAAATCCAAGTTCAAGTCGAAATATCAAAATTTCCAACCAAAATAAATATTTCCAAATTACAATATTTAAAATAAAAGTTAACGTTAAAGTTAAAGTCAAAATGGTTTCTTTTGTGTACACTATATTACCTACAAAATTCACCAAAAATTCTCAACAACTGACAAAACAACCACCCCAAATTTTCTCAATATACTAAATGCTGAAGGCTGATTAAAAATTTGAAATACTGTCAAATTTTCCAACTCCCAGTTCAGTTTCCTTGGCGTAAACTTAAGGCCTACCACAAAAATATATTCCCAATCAAAAAGGGCACAAAAATAAACCAAAGGGCCAAAAAGTTTTCGCGAAGGGCTGAAGGGTCAAAATGCAAAATCAGTGCCAAAACTACTAAAACGCATAAAATTGAAAAAGGGCACTAAAATTTTCTAAAGGGCCAAAAGGGCCAAAACAAAAATTGAAAAAGGGCTGCAAAATTAATTAAATGAGGTCTATTTAAAATGAAAAACAAAATCCTGAAGGGCTAGAAAAATTTACAAAGGGCTGACAAAACCCTTAAGCCTCAAAAGATGTTAATGAGCTAAATAAATAAAGATACCAACGATAGCTATTGTTGCTATTGTTGCTATTGTTGCTATTGTTGCTATTGCCCCACGTTGGGCTCCAAAAACGTGTGACGTACCTGAAGGGCAATCAGCGCGTTAGGCCGTGGAGCGAGTGGAGGGTCCCTTCGAAGCAGTGACGAGGGCCAGGCTCTCGGTGTCAGAGAGTGGGGGGGTTAAAAAAAGGCTCCACGTAATTTTAACCTCGTCGCTACTTCGTCGCAAAGGGTGGCTCCACCCTACCTGCGTGGGTGGACGGCAGACAGTCAGCGAAGTTCAGAAATCACGAACTGTCACAACGCTGACCATTTGGCGCCAACACCACCAGATTTAAATCTCGCAGTGAGAATAAAAAAACTGAAACTGAAATAGATGCCCGATCGAGAAAACGTGGGGGGAACAAAAAATAACAGGTGTGAATTTTGTAGTGTAAAATATCGGCGTTTATTCACACAAACGACGGACACCGTGTCTGCGCTCCTGAAATAAATACCTCCGCACGCAACCCTTTCACGCAGGGTTCACCCTATTCGGCCGAATATAGCGAGCTCCTGATCGCGCGATTCAAAGGGCCGACGGAGCGACCTTTCTCTTACACAAGCGCAAAACACGTACGGCACGAAACACGTAACGCAACTTTTACACAAAAGAATAAACGATATGTCAATATGGAATTAAATAAAGGTCTGGCTCAATTGAGAACACAAAAAAATGCATCAATATCTATATCTATGTCTGGCCTGTGTCCCTGGTATGTCTTCGCTGGCGGCTGGCTTCAGCTCCGGAATGGCGGCGGTTTGCGTCGTGGACGCCGATCACTCGATTCCGGCCTCAGCGCAGGATGATCGCGGCCTCCAGCCAAGAACGGGTTGGCTGAGCTACTTAGCCCTTACCCCGTAACAAAACGCCTGCAAAGCACATGGCCTTAGTAACAATGGACGGACACGTGGCTTCACGAAAAGGAAAAAAATATCGGGCTTAATTACTTACTCAGATGTTATGAGCGTTTGAATAGTTCCTTGCCCTGTACCTGGTGCCTCAATCCCCTCAAGGGTGGTTAACTGAGTCCCCGTTGATTATCCCGGAAACCGGATGGTGTTACACCTATTTCAACAGTTCTTCTGGCACTTCCGTATTGTACGCGAGGTAGCTGAGTTCTGCCTCGATGGCGGCGTCTCGCCGGCGAATTTAAAAATCGCACACATGGGAAACGCGTCACCACAACAAAAAAAGGTGCGAGTACGGTTGTCTACAGTGCAGGTCTATGCGCCAATTAATTATTAAAATGCAGTTTCTGCCAAAGACGTTTTCGGACCGTTACAATGTTTATACCTAATTTATTAATTACGGTCGCTGGTGTCCAGCGTGGCTTACTGAATCTGTAATCTTTCACCAGTACACATTGTCCAATCTCAAAAATAATATTTCTATGCCCTTTAAAATATTTTCTATTGCGTGCTTGACTCCGCTTTAAGTTCATTTTAATTGTATCACCACCTTTATTTAATCTGGACTCATCGTTTGGTCTTAATAAATACAGTTTAGTGCGCAAAGGTCTTCCTAGCATAATTCTCGCAGGCGATTCACCTGTAGCACAATGTTCAGTATTTCTGTAATTTAATAAAAATCTACAAATAGCGGTATCTATATCGACCTTACTATTGGCGGAAATTTCTTTTAGTAAAAAATACTTAACTGATTTGACACTGTTTTCACCTGCACCATTTGAGGCAGGGTGATACGGAGGAGATTTTATAAAATTAATTTTATTCATTGATAAGAAATATTTAAATTCGGCGGACGTGAGTTGAGCTCCATTGTCACTCACTAGTACCTTTGGTATGCCAAATCTTGCAAATAATTCTCTTAATTTAGTAATTGTATTTTGAGTTGTTATATTATGCATATGAAAAATCTCTAACCATTTTGAGTAAGCATCCGTCACGATCAAATAATATTTATTTTTAAATGGCCCCAAATAATCTATATGAATACGTTCCCATACCCAAGATGCGATAGGCCAGCATTGCAATTGTGATCTTTCAGGATTAGATCTAAACTGTTTGCAAGCATCACATGAATTGCACAATTTTTTAATATCAGAATTCAGTGAAGGCCACCAAACATATGATCGCGCAAGAGATTTTGTTTTTACAATTCCCAAATGTGCGCTGTGTAATTCCTTTAATACAGCATTTTGTATTTTTGTGGGAACTATCACTCGGTACCCCCAAACCAGAATACCATTTTCTGAATTGATTTCATGTTTCCTTTTAAAATACGGTTGCAATTCACTTGGAATCTTATCTGGCCAACCTTTACTGACATATTCCCGTATTTTAGTTAAGGGTGCATCTGACGGGTATTCTTTTTTAATACAAATTACGTCTATCGGTAATTCTGATTCAGTGATGTAATTTATGTGATTATATCCGACTGATTCTTCCGAATTTTCATCTTCATTTATGGGCATTCGTGACAAAAAATCAGCGTGATTTTGTGTAGATTTTACATATTTAATACTAAAATCGAAACCGCACAAGAACAATGCATATCGCTGCAGTCGATTAGCAGCCATAAGAGGGACTCCATGTTTGGGTCCAAATATCGAAACGAGCGGTTTATGATCAGTGTGTAAGACTTCGGTTTTCCCAATATTTAATAATTAGGTATATTTTACTTGTAATCATAAATTCTTATAATTTATGATATTTGTTTTGGCTCGTGATTTATCTATTTTACTTTTATTTTGTGTGATCGTATAGTGGCAGTACTTCTTTACGTTATGTTTGATATTAAATCATTATCGTGACGACTCAAACTTCTTTTAGAGGTAATGCGTGTGTTAGTATCAATAATATTAATAAAATAAAGACAAAGAATTATAGATAAAGTGTAATTTATTCACTTTAAAGGATTTTGCACCAATAATTAAACATCAACTTGAATTTAATGACTTTCTTTATTGACTCAAAAAGTGTTAGTTAGTTTTGGATAAAAGATATACTTAACGTCAATGACTTTCACACATTGCTCAATTCTACGTGCCCGCAAAACGGCTCAATGCATGTCATCACTTCATGAAATATGTCACTGTTTGTGCCTTCCAATGTCATTTTTCATTTTATCTGTACATCAGTTGGAAATCTTAAGTAACGTCAATGACTTTCACACACTGCTCAATTCTACGTGCCCGCAAAACGGCTCAATGCATGTCACCACTTCATGAAATATGTCACTGTTTGTGCCTTCCAATGTCATTTTTCATCTATTACTTCAGGATTCACTAACTAGGTTTTGATAGATACAATGTTGTTAAATACGTCCTGTAAATTGTTCGTATGACTGATATTAATGAATTTGCAATATGATTATTTAGAACTTGTTTTTACTCATTACCCAAAACAACCAATAATTTGCCACAGTATTGCCCAGTTATTATGTAAATTATACCTTAATATTTCATAATTATTCCCTGGAGAACATTATCGTTTTCAGATTTCATCTTGAAATTTAGAATGAAACTCGTTAAATAAGCAATTCTAATAATTTTATGGATTTCATTTACTTAATCCTTTTTTTTAGTTAAAAATTTTGTAATGTTTCCGATTTAAACTAAATCTTAATTTGATTCAACTCCATATGATTAAAGATTCATAATTCAATAATGTTTTGCCACTTTATCGAAGAGATATTATTTAGGTTATATTTTAACAATTTATACTTATCCCCTGAAGAGTATTATCCTTTCTATTCTACATTTTAATTGATATGTTTAGAAGAATAGTTAACTTGTGAGGAGAATTGTTAATCATGTCTACTAAGGTAAACACAATTAGAGATGGTAGCATTCTCCTGTCGGAACGCGAATGACACCGGAAATATTATCTCATTAAAATCCACGACACCGCTCATAGCGTATGCCAGAAATTAATAAAGCTTTCGAACAACCCACGTATGTGTAACCGGAACGATTACCTCATTAACTTCCACGACATCGCTCATAGCGTATGCCAGAAATTAACAAAGCTTTCGAGCAACCCACGAATGTGTAACCGGAACGATTACCTCATTAACTTCCACGACATCGCTCATAGCGTATGCCAGAAATTTATAAAGCTTTCGAACAACCCACGGATGTGTAACCGGAACGATTACCTCATTAACTTCCACGACATCGCTCATAGCGTATGCCAGAAATTAACAAAGCTTTCGAGCAACCCACGGATGTGTAACCGGAACGATTACCTCATTAACTTCCACGACATCGCTCATATCGTATGCCAGAAATTAATAAAGCTTTCAAACAACCCACGGATGTGTAACCGGAACGATTACCTCATTAACTTCCACGACATCGCTCATAGCGTATGCCAGAAATTAACAAAGCTTTCGAGCAACCCACGGATGTGTAACCGGAACGATTACCTCATTAACTTCCACGACATCGCTCAAAGCGTATGCCAGAAATTAATAAAGCTTTCGAACAACCCACGTATGTGTAACCGGAACGATTATAAATATACTTCACGGGTTATTTGGTTTTGGTACTTTGGTTGGAATACATCGATTATTGGTACTCAATTTCGAAATAATCGATACCATTCTGAACACAGTCACTTTCAAAATAAATCGGATAATACTCTTTGTAATGATATTTGCGTATACTATTAATGAAGATAATAACGGACTGACGTCTCGCTAATCTGGAATCAACTAACTTTTCGTATGCAAAGCGATGCCATTTATATTAAAATTTTGCCCACTCAGCGATGTGGGATTCCCCGTAACATTATTTCTAATTTTGGTGATCTCACATGGGCCCTATAGCAAGGTTATTGACCTAAAAATACTAAATTGTTATGATTTGTCATCGGTCGGCTCGGGCGCGAGTGTTTTGTTTATAAAATTGCGTCACCACGCATCGAACGCGTCTTAATAAGTGATTATAAAAGTTCTCGTAATTTCGTTTGCAATCGATTCAAATTGAATTCATATTTAATCAAATTACTTATAAAATCCCCCAAATGATCACCCCCTTCCTATTCTAACACAATACTTGGCTTTTACGTGTGTTTTTCAATGTTTATACCTGAGTATGAAATTGTTTCAATTCTATCACGAACCGTTTCAATTAATATCAGTCATTTTTCGTAATAGTATATATAAATTAATTCATACAAAATATGTGCATTTCGATCCCTTACAAGTGACTAAATTAAATTTTCGACCAAAAACGAATTGATAGAATTTCTTTACACCGAAAGCGATCGCCAACGCTTCTTTGTCAATTTGCGAGTACTTCTTCTCGGCCGGTGATAACGTTCGCGACGCGTATGCTATCGGTCTATCAATGCCGTGTTCCGATGTGTGGCTCAATACTGCACCGAGACCAAAATTGATGCGTCTACCGTAATATTTAATTCGAGTTTCGGATTGTAATGAACTATAAAATCATCTGACATTATAATTTTTCTTATTTTATCATAAGCCGTCTGACATTCCCTTGACCATATCCATTTTGTATCTTTCATTATTAACTTGTACAAAGGGTGGATAATGGTGGGCATATTAGGCACGAATCTGTGCCAATAATTTATTGTCCCTAAAAATGAACGCAACTGTGTCACATTGTCAGGTATTGGCATGTCTTTAATTGCTTTTAATATTGATGGTGATTTATGTAGACCCTCTTCGTCAATCACGTATCCCAAATAGCAAACAGAATTTTGAAAAAATTAACATTTTTCTTTTCTTGTGGTCAACCCGGAATTTTGCAATATTTCTAAAACATTTTCCAGTCTCCCTAAATGTTCCACTTTATTTTTACCTGTTATGAGAATGTCGTCCAAAAATACGCACACGCCCTCTATTTTTCCAAGTAAATTTTCCATTAATCGCTGGAATAGAGCGGGTGCTGAATTAATCCCGAAAGGTAATCTATTATATACGAATGTGCCGCGATGAGTTGAAATTGTAGTGTATTTTCGCGACTCTTTATCTAAGAGAACCTGCTGATAAGCGTGCGTTAAGTCAATTTTTGAAAATTGTCTTCCACCTTCAAGTTTTGAAAATAAATCATCTATGCGAGGGAGTGGGTATCGATCCACATCCAATTGTGGGTTTAACGTTACCTTAAAATCGCCACAAATTCGAACCGTATTATCGTCTTTTAAAATCGGAACAATTGGCGTTCCCCACGCACTATTTTCAATCGGAGATAAAATCTTTGCATTAATTAATCTATCCAATTCTTTATCTACCTTGCCTTTCAACGCATATGGTAATGCCCTCCACTTACAAAATTTAGGAGTTATATTACTTTTGACGTTTAATTTTACTTTAAATTTATTAAAGGTACCCAATGTTTCAGCGAACACATGTGGGAAATTCTTAATTAAAACGTCCTGCGCATCATACGGTTGGTGGATATATTTTAATTCCTGAAAACCCAGGTTAAAATTTTCTAAGAAGTCACGTCCTAGCAATGGTGGCCCTCCATTTTTAATTACATAAAACTCGACAATTTTGGTTTTGCCATTATAAGTTACTTTAGTCGACACTTTTCCAGCAGGACAAATTTTATCACCCGTATAACTTATTAGTTTCAGATTTGTATTGGACAATTTTCAATTTTTAAACTTTTCTGTGTATAATTTGTAAGAAATTACAGAACCAGCTGCCCCAGAATCTAACTCCATTTTTAATAACCTATTATTCACCTTGATGTCTACCATAATTGGTTTACCATTTTTACTCTTCAAGGAAAATAAATTTAAGAGCCGTTGGCTTGTGTTTAAGAAATTAAAATTCTTGTTTCTCTTACATACATTACTTAAATGACCTTTTATACCGCAATTGTTACATGTGAAGTCCTTGTATCGACATCCTTTCGTTGAGTGGTTGGAACGTCCGCATCTCGTGCAAGCGCGCCTGCCTGACTCACGTGATGACGATGACATCACTCCTGAAGACGCCTGCGCGATCCTGCTTCGGGTGCTGCTTCCGGTCCGCTGGAAATTTCCACGTGTTGGCGTCAATTTTCCATGCTGGCCGACTCGATGAATATCCAGATTTTCCATTTTTATTTTCAGTGTTTCGTCTGCTTTAGGGATGCCATACCAGACTTGGGCTGCTTCCGTCGATTGTGATATTTACAGGGCTCGTGTAAAAGTTAGCGTCTATTTTCGGAAAATAATCTGTCTCTCACTTTTCACGGGCTTAATCCAAAATTGAAAATATCACGGAGTAGCGTTTCTAGCAGACTCCCGAACTCGCAAAATGTAGCCAGACTTTTTATTCGAGCGGCCCACTCTTGCGAGGGTTCCGAGGGCAATCTGCGGGCGTTGTAGAATTTGAATCTTTCCGCGAAAACTGCCTTCGCACACGAGTAATAACCATCTAAGTGCGATAAAATGTCTTTATAGGCACATTTTTCTGGGGAAACCGGCAGCGCTAGATTACTTAATAGTTTGAACGCCTCTTCTGACAAACTATTTAATATCACTGCACGTTTAATCGTTTCATCCGTTATCCCGTTGGCCACAAAATATTGCTCCGTTCGGCATTTATGGATTGACCAGTCATTTGTTCTCGGATCAAACTCCATTTGGAGACCAACGTTATTTGTACCCATCGCTAATTTTACTTTTTTTTTACCTCGTCGCCACTGTAATATCTGCTGCTGCTGGTTCGTACACACTATGGTATTTGTTATAATAAATAACGTGAAACGGTAAACTGAAATCTTTATTGTCGGACGTTACAAATTCAACTGAGGTGTGCGCGCTCTTAATCTATACAAAAACATGTACATTCCCAATTGCTCATACATTCCTAATAAATTGGGTATATTAAGTTGCCTGTATATCTCACTGTGTAAACAGGGTGAACCACGCTAATGGACCATTGAAAGTTAAAGGAGTACCCGATGAAATAAAAGTTTGAAAAAATGTATCCACACATGGCTGATTCCGTTCTCCTCAGGTGAAATACACACAACCTTCTATCACTTTCGCTAATATCGGAAGTAGCCATCAACTTTTATTTTTAAAATAGAACACCCTATATATTATTATGTTTCTGACTTCCCCGTTTAATTTTAAATACATTTTGTAGAGATGTGTGTATACCTATCTTTATTACTTTCCGAGATCAAAATTAAATTCCAAGATTTTGACTTGAAAACACTACAAGAAAAATGGTTTTAATTTCTCTTACAAATGAGATAGAAACGGAAAATGTATCCCAAATTGTACCTGAAAGGTACGTCTATGACTGATATATGTTGCAGCTGATAATTTTGACAATTAGTCATTCAAAAAATGTAACTTAAGTTAAGCGTATTTCAATTTCTTTTTAGTAGAATGACACTTTTTATCTCATAGAGCAATTGGCATGAGAATTTACTCCAAAAAGAATTATACAACTATAATCTCAAAATAAGTAGTTTTTGAAATATTCCGAAAATTCGAATTTCTGCAATATGGAATTTCGCCTTCGCTGTTTACACATGCATAGTAGTTTTGCGAAATATGTTTATTTTTCATCACCGTGATAACCAATGTTAACAAAGAAATTGCAATTTTGACTCTCAAGTCTCAACCTCAATTCCATTTTTTTTAAAATAAGGTTTACGTCCACTGGCAAGGGGTTTAAACAATTGATCATTATCAAGATTATTTGCTTAAAAATTGACGTGTTTTAGCGATTTCGCGACAAAAAAGTTACATTCGTTGATATTTAGGCAGTTTCTTTTCTCCCGGGACACCCAGTATATGCAGTGCAACAACGACGCAGCTAAGATAATATACGGTTTGTTATAGGGCTGGGACATCGATAGAAAACATCGACGTGGACCATCGATCCTCAGAGAAACATTGATTGCTCACCATTGATGTTTTATTTTTAAATACTTACGAATATTAATATAACAATACAGATTTTGTTGCATGTATGGTATCTAATAATTTTGTAATCATTTGTTTTTGATTTATGACATCATAAACTTAAATAGCAATCCTAATATTTTATAAACTAACTTGATAGCCCCTTTTTACAGGATATAACGTCATATATTTTTCTACAAGCCCCCAACAGCACCATTTTAGGGATTAAATGCATGTCGACGTTATACATTGCTGGAACAACTAATTCCACGGAACAAAATTGCCCGCGAGATCCCAAAGCGTTTATACCAGGAACAAATACGTGGTGGGTCTCATTTTTTATAAATTTTATTAATGATCTGACATCTGAGGTTAGTGTTATCGTTCGTTCTCTTATAAGACCATCCGATGGATTTATTTTGTTTGTCATTCCTTGAAGTAAATCTATCATTTGTGACATGATCTACCTACCCATCAACGGTTATAGACTTATAGTATAGCATTCGAAAAGCATTGAACTCTATACTAGATAAATGGAACGGCATCTCAATGAGGGCAGCCCCCCAAGTTCAGCTGATTTTTCACCAAATTATTATTTTCTTTGGAGTTACCTAAAGAGTAAAATTTATAATGAAGTGCAAATACATAACGTAGATATATTGAAAGGCCGTATACGTACTGCATATAATGGCATAAATCCACAATACATTAGTAATCTGCGTAGCTTCAAAAACCGCCTTGCGTATTGCCTTGAACGACAGGGAGGGCATTTTGAAAACTTGCTGGGACATTAGACTTCGCTCACACTTTACTTTTTATGTTGTTTTGTTTACCGTTAGAATTGTTTGAATAAATTAATATCTTCATTTAAAACTGAATATTTGTGATTTCTTTATTGATAAAAACATAACCTCTCTGTGTAACATATGACAGTGTAGGTTGCCTGCACCGATGCCGATAATGAGTTGTTTTTTTTTTTTTAGAATTACACATAGGAAATTACTTGCGCGTAGATGCAGGCAACCAGTAATACATTGTCAATGATATGTGTAGTAAAGAAAAAAAGCTATATATATATATATATATATATATATATATATATATATATATATCAATACGTATCACGGGCCGAAAAGTAGATTTTAAAAAAGGAACTTTTATTTTAAAACTTAGAATTTAATATGTTGTTAGTACGGAATAGGAATATAGAGTGTGTGGTGGCAAGGCCAACCTGTTAGTAGTATAACTTTATTATAAATGAACAATAAAAGTTAATATATAATGCGTGGGATGCGCTCATATGCATCCGTCCTTAATAATACTCTTTATATAATAATAAAGAAGCTGATTGTTTGTGACCGCAGGTAACTCCTCATCCCTCAAATTCTGGCGTCGCCTGGGAGTTGAAGATTTGGGTCCGTTGTTGATCCTTGTTGTCGTCTTCTTCTAATTCTCTTACAGCTATGTAGCTTAAGACTCCGATGATGGCGACGTACAGGAAGGTGGTCCAATTACTCGGGGTGTAGAAGTCTGGGGTTTCCAAATCGAGTGGTAGCTGCTGGATTACTGGAACATCTTCTAAATTAAGTTTGTCTAATTTTATTTTAAACCCTGTATAGTTTGATTTATACAGGAGCATGTTGTTGCCGTTGATAACAACAGGGCTCCCGAATGTTGGGCCGTGATGATTAATTTCTTGATTTCTAAAGAAGAGCAGACAGTCTTCTTTCTTGATTAGGTAGATTCCAGTAAGTTTTTTCACTTCAGTTTCGTCCTTGCAGCGGAATTTAAGTTCTTCTCGAGTTTGGAATAAGGCCAGATATTGATTTATTATCGGTATTATCTCAAAATGATTTTTGTCGATTTTGAGATTAGTGTATTGACACTTATCATAGTTTTTATTTAAAAGAATTTGTTTTTCACATTCGGCCTTATAGTTGGTAATCAGGTAACTTGGACACTGATAGTATTTTGCACCTCGAGGGCATAAATCGTTTAGAGGCCAAATGTCATCATTTGATTTCAATAAATACTTGACGTTCGGTATTATTGTGACAAACTCGGTCGATTGTTTAGAGGGAATTGGATTTAAATAGTACAATTCAAGATTATGCTCATAATTTATTGGGAGAGACAGGAAATAAATTATTCGCATTGATTCAATTTTGCAATTAACATTAATCATGGATTCGAAACCTAGAATATTATCAGATTTTAATTCAAAGGGTAATTGTTGGTTATAAAAGTATGATATTCTCTTAATTTCAGAGAATAAATCTTTCGAATCAAAAATACTGGGGCTCAAGATTTTGTCTCTACAGAACAAAATTGAGTCCTCGATATTTTTGAAGATATTTAGAATAATAGTGTAAAATATGATTAATTGGTTACACAAATCTTTTGTATAGGAGACGTGTTGGTGATCAACTTCACCTTTCAAATTGGCACTTAATTGCATGATCCTCGACTTCAAGTTCGACTCATTGTGTTCAATACTTTTTATAGTATTGTTAAAATTCTTAATTAATTAGGTACTTATACTGTACCCGTATTTTAACTGATTTGCCATGTGGTGCTCGTTAGTTTTTAAATGATTTAATATTGCATCAATACGTTCACCGTCTCTGGCATCTAAATTTCCTGTTACAGTTTTTACAATAGTGCCTAGTCTGTCGATTAGGCCTCTTCGGTTTCTATTTCCGGACATACTATGTATGCGGAAATTATTAATTTTATTATCAATCGCTTCGCGAGTGAAATTTAATATTCTATTATAATTATCGAAATCCTTTTCAAATTGAGAAATATTCTTTATTACAGTAGCCTGCGTCAAGGAGACGCAGGTCGACCTGTAAGAGAATTACCCATTTTATTTTCGCCAATGTAAATGTGGACATTAATACTTGAATCTTTGAATACGTATTCAATCATAGGTTTTACAATTTCGTAATTTAGTTTGTCTAAACCGCAACCTAGTTTAGGTATAGCTAATTGGGTGATGCCCCTTAATTGACAAAATTCTTTCATTTTTATTAAGGTGTTAAATAAATTTTCGTAACTTGGTTTATCGTAATAATTTTGTTTTGTTATTAAATAAATTATGTATCGTCCTTCTTCTTTTAAGAAACACAGCGAATTGATCTCAGGTTTTTGGGATTTAAGTAATTCTACTCTTCCAAATCTTTCTTTAAATTGCAACGCTATGCCGGCATTCATATGTAAATCGGTAGAAACACAGTGTGCAGGTGAAAACTCTCTTGGAGCAAGGAACAAGTCGTCTTGTATTTCATTCACATTTTTGATTACTATATTTTCTCTACCATTTCCATTATTCACATAGTTTCGACAATTTTTATAATTGATTTCTTTTACACTGATCTGATCAGTTTTCTGCTTGAATTTTAAGCGTGGTCTTTTAATATTAGACAGGTGGATTTTCTCGACGGTATTATGGTGTCGAGTATTTATCCTCGCAGTTTTTAGTTCTGGATTGATACTTTGTAATTCCTCTTTCTTGTATTTATTTTTCGTCTTAGATTGTTTTTGCCTATTTGCTACTAATATTTCTGTTTAAATAATTTTCGCGGCTCTCATTTCTTTTATTAATAGTTTTTTCTTTATTAATTTGTGTACGCTCATTTATTTTGTCGTACATTAATTTTACTTTGCGTTTATGATTCATAATATAATCATTAATAATTCTAGTATTTTCATTAATATTACCTGGGTCTGGAGTATCCATATGACCAGTGATTACCTCTAATGGCATAAATTTGGTAGTAGAGTGAATCGAGCTATTGTATCCAAGAATTGCATAATTAACTTTGATTTCTATCGGTTCCTTTTTGTATAGGTCTTGATTATTAAACAGACGGATGTGTTCAATTATTGTGGAATGAACACGTTCAACCATCCCATTTGATTCTGGGTGCTGAGAACTGATAAAATGTAATTTAATTTTATGTAATTCCAATAATTCTTTAATTATTGAATTTTTAAACTCTAAATGGTTGTCTGCAATTATTTGGTTAGGAATACCGTGGTGACTGAAAAATACAATTAGTTTGTTTGCAATTTCTACTGCTTGATACGAACTCAGTTTATAAATTTGAGTATATTTTGAATATGAATCTATTAGTGTAAGGAATTTGGATCCTACTAAAGAAATACTATCTATGTGAATTATTTCAAACGGTTTTACCGGTGTTGGAGTTCAATTAAATTTTGGTTTTAATGGATTTCTTTCATATTTACTAAGTTAGCAAATTTCACAATTATTGATATATTCTTGGATAGTGCGGCGCAAATCAGGTTAGTAGAAACGACGTTTTAGCTTGTTTCATCGATTCTTCTATGATTAGTTTTACCTTCATGGTAATCTTTTATAATATTAAGGACTTCGTCCTTATCTTCAACATCCTTTACCTTTTCGGTACATCTAACAAAGTTTATTTGAGAGTTCTTAAGATAAGTTTGTAAGGTTACACAGAATTTCCTCATAAATCGGGCTCACAAAATATAGACAATATTTTACCTTTGGGACTATGAATTGTTTCACGAATTTAATTACAATATTTACGAATGATGATTGAGAGAATTGCACAACTAGTCTCATTTTTTTATTATCGAATAATTTTATCACTTTGGGTTTTCCGGGTTTTATAATTTACTTCTGATATAAAAATTTGGTTATCTCCGATATTGACTGATTTTTCTATTACAGGGATTGTGATGATTGGATTTTCAATATTTGAATGTACTGTATGATTATCATTTTCATTATTAATGTTTAATTATTAATTTCGTCTGGTTCCCCAGTTTCAACAATTAATGACTCTGTGCATTGTGCATTTTCTCCATTATCAAGCAGACCTTCATCAAATGACCTTAAGTAAAATCTGCTTGCGTCTTTCTTTTCATCGTGAACGTTTATCTGTAGCCTTGACAGGAAGTCCGCATTCTTATTTAATACGCCTTGTTTATATACAATTTCAAAATCATATTCTGATAATTTGATTCGCCATCTGGTAAGTTTTGAACTAGGATCCTTAAGGGACATGAGCCACTGTAGGGGTTTATGATCCGTTATTATTTTAAATTTCCGCCCGAATAAATATGGTCGAAAATATTTCGTGGCCCAAATAACTGCCAAAAGCTCCTTCTCAATTGTGGAGTAATTTATTTCTGATTCATTTAATGTTCTACTCGCGTATGCAATTGGTAAGTCGCTACCAATAATTCCTTGTGACAAAACAGCTCCGACAGCGAAATTACTCGCGTCTGTAGTTAAATTAAACGGTTTAGTGAAGTCTGGATATTGTAAGAGTGGTTGGTTCGTAAGAATATTTTTACATAAATTAAAGCTATTTTTGTAAACCGAAACATTTACATTTATAATTGCATTTTTCTTTAGTCTCTTAGTCATTGGTTTAGTTAATTTAGCGAAATCTTTAATACATTTTCGGTAATAACCGAGGATACCTAAAAAGCCTATAATTTGTTTCGTAGTTTTTGGAATAGGATAATTTTGTATAACTTTAATTTTATCCGGATTCTGTTTTACACCTTCAGGAGTAACAATGTGGCCAAGGTAAGCCACTTCTTTTCCCAAAAACTCAGATTTATCGAGTTGAATTTTAAAATTTGACTCTCTTAAACGATCGAACACCTCTCTTAAACGATTAATATGCTCTTGTAAGCTTGTGCTGAAAATTATTATGTCGTCCATATAGACTAGACATTTTTCATTTTGGATTCCTCGCAGGATATTATCCATGACTCTTTGAAAAGTAGCTGGAGCATTATTCAGCCCAAATGGCATACGCATGAATTCGTAATGCCCATTTTCAGTATTAAAAGCTGTTTTGGGAGTGTCACTTTCTTCAATTTCAATCTGATGGAAGCCAGATGCTAAATCAAGGGTCGTAAAATATTGAGAACGCCCTAATTTATCGAGTAGATCATTAATGTTCGATAAGGGATAACGGTCACCGATTGTTTTCTCATTTAATTGGCGGTAATCAATTACTACTCGCCATTTTTGCTTACCAGATGCGTCTACTTTTTTGGGAATTACCCATATGGACCATATGGACCATGGACTGTGCGACGGTCTTATTATTTTATCGTCAAGCATTTTATTTATTTGTTTCCTAACTTCTTCCCTATGAATTTGGGGATAACGATATGATTTACTATACACGGGTAATTCATCCGCGGTTTTAATTTGATGCTTGACTTTATTTGTAAAGGTTAATTTATTATTATCGACATGAAATATGTCGGAATATTCCTTAATTAAATTCATTATAACCTTTTTCTCTTCGCTATTCATATGCTCATTGCGAATTTGAGAATTATTAAACTGTACATTATTGATTTTCAACAGGTTAAGATCGGGGTGTGTTGAGCCCAACTGCTGACAATCATATTCATTGATTGGAGCAACCACTAATGGTCTCGTAACCCAAATTTTGAGATCTTCTGTTGACGGATTAATTATTGTACAAATTGCTTTATAATTATTTACCGTAGTAATACATTCTGGTATTTCCAGAGAATCGATTTTTGAATACGGGATTATTACATCACTGTTTTTTATATTTTATATTTTATATCTATTTCAATAATTTGTTCGAATCTCCCTGGTACAAGTACCTTTTGTAAATCCGTAATTTCCTGGGAATTAAAACAATTAATTTCTTCGCGAGCACCGGGCGATACTTTACACTTCTCGTCCGGGTCTCCACGAATTCTACTATAATTTATTTTTATATCGCAGTCAGGTGTATTTATTTCACCTTTAGATAAATTAATATTTACAATTAAATATTTTAAATTATCGATTCCAATTAATACGTCGAAGTTTGAATGAAAGTCGAAAATAAAGCATTTTTTCTTCAAACGTCATAAAAGTGACACCTTTAGTGACTCGATTCACAATCTTAAAGTTTTACTTCGTCTCCTAGTCAGTAAAAGTTTCACTTTTACTGACTAGGCAGTAAAAGTAAATTTGACAACATGATTGGATAATTTGTAATAAGAACGCCCTACGAGGGCGGGTTTAATATTGCACATACATATGGTGCGCATACATGATGAACAAAACAAAAAATTCAAACAAAACACAAATTTATTTATTGTTAAAATGTAAATTAAAGGTACAATTTGATATTTTAGCCCCTTGAAAACTGATTGCGCTGGCAGCAACAGCAGCACTTACAGCACCGCTGTCGCCAACCATTTTGCTGCTACCACAGATATTTTCTACTTTTGATGTCTTACTATCTGGTATTTTTACGTGTAGCAAAGATCCCAAGTCTTGAATATCTGTCGTGTCATTTTTACGAGTTCATCGCAACGGCATGCCCCTGATATGCCAAATATCAAAATAATCTGAAAATACGATTTAGGGTTTAATTTTGTATTTGTTTATTATTCTAAGAACTCACCTTTGTCGCCAAGTATTTCTCGTTAGGAGCATCGGATAAGAACTTGTCTAACTGTTCCTTTGTCAGCACTCTTGCCTTTTTGGGTGTATAACCCTCATTTTGTTTTTTTAAATATGCACGTAGTCTTAAATATTTGGTAATATCTACACCATTTCTAATATTTAATAACGATTTTACCATGGAATACTGAGACCACATAGTGGAACTTTTTACTTTCTTCTTAGCCATTTCCGAAAAATATGCGAGTAAAACATTTTCACTATAATTGCTTACATTTTTCTCGGCGCACCACTTAATAAATTTTTTGTAGGCCACTTCATAGATGGTACTGGACTTAGTGGGCAATAATTTCTCTGTTGCAGCCCTTGCCGATTCTAAAATATCTGGCGGTGTACATTGAAACATGTCTTCGTCCATTTTATACACTTTAATGTCAAATAATGAATTAAACAAAACCATAGCAACGCTCTGCATAGCATGCTTCTTTGGGAATTAAAACTATACGTATTCGGACAATTAAAAATATTAATTCCATTATCTTTTTAACTATTTTCGACGTTTGAAGAAAAAATTACATGTTTTATTCGGAGTAGAAGTAACTTTTTGTCGCTCGTCTGTAGTTGCCTGCCTCGCTCCGCTCGGCAGCCAATACCTACAGACTCGCCACAAAAAGTGTCACTTCTACTCCTAATAAAACAATATACTATTATATTCGCTTCTCTTGATTTAAATAACCGTTTTAGTGGTACAGTAGTGCTAAACCTTCCATAAGTAGTGCCATGTGCGCTGGACACTTGAAAGGGGTCGGTTCTGATTTGTTTTCGGAACAATTTGTATCCAATTTTAGGATTTACAAATGACCTGCTACTACCTGTATCAATTAATATTTTCAAATTATTTAATGGATCGGTTACATACAGGAGACGACTTTCATTATTATTTATACTATTTAATTCTATTCGGGTCGGTCGTTTGACGGACCCTCTAAGGCTAAAAAAGGATGTTTAGGAACATTTGGTTCCGTGCCTGGTTCCTCGTCGATATTATATAATTCCTCCGAAATAAAATTATTTGGCCGACCTTGGTAACCACTATTTTGATTAGGTAAATTTAAATTTTGTGTAGACACCGACATAGGTGTGGGTCTATATTGGGATGTCGGTCTAGGTTGACTGGGGCCGACCCTCTGATTAACAAAGCTTGGTTTTGGAATATTATGATAACCATTAGGAAGTCGTGTAAAATTATTAAATTTAGGAACGTTATATTTATTTCGGGGAAAATTATTATTTACATTATTATTAGAAACTCTTACGGGATAATTACTTCTAAATTTATTGGGGAAACGTGGACTTACTTTATTAAAATTGGATTTATTCACAGTAATATCTAACTGAAACTCGTTTGTTAAAATATTCAAAGCAGCATTTAAATTAAGTGGATTCCTTGCACGAATTTGTGCACCAATTGGTTCTTTTAAACCACGGAGGAAGACGCGCAATGCATTTTCATGAAAAAAGTTCATTAGATAATGTTGTTCTTGTGGAGTTGCGATATGAGCCCTTACATATGATACTTGCAAATTCAGCAAGTGTTGTCCCTTATTATAAAATTGGAATGGGGTTTCAGTGAAATTTTGTTTTAAATTAGTTATTTCAAAATTTAGACTATAATGGTCTCTTTTATCGCCATACGCATTCAACAAGGCTGTTTTCAATTCTTGCCGGGAGGTGATCCTGTTTGATGAAATATTAACTGCCGCTTCTCCTTTAATTTTCGACAGAATGGTTGACATTAAATACTCATTTTGAAAGTCCGTGGGATCTGCTGGGTTATATATAAAATTTGTTTACCAATTTTTCGCTGACTTCAACGAAACGCGACAGTAATTCTGTCTCGCCGTAGAAATCGGGAATCATAACCAAATACTCTGATTTCAATGCCGTGTTCAATGTGGGATTTTGTGGACGATTTATTGGGGAACGGGAACGATCTCGATGATCAGATAAGGGAATTGACAACTCTAATTCGATGTCCGAATTTGTCTCAACAATGTCTCGTGCATTCATTAGTCGAATGACGAAAACGAATATTAAATGGACAATTGAATTTAGGCACTCGAAACAATTTATGTACTCACAGTGCAAATATTCCGTCCATCCGGCGCCGTGAAGGTTGAATCTGCGAAGCTGGACGTGGGCGGTGTTTCAATGTTTGGAATCCTGCCTGGGTCCTCGATGCTTGTAGATTCGATGCGAAGCTGCGGTGTCTCGAAGTTCGGAGTCCTGTAGTCTTCGCTGGTTCTATCCCAATTAATTCGTAAACGAAAAATTTAACAAATTTGATATTCGCTCAAATTGTTAAATTTTGGGAATCCGTTGCCGACTGCGCCAAATACAGGCCGAAACGTAGGTTTTAAAAAATGAACTTTTATTTTAAAACTTAGAATTTAATATGTTATTAGTACGGAATACGAATATAGAGTGTGTGGTGGCAAGGCCAACCTGTTAGTAATATAACTTTATTATAAATGAACAATAAACGATAATATATAATGCGTGGGATGCGCTCATATGCATCCGTCCGTAATAATACTCTTTATATAATAATAAAGAAGCTGATTGTTTGTGACCGCAGGTAACTTATATATATATATATATATATAAATGGGTGTAGGGGTGTTATTATTTATACCTATATTAATACACAAATGTCTATTCAGATCACAAGTATAATTCTCTGCGCCAAATATTATTGTTTTACATTTTTCAATATTCAGTTTTAACTTGTTAGCATTGAGATAGCCCATCAGGATACTCAAATCTACCTCAACCTTAAATTTAACTTCCTTGTGGTTATTGCTTACAAAATACATATTTGTGTCATCTGCAAATAACATATTAAAATAAAACAAAATGTTGACATAAGAAAACTCATCAGAGTGCAGCCGTACCTGACACGAAATTCGGTTGATTATAGAGCAAAAAAGTCAGATATTGTAGGTGGGCGGAAAAATAGCGTGTGTCCCGCAGGCCGAAAGGCTTTAGCCGCCCTTCGTTTCTTGGCGCTCTCGCTCGCTCCGCTCGCTCATGCGCCAAGCACCGCTAGCTGCTACAGCCTATTTTCTGCCCTTGATGCACAATATACTACAGAATGAGCAACAATGATTGAAGTCAAGTTAAATTTCCCGCCGAAAAAACTGGGGAATTCCTTCGCTCCAAGTTTATTATAAATTAAATTTAGTGTAAAGTCAAAAGATTTGACAGCCCCAGCCCAGTGCCGCCCGCATAATTTTATTATTTATTACTATTGTGCCAATAATTCGCATATTGTTATTTTGTCTTCTGCTTCATAAACATCAGTTCTTCTCAGGACTACTCTGAATAAATCTTTGATTTCAGGTAAGTGATTTGCAGTTTTTAAGATTATAAAATTATAAAAGTTTAAGTTTTGTTCTAAATTTACAGATTTTATTTGAAATCGCTTTCCTATTGCAATGGTTTTTACACCACAACATGAAGCCTTTATCCTGAAGGCTCATTATCGAAGTGGAACACTTAATGAAGACGGGAAATGGACATATTCATTACAATCGTGTATGAATCAATTTAACGAAGCCTTCCCCGATGTCAACATTTCTTACAAAATATTTATCCAGCATAAAACCCGTATTATTCACAGCTTTGAAGGAAATAATTGTATTTGTAAGGGCAAGTCAACTGGAAGACCGTCTACCTTAACAGAAGAGATTGTTGCCGATGTCCAACAACGGCTTGAACAAAGTCCAACAAAATCTATAAGAAAACTTTCAGCACAAACAGGTTGGTTCTTAATTTTAGGGTGCAAAAAAGTTATTTTTTATCATTTATGTGGTCTCTATGGCATACAAATTGTATTGTTTAAATCCGCTTACAGGAGTATCGTATGGGAGTTGCCGAAAAGTCGCGAAGAAAATTCTCGATTTGCACCCGTATAAGGTATCGGTAGTTCAACAACTTCACCCACTTGATTTTCAAAAAAGAATTGATTATTGCAATTGGTTTAATCAGCATTTAAATGATAACGATATGCTGGACAGGACCTTTTTCACTGATGAGGCGTGGTTTCACTTATCAGGATATGTGAACAGCCAAAATTATCG
This sequence comes from Othius punctulatus, assembly GCA_951805005.1. Classification (NCBI taxonomy): domain Eukaryota; kingdom Metazoa; phylum Arthropoda; class Insecta; order Coleoptera; family Staphylinidae; genus Othius; species Othius punctulatus. The sequence goes on from OX638139.1 coordinate 76,744,872, forward strand.
TACATGGGCTACAGAAAATCCTCATACGTTCATCGAAACAGATTTACATCCACTTAAAATTGGGTTTTGGGTAGCAATTTCGAGACGTCGGATAATTGGCCCAATATTTTTCAATGAAACAATCAATGCGGAGCGTCACCGAACAATCATCTTGTATGCATTTCTTAATCAGGTGCATGATAATGAACAAACAATGGGTTATTTTCAGCAAGACGAAGCCACTGCTCATACTGCGTTTGCGACAATTAATTATTTAAGGGAATTTTACGATGATAGATTGATAAGCTCAGGATTATGGCCACCACGTTCACCAGACCTCACGCCGTGTGATTTTTATCTTTTCGGACATTCGAAAAATGTTTTTAAAAATATGATGCACAACCTAACCCAACTCCAAGAAGCAATTGAAGAAGAGATACGAAACATAACTCCAGAGCAGCTCCAATATGTTTTTGAAAGTAAAAAACGTAGAATTAACATCTGCCTTGAAAACGAAGGCCGCCATTTTCAACATTTGTTGTAAACTTTTATTGTAACGTTTAAAAATATGTAATTATGATTAAATATTTAATTCATTTTGTTGTTGTTTTGTTTGTTGTTTGCTACGCCACTGGAAAAACAATCTAGGGGATATTATTTTTATATTTTTAGTTATACCAACATGCGTATTTAGTTGCCTACCTATCAAACCTCAAGCATTATTGGTCACACTGTATATAACACGCCTATATATGCACTAACAGTGTAGCTTAAAATTATAACACAGGCTACTGGCGCGAGAAATGCGTCTTGCTCTTCCGACAGAGCAGTATAGTGTGGATGTCAGAATGTCATACAATAATCGCACATAACAAAATTGTGTGACAGGTTATACAACTTTCTTAAAAGGTGTGGATGCGCCTTAACATGCACACAATCACCCTAAATTCTATGGCAATGATAAGTGTCATTTTCAAAACGGAGTCTACGGATGACTGTTGCATTATTAAATGCAAGTATATATTTTTTTAATAACCTAGTCAGTTGTGCAGCTATAGATTAAGGTCATGTTCAATGTACAGTATGTTGGTTTACATTTTTTAAATTTTTTATTTATTGTGTCAACTTTTTATTTTAAGCTAAAGCCGTATTGATGAGATATAAATATCGAAACATGTATTACTTAAAACGGATCGTTATTATTATTTTATTCATTGTTAAGTATTGTTTATAATTTGTAATTAGTATAAATGTAATTTGTATAATTATTGTATTTTATACACTCTGCAAATAAATGAATTGTGTATACACTTGCTGTCTTTCTGCCCTCCCAAAACTAACACAGTGGTAACAGTGGTAAAACTAAATTAATCATTGGTTAAAAAAAAATCATTTAATTTTTTAAACAAATTACTTATTTGATAATAAATATTAAAAGGGCGACTACATAGTTAACAACCAATAGATGGCGCCAACAGGTAAATGTTTGGGATTGATGTTCATGGAATTCGGTAACATATTAAGAATTTAGTTACGGGAATATTAAATGATTTATTATTACGTAGTTTTTAACATAAATTTATTTGATGAAATAAATGTCTTTATGAATTTAATTTCGCAATTGGCAATGTGGATCATCATAAAATACTTGCTGTAGACATACAGTATTGATTTAAAAATGGTATTAGGTACTAAAGGAATATATTTTTAATGACTGGGAATATGAAACCTACTTGAAAACTGCATTATTTTCTTGTACATCAATCCCATAAAAGTATCTTTTTCAATACGTCTTATTTCTGATGACAAACTAGTAAACTTACAGATTGCTGCAAATATATAATTGCCATTAGTTCACCACTTCACTACAAAAGACGTCGTGTGTATTCACTGAAAAAACGCCGATGTTGCCGTTTTACTACCCACGATGACATATATAACTCGTAATCAAGCAGGAGTGGTGATAGTTGATGAAAGCCGCCGAAAGTTTTTTTTTTTTAATTCATTGGATGTTGTTACGTTGTTATTACGTTGTTCCTAATTTCTTAATACTGATTCAAAAAATAATTATAATATATATATATATAATATGTTCATATCATATATTATATATATATTCAAAATTTTCAATCAAATGTATGCTGGTTTTTTACGGTTCGATATTTGTATATTGCTGTTTGTTAGCATCAGTCCTTGCTTTATATTATATATTTCATATTTTACAGTTTGTATGTGTTTAAGTGTATTTTTTTGACCTGTGTAAACATTTCTGTACTAGCACTAATAAATTATTATTATTATTATTATTATTATTATTATAATTATTATTATTAAATATGATGAGTTTCAATGGGGTTCAAGAAACTGCCAAAAAGTTTTGTGGAGATTGAAAATTTTCAAAACATACAATCAAAGCAACAAAGCGTCCAGAATGTATTTAAAATATCAGAAGCTTGTTCTAAAAAGTATCACTTTACGCACTGTGAACAGTGCGTAAAAACTTAGTTTACGGACTGTCGTAAGAAAAAATGTAACGATTATATCAAAAATTGATATATATATATATATATATATATATATATATATATATATATATATCGCTAAACGCGCTAAACAAACTTTAAACTGTGCAATTAGCTACCTACCATCTTCAGCTTCCTATTTTTGACTTTAACCCGTTAACCTCTATTCAATTCAAGTAAAGTCGTTACGTCTAGATATTATTATATATATATATATATATATATATATATATATATATATATATATATATATATATATATATATAATATATGAATACTGATCTTTGGCCTCTTTTTGGGTGGTTTGACTTATTTTTACTCGAGCGTGCTCGACCCATGTTACAGGTGGAAACTTGATACGCCAACAAAAAAACAAGGCCGTATCAACAACTACAACACTGTAACCATGCAACCATGTAACGAGTACTAACGAAATACATCGACTGTATATCGTTACCGTTCTGCGTGAAACAGCGCGACCTATCTGGCAAATGCAGAATTAACCAAATCTGCTCTAGCGGATGTTTTCAGATACTAAGAATTAATTTATTATTCCAGTACTTCATGAGCCATCTGTTGTATAGATTAGTAATCAAACTTGAAGTCGCCCTTTTAATTTCAACACAATTTAGAACTGTTGTAGAGATATTTACCCATATCCAAGTTCCGAACCGCAATTAGTTACCAGCTCCAACTGCAGAGGGCGCAGCTAAGGCGGTTCAATTACAGTGACTAAATAGGTACAGTGGCAGCAAGAGTGTTACTTCTCTTGATTGGTTCACGTAATTCACAGAAATAGATGGCGGCCGGATGTTTATGTTTGAAGCTTGACGTCTTATGATGTCTATTTATCTGTCAAAATTAGTAGTCACTGTAGGTTCATCTACAGTGACTTAATAGATACAGTGGTGACAATGGACATAAACCGCCATGTCTTAACTGAAGTACTATTAAGCTAGCGCTGTACCAATACCACCTGCACAACTTGGATTGCAGATGGAATTGGCGGTTGGCGGTACTGTGTGGCGCGCTTCATTTTTATTGTGAACGATTTTGTTAAACGTCTATTCTTTGCTTAAACGTTTTATAGTAGACAGTAGATTATTCCAAGTGTTTTTTCGTGGACGATAGAATACTTGAAAATAATTTAACAATTTTGTTTAATACATTCGCGAACACGTCGTAAAATGGGAATGATTGCAAGGACACACGTAGGTACATACTAACACTACTGCAAACTAAGGCCATCATTTTAGAGGTACACATAACGCTGTCAGAGTCTGAGTCCAGATAAATTACATATTAGACGGATCGCTATTGCAGTCAATGTCCCCTCAGCGCATTCGTGAAGGACTGCTGTAGCAGTCGCTATCCGCAAACGTGTTATTCATTACTTACAATTCTACTAAACATGCAGATAAAATACATTAATAATGCCTTCCTTTATTTAAGATCGTTCTAAGTATATTGTTGTGAGTCTTCAAAAGTATATTTGTATCGATTTGTTATTTACCTTGTTTTATTGTCTATCAGTAATATACTCAATAGGAGATACATCCTCGAATTGAAATGAAATATTTCTCGTGTTGTCTTGAAATTCAATATTGGAGTAAATTTTTCATTCGTTCTGCTCAACCTTTCTCCCAGCATTTCGATCTCGGCGATTTGACGTTGGGCAAAGCCACGATCAACTCATTCCAATGATGGGGCATAATTAATAAAAAATGTTTATAAATAGTTCTGACATAAAATAAAATACTTTCAAATTTTGACAGATAAATAGATATCATAAGACGTCAAGCTTCAAACATAAACATCCGGCCGCCATCTATTTCTGTGAATTACGTGAACCAATCACGAGAAGCAACACTCTTGCCGCCCCTGTACCTATTTAGTCACTGTAGGTTCATCTACAGTGACTTAAAAGAAACAGTGGTGACAATTGGACATAATGGTCGCCATGTCTTAATTAAATTACCATTAAGCTAGCGCTGTACTAATACCACCTGGCCTGCACAACTTGGCTTTCAGATGGCATTGGCGGTTGGCGGTACTGTGTGGCGCACTTCATTTTTATAGTGACGGGTTTGGTTAACGTTTTATGCAAAGGTTTTATGGATTTATGACAGACCGGGGTCCAGTGACTTTGTTAAAAATGTATTTATTTTTTAAATGCATTTTGGTGGCTGCGTGAAAGCCGAGCAGGTATAAGATTAGATAACAACATCACTTATTTATTGCATATTTGAACACAAATTTAATTTAGCTGGTACTAGAATTGAATGGGATTATTCACCATGTAGTGAGCCTGAATATACGCACATTATGAAACGCACCCACGGGATTATTAAATAAAATCATTGAACTTATTCATTTAAAGTAAATGCCAGAAAATGCACATGACAGGACGGCGCCCAGCCAAGTCGAAGCAAAATCGACACCCAACACATGGTAAACACGTGTCGATAAAGTTACGTGTTCGTAAGTAAAAACGGCTATTCAAATCTCTCGATAAGGCACTAAACCGCGCTAGTCAGGGTAGGCGCCGAAACACCGAAGAGGCGGAGAAACAAAGAGCCAGGAATTGCAATCACGGACTAAGAGCCACTTTAAGCCACATGTGCGTTACACATGTGATTTTGGAAACCTACGCCCGCACCGTGGAATGCAAGGGGGGTGGAATTAATGACTCGAAATAATTATAAAAGGGAAACAAGAAAGGAGGTGGGGATCAGTCGTGTCACATCAGTCGTTTCAGATCAGTCGTTTAGCGAACGTCGACAAACGTAACACACGCGCGAATACACAATTTATGAATTATTAGTATAAATAAAATTTCACGAGTCCGCGAACGTAAAGTCGTAGGTATGAAAAATATTCTTCATATTAATTCGGGATCATTTTGTAAAGTAAATCACAAGTTACAGTATCGGGAGTGAACAAATTACCATAAAACAAATACCACAACCACAAATACCTATATCCTATCAGGCCATGGCTGGAGACAGCCGTGTCTAAACTATTAAGGAAGCATATTAATGAATATCCGCAACTTTCGATAGCGGGGTGATTTTTATCAGTAATTAGTATGGCAAACTTAATTCCCGGTATTATATGTCAACTAAACGAATATAATATCATTAACCAATCACTACGAATTACCATAAAAGCTACACCACAACCACAATTACCCATATCATGTCAGGCCATGGCTGGAGGCCGTTTTGTCTAACCAGGGGTCTCCAAACTACGGCCCGCGGGCCAACACCGGCCCGCGAGCACCACCAATCCGGCCCGCGGTAGCGGGCCGGACATGTCCGGTATCCGGCCGGCCATAGTTTATTTTGATTACTTGATTTACTTACATTGTAAAATTTAAAATTTAGCTAGGTCTTGGCCCTTGGGACTTAGTAGAGAAGCTAGTGTGGCCCTTAGGCTAAAACGTTTGGAGACCCATGGTCTAATCTATTAAGGAAGCATATTAATGAATATCCGCGCTTTCGATAGCGGGGTGATTTTGATCAGTAATTAATATGGCAGACTTAATGCCCGGTATTATATATCAACTAAGCAATTATAATATCATTGACAAATCCCAACGAACATCCTCGTTACGGTATAATTCAAGAATCAATCTTAAGGCTGATCACCTCCGACGATTCGAGAATGATCGCCAACGAAATGACGACCCGCATGCGAACGGGTTAAAGGGTCAATCGACAACCCAACTAAATGTTGGCAGCACCCGATAGCATCCAAACATGCGCAGGCAACCATGACCAACTCTGTCAAAAGAAGAGCAAAAGAACTAGCATTTGATACGGTTAAATCAAAACAGTACATCCTAGTATTAATAGTCATGAAATTTGAATAAGTTGTAACAGAAAGGGTAGAGAAAAACACTGACAATTTTACTAGTAATCATCACAATGATAAGTAAATGGAATTATTAAACGGAAACATGTAAACATAGAGATTGAATGAAACGAAAATGATGAACAATTTAAATAAATATAGTTTGAATAGAATTAGTAAACGTAGAAATGTAAACATAGGGAATGAATAAAACGAAAATGATTAACAATTTAAATAAACACAGTTTGAATAGAATTAGTAAACGTAGACATGTAAACATAGAGATTGAATGATACAAAAATTATTAACAATTTAAATAAACGTAGTTTGAATAGAATTAGTAAACGTAGACAGGTAAACATAGAGAATGAATGAAACGAAAATGATTAACAATTTAAATAAACATAGCTTGAATAGAATTATTAAACATAGACATGTAAACATAGAGAATGAATGAAACGAAAATTATTAACAATTTAAACGACCATAATTTGAATAGAATTAGTAAACGTATACAGGTAAACATAGAGAATGAATGAAACGAAAATGATGAACAAGTTAACTAAACATAGTTTGAATAGAATTAATAAACGTACATACAGGGTGAGTCAATAGGACGGGCAGGCTCGATTACACCTACACCGTTAATGGTATCGAAATGAACCAAACGACACTGCAAACTAGAGGTCAAAGTGCAGTTTGTAAAATTATTTTGCCATATACAGGGTGTTCCATTTTTGCGGGCAGCCTTGGACATAGTTTTTTTAAATGGCACTATATAAATTTACATATTTGAATTTGCCTTTTTTGGGTTTTATAAATCCGTTTAGTTTTTAAAATTCGCTTTAACCGTTCAGAAGTTGTTTTTCTAAAATTTAATGCATTTACAGGAACTTACTAAAAAAATCACAGGATGTATATGAACATAGAGAACGAATGAAACGAAAATGATGAACAACTTAAACAAACATAGTTTGAATAGTAGTATTAAACGTATACAGGTAAACATAGAGAGTGAATGAAACGAAAATAATGAACAATTCAAATAAACATAGGGGGAATAATAGCTCCTAAATCTTTCAAGTAATTAATATTCCTTTTATCATGTCAATCAACGTAGACAATGGAAAAACTGGGTGGCATACCTGTGGACACCAACACAGTCATGTGATCCGGGGAGATCGCGAAATATCGTTTGTAACCTTGTGTTATTTATGATGTTTCAAAATCAATGAGTTGGTCTATTTTTAATCATATCAATCAGCGTAGTTAAATAGAATGAGTGAATATGGTATTAAATGATTCAAGAAACTAGAGACACATGAGCAAATAAAACAAACTCGCGTAAATAAAATAATAAATAGAATGAGTGAATATGACAATGACAATGAACAATTCAAATAAACATAGGGGGAATAATAGCTCCTAAATCTTTCAAGTAATTAATATTCCTTTTATCATGTCAATCAACGTAGACAATGGAAAAACTGGGTGGCATACCTGTGGACACCAACACAGTCATGTGATCCGGGGAGATCGCGAAATATCGTTTGTAACCTTGTGTTATTTATGATGTTTCAAAATCAATGAGTTGGTCTATTTTTAATCATATCAATCAGCGTAGTTAAATAGAATGAGTGAATATGGTATTAAATGATTCAAGAAACTAGAGACACATGAGCAAATAAAACAAACTCGCGTAAATAAAATAATAAATAGAATGAGTGAATATGACATTAAATGATTCAAGAAACGAGAGACGCATGAGCATGTAAAACAAACTCACGTAAATAAAATAAATAGAATGAGTGAATATGGTATTAAATGATTAGAGAAACGACAGACGCGCGAGCATGTAAAACAAAATCACGTAAATAAAATAAATAGAATGAGTGACCATAAATGAGTGAACACAAAATAAACTCACGTAAATAAAATTCTCATTCACCTTCATTTTCAAATATTTATGAATAAAAGAACTTATAAATTACTCATAAGGTTAACGAAATAGAAAATAAATTAAATCATGTCTACTTGTTAATGTGTATATTATTTGCCTGTGTCTCTCCCAATTTTAATGTGCATACAAATGAATAAACAAAACAAACCCATAAATCTGTGCTTTATGGGTTACTAATCCATGATTTACGTTTTCTAACACATTACCAATAGCAAATTACCTTGAAAGTAAACACGGTAGTTAATTAAACGATCACAAATCACGCGCCGAAAATAATCAAGAAATTATATAACAATTTCATGATAAAAATACAACGATAAAATAAGTAAGTGTTGGACCGTCACAACTATGTTCAAAGTAATGCAATTATAGAAAAGTTGAGGACATATTACAAATAAATTAATGCTCTCATTGGATGTAGGAACCAAGTTAACTATCAGACGAAAAATTCGTATAAAAGGAGAAGACAGACAACGCTCGTGACAGACGATTCCAAATAAAATCAGTATCGTCACGTTGTTGGGGGGCCTTCAGAGTCGAAACACTAACTTTGCGTCCAGTTGTATATGTGTGAGTTAAATAAAATTCACAAAGTAAATGATGTAATTTAAAATACTTAATGTTTAACAAAATTTAACATTTCATATTAAATAAAATAAAATAATGAATTAAAATAAACAACAAGTCAGTGATAATTTTCAAATGCTCCACTAAATTAGAAAATATATTAAAATAAAATAAAAATTTATATCTCTCGCATTCGAAACAAATTTGAATTGATCCTTCGGTCATGACTTCCGACTGAATTAGGAAAGTTCATATTTAAAAAATGGTATTGGAACCTTCGGTCGTGACTTCCGGCTGAACTGGGAAAGATACCATATTGTTATTAAAAATATATGAACGGAGATTTAAACTGAGTTAAATTGAGAGAAATATTATTAAAGTTTAAAACAAATTTGAATGGAACCTCGGTCGTGACTTCCGGCAAAATTGGGAAATATACCATATTGTTATTAAAAAGATATGAAAAGAAATTTAAATTGAAATTAAATTGAGAGAAATATTATAAAGGTTTAAAACAAATTTGAATGGAACCTTCGGTCGTGACTTCCGGCTGCATTGGGAAAGTTCATATTTGAAAAATGGTATTGGAACCTTTGGTAGTGACTTCCGGCAGAATTGGGAAAGATACCATGTTGTTATTAAAAAGTTATGAAAAAAAAATATAAATTAAAAATAAATTGAGAGAAATATTATTAAAGTTTAAAACATATTTAATGAAACCTTCGGTCGTGACTTCCGGCTGAATTGGGGAAGATACCATATAATTTTAAAAGAGATATCATCAAAAAAAATATTTTAATAAAGAAATGAGAATAAAGATATAAGAATGAAAACTTAATTAAATAGATTTCCTTGTGTTGAAATTATCATTAGGATTGGTTTCCTTATGTTAAAGAAGTTGTAAAATAAATCATCAAAAATACACATATTTTTCAATTATACTTTAGTGTCAAAAATTATCATTCATTATTAAAAATTCATAAAAATGAATTATATCATTGTGTGTACTGCATTGATTGGTATTAAAATTTTAACATGTCACATAGATTTATTTGCATTTCTTTTGATGGATAAAAACAAAATCTCTCTTTAACTCTGAATACATGTTTTATTTACCTAATATCTCTCGTTTTCAGAAATAAATATATTCACCAGGTGGCCTGGGTTACACAACAGTGAAGTAAACATATAAAATCCAATTTCAGCTTTCTACAACTAATATAGAGCTGTGGGTTCGAGATACTACATGGTAGACAATCGCTTTTTCCAATGGATTTTTTCGTGGACGATGGAATTCTTGTAAATAATTTTTTTTTAATACGTTCAAAAACAACAATAACAAGTAACAACACCAATAATTCAACCTTAACAATTGTGCTTTTCCTCCGACATCTTCAACTCGTGATTGCTTCTCATGGTATCGGTTTCGGCATCTAAGCCGCAACCTATGGGAAATGGGCTTGATCTGGTGAGGTGCCCGTTTCGTTAAATGAACGCCCAGGTTCGAAGCGTTGTATTGCTTTCGCTACGAAGAAATCCGTGTTATAATGAGGTGGACGATGTTTAAACTCACCCAGATTGCGTATCCACTTGAGACTGCTTAGGGCTCTGTTGTCTTGAAATTCAATATTGGAGTAAATTTTTCATCTGCTCTGCTCAGCAAAATGATGAGGCATAATTTATAAGCAATGTTTATAAATATTGATCCGATGGCATATTCATGGGAATATAACTCATACGTAAAACAGTGACGTCATAACAATGCGAGTAGTTAAGCAACACGGGTTCTGGATCGCCCCTCGCAAAGATTTCGATTAATTTAATTCGCGGTTTGATCCGCGGTTTAATCAATTACCGCGGGCGGTAACAATGGGTTGATGATGGAATTTGCGGGTAATTACATCATTAAAGTGGCGGATTCGCGTTTTAATGGGATAATCGCAACAATTATCCGCGGTACTTAGACCACAATTACTCTAATTACGTCGGCTATTTGCGCGATTATTTCGCAGGTAATTGCGCAGGTAATTACATTATGGTGATTCGGACAAGTGCTGACCAACGCACCCCCCTCAGAGATTTCGATTAATTTAATCCGCGTTTTGATCCGCGGTTTAATCAATTACCGCGGGCGATAACAATGGGTTGATGGTGGAATTTGCGGGTAATTGCGCAGGTAATGACATTGTGGTGATTCGGGCAAGTGCTGGGCAGCGTACCACCGAACCCCTCTGCCGCCCAGCGGACGACACACAAGACCAGCGGCCCCCTGGTGCGGTCGCCTGGTAATTGCACATCTGGCTTGCCAGACACCCCACTAAAATGTATAATCATACACATGTGTCGCGCAGCTGCTTGAGACGGCTATCTGAAAGGTGCAGCATGATTTATGGGCGACAGTTGTGAAGCAGATATGTGCGCACGGTCCCACACTTTAATGGGGGGCGGAAACCATAAATTAGAAAGGTACAGCATTATTTATGGGCGACAGTTGTGAAGCAGATATGTGCGCACGGTCCCACACTTTAATGGGGGGCGGAAACCATAAATTAGAAAGTGGAGTGGCTTCGCCTGATAATTACACTATAGGCATTAAAAACGGTCCCCACCGTCGATAATCTAATCGCTCCAGGAAGACATAAATAAGTCAAAAAGCCATTAACATGTCACCCACCGAGCCAGATATGCACCACGTGCAAATTAAATCGTTGCAGCTGATTAACATGTGACCTGCAGACATGTTCCTTCATAACTCCACCCCTCCGATGCCTATATGCTCTGCTCCGACCAAATCATCCCACTTTACATCGAGGACTGTCGAAGTTAACAACTCGATCTAGTCCTACGAGTTTTTGTGTATAACCCTTGTGCCACCACATATCTCCTAGCTAGTGCTCTTGGAGTTTGTGCTATCGAGTTATCGCCAGGTAAGCTAATTAAAATTATTCACACAACGTGGATTTATCAATTAAAATAAATATTATTTGCGAATTTTTTTAAATAAATGCATCACGGAATTATCAATTAACCTAGATTTATAGCAATGCAGATGAGCTACACTAGGAAGGCTCGTCATAATTAAATAACGGGCAATTACAGGAAATTAAATATAGAAAATAAACACCCATATTATTTGTAAATACCAGAGATCTGAAAGTATTAATTTATCCTATTTTTCAGATATATCTGCGCTACTATTTAACGCATTAATAATAATATTAACGCTCGCCACAGCTACATCCTGAATAAGAATAGAGGCAAATTTACAGTTAGTCCGTCGCGCCTCCCCCGGGATAAGCGTTATAGACACGTAAATCTCCTGCTTATTCAGGATGAATACGTTGATGAGGCCCATGATGAAGACGATGATACAAACGAAGTCCCCGCCCGGTACCATTATGTGTTAGTGAAAAACCTCTCCAGGCTGCTTTCATCCCAGCTGAGCAAAGAGCGCAGGCAGAAGTTCTATTGCGACCGATGTCTGCACTATTTTAGAACTCAGGACAAGCTGTCGGCTCACATTCAGGACTGTGAGAAGATGAACGCTTTCAAGGTGAATATTTCCCCGGGAGGGAAGATCGCCTTTAAGGCGTTTAAAAATAAAGAGCGATGCCCTTTCATAATTTATGCGGATTTTGAGAGCATCTTAAGCAATCGCAATCAAATTTGGCAGCACAGGTAAGAAATATTCCAATCGTGCTAATAATACAAAATACTAATAAAAATCGTGTTTTGCAGGAGAAAAGTATCAGGAGCACGAGGCGTATAGCGTTGGTTATTACGTCAAGTGCTCCTACGACGATACTCTCTCATACTATCGTAGCTATAGGGGCGAAAACTGTGCTGCCTGGTTCACCGCTGAACTGAAAGATTTCGCAGAGAATGTCGAGACGGTGTTCAAATGTCCCTTGTAGATGAACGAGCTGACTGCCGAACAAGCGTGCAAATTTCGGCAAGCGTCATCCTGCCACATATGTGAAAAGCTGCTGGGACAGGACCCTGTGCGTGATCATGACCATCTGACCGGACCATTCAGAGGAGCTGCTCACAACGAATGTAATCTGGAGTTCCAGGATTCACGCACCGTCCCGGTAGTATTCCACAACTTCAGCGGCTATGATTCGCATTTCCTAATCCGGGATGTCGCGAGAGGATTAGAGGGCAGGGTGACGCTGATCCCCAACAACACAGAAAAGTTCATCTCGTTCTTTAAGAGCATGGCAGGGACAGACATCAAATACAAGTTTATAGATTCCTGTAGATTCATGGCATCATCCCTGGATAAGTTGAGCTCCTACCTCGAAGTCAAGAAGATAGTGCACAGCCAATTCCCGCTGTACAACGTCGAGAAGATTGACCTGCTCACCCGTAAGGGAGTATTCCCCTACGAGTACGTACAGAGCTGGACCTATCTCGATGAGACCAGCCTCCCGAGCCGAGAATCCTTCCGGAGTCAGCTGACTGACTCCGAGATCAGCAGCGCGTATTATGCGCACGCTCAGTAGGTATGACGGGAACCTATACCTATACCTATACCTTAAGACTGATGTGCTACTCTTGGCTGATGTCTTCGAGGCATTCAGGGATGTCTGGCTGAATAATTACCACCTCGATCCAGCCCACTACATGACCGCACCGTCATTGAGCTGGGACGCCATGCTGAAGAACACGGGGGTCCAGCTTGACATGATTGGCGACGTGGATATGTTGATGTTCATCGAACGAGGTATTCGAGGAGGACTCACCCAATGCTCGAAAAGGCATGCCCGAGCTAACAATCAGTACATGAGTGGCCATGATTCAGCTTCACCGACTAACTACCTCATGTACTATGATATTAATGCCATGTATACTTGGGCAATGTCGCAGCACCTGCCTGCAGGAGAGCTGAAGTGGGTAGAGGGTGATCCTCTTTTAACTTCAACCTCCCAGACGATACCCCTACAGGATATGTCTTGGAGGTCGATCTGGACTACCCGATGCATATACACGACCGCCATAGTGACCTCCCTATGGCGCCATCGAAAGGCAGGGCTCCCGGTTCGAAGCAGGAAAATATGCTTGCCACGCTAGAGGGTAAGCGTTATTATATAATTCACTACAGGAATCTCAAACAATATGTAGCAGAGGGCCTGATTGTATCGAAAATACATAGGGTGATACAGTTTAAGCAGTCTCCATGGTTAAGAAAGTACATTGACCTGAATGCAGAGCTCCAGCGAAACTCTCGAAATGAGTTTGAGAAGAATTTCTTCAAACTCATGAGCAACGCCGTATTCGGGAAGACCATGGAGAATGTCCGGAACCGACGAGTAATGAAGCTCGTACATAAGTGGCATGGGAGATATGCGGCAGAGTCGCTGATATCAAAGCCGAATTTCCACAGCACCAGTACAATCGAGGATGACCTGGTGCTAATCGAGCTATTGAAGACGGAGGTCTTCTTCGATAAGCCTATTTACGTGGGGATGGCTATATTAGACATCTCCAAAACCGCTCTGTACGAGTTTCACTACTCATATATGAAGAATAAATACGGTAAGGACTGTACCCTCTGCTGTACGGACACCGATTCTCTGATATATGACATCAGGACTGCTGATATCTATCAGGACATCAGGATGGAAATCAGCAGATTCGATACGACCGAATATAGCCCCGAGAATCCCTATGGCATACTGCTAGCAAATAAAAAGATCCCGGGTCTGATGAAGGATGAGAATTCCGGTAAGTATTTGAGTGTTGAAATCAATATGCTTGAAACTAATGTGCTATTTTTTTTTTATTACTGGCCGCATCATGGAGGAGTTTGTAGGACTCAGGGCAAAGATGTATGCGTGCCGAGTGACATCATCTGCGGACACCAAGAAGGCCAAGGCATCAAAGGGTATGTTGTCAAGAAGCACATATCCTTTGCTGACTACCTGACCTGCCTCAACAATGGTGTCGAGATGGTGCACGAGCAGAGCTCTATCCGATCCTTCAACCACCAGGTGTTCACCATCCGGCAGAAGAAAATCAGTCTCAGTCCTCGCGATGATAAGCGTCATCTTCTGCCAGGATCCCACGAGACGCTGCCCTGGGGTCATTATTCGCTAGCAGTCATGGACATTTAGTGTAGTTTTAATATGTATATGTGCGTGTGTATATATTTTTTATCTATTTTATAGTTCATTTATTTATGTATTTTTGCCGTTTTATTCATTATGTTGTATATTTCTTATGTTTTTATTTATTATCTTGTATATTTGGCATATTGCATGCTTATATTTCTGCATTGTATATTTAAATAATATTGTACATATTTTTTGATGATTTTTCTTTATTTAATATGTTGTCCTCTCTATGCACTATGGAGGGGGTGAATAAAATAAAGTTTTTACATTGTATTATTATTTTTTATTACCATGTAACGGTCCAGAAACGTCTTTGGCAGAAACTGCATTTTAATAATTAATTGGCGCATAGACCTGCACTGTAGACGACCGTACTCGCACCTTTTTTTGTTGTGGTGACGCGTTTCCCATGTGTGCGATTTTTAAATTCGCCGGCGAGACGCCGCCATAGAGGCAGAATTCAGCTACCTTGCGTACAGTACGGAAGTGCCCGAAGAACCGTTGTAATAGGTGTACCACCATCCGGTTTCCGGGATAATACACGGGGACTCAGTTAACCACCCTTGAGGGGATTGAGGCACCAGGTACAGGGCAAGGAACTATCCATACGCTCATAACATCTGAGCGTTTTTTTACGGGGTAAGGGCTAAGTAGCTCAGCCAACCCGTTCTTGGCTGGAGGCCGCGATCATCCTGCTCTGAGGCCGGAATCGAGTGATCGGCGTCCACGACGCAAACCGCCGCCATCCAGGAGCTGAACCCAGCCGCCAGCGAAGACATACTAGGAACACAGGCCAGATACAGATACAGATATAGATATTGATACCTATTTTTTTTTGTGTTCTCAATTGAGCCAGACCTTTATGTAATTCCATATTGACATATCGTTTATTTCCGTTGTGTAAAATTTGCGTTACGTGTTTCGTGCCGTACGTGTTTTGCGCTTGTGTAAGAGAAAGGTCGCTCCGTCGGCCCTTTGAATCGCGCGATCAGGAGCTCGCAATATTCGGCCGAATAGGGTGAACCCTGCGTGAAAGGGTTGCGTACGGAGGTATTTATTTCAGGAGCGTAGACACGGTGTCCGTCGTTTGTGTGAATAAACGCCGATATTTTACACTACAAAATTCACACCTGTTATTTTTTGTTCCCCCCACGTTTTCTCGATCGGGCATTTATTTCAGTTTCAGTTTTTATTCTCACTCGAGATTTAAATCTGGTGGTGTTGGCGCCAAATGGTCAGCGTTGTGACAGTTCGTGATTTCTGAACTTCGCTGACTGTCTGCCGTCCACCCACGCAGGTAGGGTGGAGCCACCCTTTGCGACGAAGTAGCGACGAGGTTAAAATTACGTGGAGCCTTTTTTAACCCCCCCCACTATCTGACACCGAGAGCCTGGCCCTCGTCACTGCTTCGAAGGGACCCTCCACTCGCTCCACGGCCTAACGCGCTGATTGCCCTTCAGGTACGTCACAACCATATAAAATATCCATTACATAGTTGTACAGTACTTTAACATTTCTATAACTACAAGCTACATTCTTATCATTAAGTACATGAAGTCTGCAATAATCTCGGGTTTTTAGCAGTTTTGGGCAGGTATTAACCTCTTCTAAATTAACAACGTTATCAAAAAAATTACTGAGGTATGTAGCCTTTGGAGCACCCTTAACATAGACAACATCAGCTGGATATCTCCTAAATAAGTTTCCAATGTTGGATAAATTTGAATATCCTCCGCTGTAGGGCAGTCCATGGCTGGAGAGGATCCACACAATCTCTTTCTGGCAGCTCCGGTTCAGCGCGATGAATGGTTTGGGCGGTTTGAATAGGAATGTCTTTATCCCCTCTCCATCAAATGTTAGAGCCACTTCCTTGGGTGTAAATTCAGGTGTGCAAAAGCCTTGTATATCAACGACCAGCACTCGCAGCGTTGAGGCAATATGCTTGCGTAGAACAGGTTCCAGCATTCTCTCAGCTTCAGCTATGCGCCTCTCGAAACGTAGCCTATCAGCAACAATATGTTTCCACTGTGTATGCTGATCACCCACATGAGGTCTATACATCAACGTTATGGGACATAAATCAAAGCTTACTCTCTTCGGCATTTAAGTGAGCTTTTTAACTTCTCCTGTTAGAGGTCTGTACTCAACGATACTATCGTACAGAATTAGGCAATATGCTCGAGTACCGGCAGCTTGACATATTCAAGTCGACTGTAGCTGTTTTAATGCTATCATTCTGCTTGGATACGTCAAATAGAAAGATCATTTGATCTCTAAACTGAGTATTAGGCATAGCATCAGCGCGGTCATAATAACTTTTTTGAAACTCGACATACATATGATACGCACGCGTGTAATCGCCAGCTGCGATATCGAGATTTAATGCATCGTAAGGATAAGTTTCCAAGTTTAGATGAACTCGAATATTTTTAATATTGCAATGATCAAATCTCGCGCAGTCTACGCCAACATTATTTCTCCTATTTTGCTGCAGTACAATACCGATATAGCGAGGCTTCTCAAGATTACTCGAAGCCTTTACGGGCCAGATTTCTTTTTCAGTCTGTCGTAAAGCTGTAAGTTCACGCAGTTCACATCCGCGAAATGCTACACGAATCGGTGCATTCTTGTGAATATTTTGATAGAGAGCTAATCTATTCGCAGAACTTGGCTGTATATGAGGGACGTGCCATTCAACTTTATTGAGTCTAAGGACAGCTCCGGCGGTACCGGTATAGCAGTTAGTATCAGTGGCAGATCGCAAAAGTATTAATTCTTGCTTGATATTTGTTGCCGCACGTGGGCACGGATTACGTTTTCCGTTGATTGACCGCGTTAATAAAATAAGCAATGACGATTGATACATTTATTGAACCCGGTGCTTGGATTCGAAGGACCTTATTACGCAAAGATTAATAATTATAGTGATTACAAAGTGAGGTGATGTTGCTGCGCTGATGGCTGGTCAAGTTCCTCGTTTCTGGTTGGGGTTTCGTCGTTCCTGGGTCGTCCAGGTACCTGAACCTTTGTTGTTGGGAAGGAAGTTACATGCTGCTCGCCCCTGGAATGGCCTTGGCGTGGACATTTTCCCCCACGTTGAGGCGAGTAACGTCTCAAAATAAATGTGAAAAAACCTAAATCTAAATGCAATATACAAACACCTAAACTAACAAACAATATGGAAAAATTAAAAATAATGATGATTACTAAATTACTGTCTTATGAATGTCCTATCATTGTCTTATGGAGCGCCACATATCACACACATGAGCCGCTGACTGGGCAATCGCACTAACTCACTGGTAGCACACAAACTCTACGCGCGCAGCGTTTTAGAGTTTCGGTTGCGGTGCGTATGGTCGCTGCACGTGTGATGCCGTCAGCGCCGGGATGCAGCTCTGTCACACGTCCGGTCTTCCATTGTCCAGGCAGCATGTTGTCATCTCGTATGATTACGAGTTGTCCAGGAGCCAGAGCAGGGCCTGTTGACGATGTCCATTTTGTCTTCCGGTGCAATTCCGCCAAATACTCCTTATGCCAACGTGACCAAAACTGTTGGTACAGTTTTTGTACATACTCCCACCTCGACAGGCGGTTATCGAAAGCGTCGGTAAGATCTTCTTCCGGCAAACGACGTAAATGATCGCCGATCAGAAAATGGCCAGGGGTAAGGAAATCGGGGTCATTTGGGTCATTGGAAATGGGTGTAAGCGGTCGCGAATTGAGCACAAATTCGACTTGAGTGAGAAGCGTAGCTAGTTCTTCAAAGGTTAAGGATGTATTACCCGCAATTTTCTTTAAGTATGTCTTCGCGACCCTTATATTGCCTTCCCATAATCCACCGAAATGCGGCGAGCGAGGTGGTATGAATTTCCACTCCACTCCCAGATTTAATATCTCATTGCTAATTTGAGCATAGGTGCCGCGATCCGCGAACATGTGGTGGAGCACCAACTTGTTTCGGGCGCCCTGGAAATTCGTCGCGTTGTCCGAGTATATAGTTTTTACCAAACCGCGCCGCGAGACAAATCGTCGAAGAGCGCCGATAAACGCCTCAGATGTCAGGTTACCGATGAGTTCTAAATGAGTGGCTTTCGTCGCCATGCAAATGAATAATGCAGCGTATGCCTTTGTCGTTCGTTTGGAGCGTCTGGAGCCTTCTTTGACATAGAATGGCCCGAAAAAGTCAATTCCCGTATTGGCAAAGGGACGCGCCGGGTTAATGCGACAAGCAGGTAAGTCACCCATAATTGGTGCCACCGGTCGGGCGTTTGCCTTACAACATGTGACGCATCCGCGGATATTTTTCCGGATGGCGCGCCTAGCCGATAGTATCCAAAACCTCATACGGATAGATGCGAGGGTTGTCATTTCGCCCCCATGTAGACATATTTTATGTTCCTCTCTTATTATTAGAATGGTAAGTGCATGAGACGGAAGTAATATCGCGGGGTGTTTCGAGATGCTAGTTAGTGCTGAGTGTCTCAGTCGTCCGCCCACTCTAATCACACCGTCGTTATCGATAAATGGGCTTAATGCTAATAATCGACTATTATTATTTACAGATTTGTTGTTTTTAAGCAGCCGGTGCTCTGCGGGGAAGGACTCCCGCTGAGCAATGAGGATCAGTTGAGTAACGTTCAAACAGATCCACGGCGGCAGTGACTATATGACATTGAATCCGTCGCTTTCGCGTTTCGCGTAACTCTTCTGAACTAAAGGGTTCTTCAGAGGTCATGGGTCGCGCATTATCCACTAACCATGCTGGCCCGTACCACCACAGGTTGTGGTCTAATAACCTTGCCGGTGTACATCCCCGAGACAATACATCGGCGGGATTTTCGGCTGTGTTCACGTGCCTCCAATCCTCGATACGACTGAGGTCTTGTATCTGGCTAGTTCTATTAGACACAAACGTTAAAAATTTGCTTGGACAAGCACGTATCCAAGCAAGAGTGACTGTCGAATCGGTATAGTAATTATTTGAAATGAATTCGCGCCCTGTCGCCACTCGAACTGTCTCCATCAGTTGCGCAAGCAATAGTGCCGCGCAGAGTTCAAGCCTAGGCAGGCTTACTGTCTTTAATGGAGCAACACGGCTCTTGGCACACATGAGTGTGCAAAAGGTCGCGCCATCATTTGTTGTAGATTTGATATAAATGCACGCGCCGTACGCCTCCATGCTTGCGTCGCTGAACCCATGCAATTCAAGCTGAGCACCCTCAGCGCTAATTACCTTTCGCGGGATGCAAATCTTATCCATCGACCTTAATTGGTCGGCAAAGCATTGCCAAGATGCACACGCCTCGAGTGGGACATTCTCATCCCATGAGAGTTTAATCGACCACAGGTGTTGCATTATTATTTTTGCCCGTATTATTATAGGGCCAAGTAATCCCAGGGGGTCTAAAATACCTGCTATAGTGGATAATATGTTTCGCTTTGTAATGGTTTTCTTATTAGTTATGATGTTAGAGGTGTATTCGATGTCATCGCTACGTGGGCACCATTGAATGCCTAACGCCTTTATGTGTGGTGTCTTATCGGATGTTAAAGTTAGGTGTTCGTCCGGAGCGCCCTCGACATCACTAATTATGGCGTCATCATTGGACGCCCATTTTCTAAGAACGAATTTGCCGTCCTGAAGAATTGTTCGAACTTCGTCTCTAATTTGGCGTGCATCTGTTACGTTATCCGCGCCCGTTAGAAGGTCGTCCATGTAAAAATCCTTACGGACACTTGCAGCCCCTACCGGGTACAAAGCTTCGTACTGGCAACTCAATTGTTGTAAGCAATTCACAGCTTGAAAACTGCTGCTTGCCGCTCCATAGGTTACTGTTCCGAGCTCAAACGGCTTTATGGGCCCTTTCGGGTCGAACCGCCATAAAATTCTCTGGAACCGCGTCTCGTCCGCGTGCATATTTATCTGCCGATACATTTTCTTTACATCAGCCGTCACCACGTACTGGTGTATGCGAAAACGCAAGATTAGCGAGAACAAATTATCTTGCAATACCGGTCCCGTCATTATAATGTCATTTAACGATACGCCGCTTGACGTCTTCGCGCTAAAATCGAAGACAATCCTCAACCGCGTCGTTAATGAGGATTCCTTTGTTACCGCGTGGTGAGGAACATAGTAACACGGTTCCCCGTTATCTTCGCTAGTGTCTACCTCGCGCATGTGCCCGAGTTCAACATACTCCCGCATGAAATCGTGATAGGCGGTTCGCAATTCTGTATCGCGCCCCAACTTTCGCTCCATTGATTGTAATCGCTTCTTCGCGATTAAATAAGATTCTCCCAATGCCTTTGCATCGGATTTCCATGGAAATCTTACATTGAATCGACCATTAACGTCACGGGTGGTGGTTTTTTTGAAGTGTGCCAAGCACACTGCGTCCTCTGGAGAACGCGTGATTTTATGTTCCGTAGGTGTTTCTATCTCCCAAAAGCGTTTTATGTTTGCATTTAATTCTCGCGCCGTTGTTAGATTACATTTTGATTGAGTTGCCGATAATGCAGGTAATTCCCCCGCCAGGAGCCAGCCTAGCTTACTCTTCTGGAAAGAGATTCCCTGTTGGTTCGATGCAAACTGACCGTCTGATAGTAACTTATAGAATATGCCTGCACCGATTAGCATGTCGATCGGTCCAGACTCATTAAATTGAGGATCTGCTAATGTTAGGTTACGCGGCACGTGTATTAACGCTTTGTCAATCGATTCGTCCGGTAAATTAGAAGAGATTTTATCGATTATGAAAAGGCGGACGTCGGACGCGTAACCACTGTTTCGCGACTTTATCGTTGTCAAGATCGACCCCCTGACTATAGGGCTTCCTTGTCCTACACCTGTTATCAGGACGTTCGTCGGCTGTATTGGTAATCCCAGCTTGGAGGCAAATTGAGTGGTTATCAATGATACCGCGGAACCGGCATCGAGGAACGCTCTCGCGGGATGCTCACGTCCGTTATCACCGACCACCTTGATCCGACAGGTAGCGAGTAAAGTATTCGGTACTGAACTCTGGTCGGCATAACATGAGGCCACAATTGATCGCGAGTTAGCCTGATGTGTCGTGGTCGCATCTCTATTCTCCATATGGAGCAATGTGTGGTGCTTCTGACTGCACCGCTTGCACACACTGGCTGTGCATGCTCTGGCTCCATGGCCAGGCTTAAGGCAATTAGTGCACAGGTGCTTCGCTTGCGTCATATCAATTCGCGCGCGTATAGTTTTGAGTAGAAATTCGTCGCAACGGAAGACAGAGTGCGAACCGTCGCAAATGAGGCATTTCGCTTCGTTTCGTACTATTGGGCCTTTGGTGGCACCTTTGAGCTTGATTGCATAACCCGGTGAACCCGTGCATGGCACTTATACGTTATGAATGTTTTTAATTCCGCGAACGTTGTCATGTCGTTGGAGGCATTACGAGTCTCCCATTCGCGCCGCGTGTTTGGGTCTAATTTATTTGATATCATATATACCAATAAATCATCCCACTGATCTACCTTACGTTTTAGGGATGTTAACGCTTGAAGATGTTGCGTCACTTCATCAAATAACTGACGTAGCCCGATTTGCGACTCAACCGTTATTTGTGGGAATTCAAATAAGGCGCCAATATGTTTACCAATTATGTATTTTCGGTTTTCATATCGCTCCCGGAGCAATGTCATTGCGATGTCGTAATTCGCGTCCGTAACTTCCAGGCACCGAATGACGTTGGCAGCTTCACCCTTTACCGCAGATTTCAGATACTGCAGTTTTTGTGACAACCACTCGTCGTACCTCCCGGTGAATGAAGGTAGCTCGATTTGTGGGAGTTTAATTTGAGCGACGGGCCCTTGGCCGGATTCAGTTTGACTAAGTTGCGGCGTATTAGCACCCGTATCAGCGCGAATCAAGCGTTTCGTCTGACGCACCAGGTCAAAATATGTGTCCTCAAATGACTCGCGTTCGTTAGATTGAATTTCCTCAGGATTTAACATTTCAAGCTCGTCTTGAACTTCGTTAAATCTGTCATAAGAAACTTCAAACTTGGCTAATCGCTCTGCTACGCCATCGACACCGTTTTCGATATTGATGCTGTCGATGTACGTACGAAATCGCGTTAGGCTGGCCTTAATTATGCCGTGCTTGCTAATAAGGTTGGATTGTGTTGTGCTACCGCCCATCGCGACCGCGTTTAATAAGGATCTGGGGATGGGATGAAAGTTGGAACTGACCTTGTTTATCTGTTGCGTCGTGGATAATTCACCGAAGATTGCTGTCGGAGAGTGTTGTATGTAGATTGGCGCTAACACCGTCGACCTGGAATGGTATGTTCCCGTGTCTTGAGCGATGTTGAAGCTGCCTGTTGAATCCTCCGTGGAGCTGCTTGGCGGCCGAATCTGCTTGTCCTCGCTGACCTGCAGGTGCCGGAGCTCGTCGGGGATTTTGCTGAATTGCTTCTCGTTAGAAGCTACTGCTGCACTGATTAATCCGGTACGAAGTGACCAAATGTTGCCGCACGTTGGCACGGATTACGTTTTCCGTTGATTGACCGGGTGAATAAAATAAGCAATGACGATTGATACATTTATTGAACCCGGTGCTTGGATTCGAAGGACCTTATTACGCAAAGATTAACAATTATAGTGATTACAAAGTGAGGTGATGTTGCTGCGCTGATGGCTGGTCAAGTTCCTCGTTTCTGGTTGGGGTTTCGTCGTTCCTGGGTCGTCCAGGTACCTGAACCTTTGTTGTTGGGAAGGAAGTTACATGCTGCTCGCCCCTGGAATGGCCTTGGCGTGGACAATATTCGTAATCACTTTACAATAATCCTCTTCAAATCCGAGCTAGTACTTGAGCGGAATTATAGCGAAAAATTTGTTATTATTGACGACAAAGGTTTTCAACTGTCCGGTGGAACACCATCCTGCCATCTCAGCAGCGTTTTTATCCTCACCTCGCATTGAGAGCAGCCCTTTGATTGTACTAGTTATGCCAACATTGCAAATTTTATCTACCTCAATGACATTCAATTCATAGCGTACCTCCTCAAATAAGAAACTGATATACTCCCGAAGCAGATACCCATGTTAGCGCTGCCTCAGCTCCAATCGAACTAATATTTTCTCGCCACTAAAGTTAACCGGATCGCCGCTCTGGTCCACTATCCTAATGATTATACTATCGATGTTGCTTGTGTTAATGACTGGTAGATATAAAATGTTTCTGGGTTTTATATTTATAGCATAGCCCGGATCTACGGCAGGTCAGAACTCGAATAGCGTATGAGATAGTCTGTTATCGTAATAGGATCCTGTGATGATGTTGTACTCTACCCTGATGCTCGATACTTTAATTATCTGTACAGGTATTTCAGATGTATGCTGTGATTCTGCCTCTAATATACGCTCTCCCGAAAACCCTAATAAACTCCCGATAGTGCCTTTATCAGGCGAAAAATCAACGCTGAATATACTTTTAAGCTCGCACTTTAGCGTATTATTGTTTGGCTTGAGCGAAAAAATATTATCGGCGAGCTGATCCCCACTGTCGGATAATAACTGCTGCTGCAAGTACGCCTCAATATCGCTAATTTCGTATGAGCCTGATGGTATTACAATTTCCTTACCTCCGTTATATATAAACTTATTACACCCTACCTCAATATTCGGTATCGTATTATATGTATGCAGCCCTATTAAACCCAAGCAATAAGATGACCTATCATCGAGCTCGATCGGCGGATAATAATCAGCGCTGAGGATGTTAGTTGTACCTTGCAAGGTGAATGTCTGAGACATGACTGAGATATGTCGGTACATGCAGGGCTATTTATACAAAAATTCCAAGCACAGATGACCGCAATTATAAGTGTTGAATCTCTGATAGCGTTGTCTATTATATGTGATTTTGCTATCGCCCAGGTAGCTTACAAGTTCCGGGGGCGGGGCCAAATCCCCAAAACTATCAAAATACTTGACTGATCTGCCGCGCTTTCTATAGGCCACCCAATGCGTGCCTTCTCCATCCCTGACATCCAAATTAATGATTGCTGATTCATTGTAATGAGGTTTAACAGGCAATGTATCTCGCATGAATACTCCACGGAAATATTTTATATTTTTAGCATGCTCGTTTAGATCGATGTTTGTGAGGGCGCGCTTGGGCAGCTTAATTAGTTTTTTGGCGCAGCCAGGAATAGACCCATGCCTTTCCGATATGGCTTTAAAAATAGCCCCTTACCGTTTTTACCTAGAGTTATAGTTTTAGCGGACGCTCGAGCATCTCCCACCGACTTCACAGCCTTATATATGCCGGCCGCGCCTCCAGCCAGAGAGCCTAGAGCACTAAGTCAGGCGAATATGGGTATTAGCGGCAGGATACCTCCTCTCTTTGGGATTTTGATTATCCTCGGTACGCGGATGTTTTTCTTACCGCCAGCGTCGCGAACGGCCATTTTTGCTGCAGCTAGTGCAACTCGGCTCCCCTCCTTAAATGCCTGAGAGCTACCGATTTTACGCTTAAACTTTTTTATAGCCTTTCTAGCCTTCATGACCACCCCACTTCGCATAGCTTTCTTCGGGAGACCCATCCCCATCGTCCTTTTCGCCTTCATCATGTTCGTCACTATCCACGCAGCGCTCATCTCGCCTAGCTTTGCGTCTTGCGACTTGAGTCTAGACCAGGCAGCCTCTTCGAGTTCCTTATCAGTATATGACGCTCGCTCAACCTTTTGTTCTGCGAGTAGTGGATGTCGTGTCATTTACAGGCGCTGTCTAGAGGATTTATACCAGAATCTCCTCGTTTTAACCTCTTTTCCAACTTTGTACCAGGACCACAGTACTGATAGCCGGGTATGTGCGCCTCGAACGGGAGTGCGTTTATTTCTGAATTGATGATGCCTCGACCTTGATACATATTCATCTGAACCTTTCGATCCGCTTGACCCCTATATATAGCACATCCGCGGTGCAGGAGGTTTAGTACGATGAAGGTCATCAGGCAACAACAATCGCTAGAGGTGATCAATATGGATCAATGGACGGGTGATGGGTTTGAGGCGAGCTTTACTAGACACAGCAAATTGCTACCCTATACAATCAGGGCGCTAGTATGCGGACCCTCTAATTGCGGTAAATCAAACGATGTTCTCATTACCGTTTGCCGACAATGGATTGCGATATGAGAATATCTATATATTTTCCAAATCGCTATATCAGCCTAAGTATAGAATGCTAGAGGGATTAATGGAAAATATTCTTGAGATAGGATATTTTGCATATAAGGAAAACGCGGAAATAATCGACCCTTCCGAAGCCGAACCACATTCAGTATTTATTTTCGATGATGTTTGCCTGTAATAAGCAGGAAAAAATCAGAGAATATTTCAGTATGGGTCGTCACAGTCAAGTCGATTCATTCTACCTCTGCCAGACTTATTCGAGAATACCGAAACAACTTATCCGAGATAATGCAAACTTTATCATGCTATTTAAGCAAGATGATCTAAATCTCAGGCATGCATATGAGGATCATGCTAGCGCCGATGTGAAGTTCGAGCAGTTTAAGGCTATGTGTATGATGTGCTGGGATGGGAGATGTTCCTTCAAAACAATAGATAAGGATAGCGACATAGCTGAGGGCAGATATAGGAAAGGCCTGGATGAGTTTATATTACTCGATTCGCACGTGTAGACGAGTTTAGACATGTTTAAACTTGTCTAGACAGGTCGAAACACTCTCGCTGCCAGCTATTTAGTATAAATTACGCGCGTATCCGGTAACGCTTCATTGCGAATTCTACCTTGGTACAGTACACATCATGAGCGATTTGATAGAGCGAAAACTGGTTGATATTGAGAATGCGATACGTCGTAAAGTATTTGCATTAAAATTAGAACTAAGTGATAATAGCGTGATGATAGAGCGCCGCTATAAGCCAATCACAGATCCTCTTAAGAAGTTAATCGCGACACAGATCGCACCTCATGCTACAGCAGCGCCCGAAATGCATGCTCAACCTCTAGTTCGACCACCGTCTCCAATGCAGGCTCAACCCCCCGTACGTTCACCGCCCCCAATGCAGACTCGACCCGCAGCACGTTCTGCTCTACATCAACCGCCCACATTCAACATATCCTATACTCCGACAACTCCTCCAACACGTTCTGCTCTGTTTCAACCGCATGCAACTAGCATGTCTACACCCATCATACTCCCGCCTTTACAGGCAACACCTGCAACCCCTGTTATACGTTCCACACCCAAAGCAGTAGTACAACGCCATAACGCCAAGCTACAAAAAGCTTCGAGGGATCTAAAGTTTTCGGAGTATAGTAGCGAGGCCGACGATGAGCAAGATATAGATACATCGTCTAGAGGGGATGAGCTCTTACATTTACTGGACGGCATGCTGCCTACACCTAGAAAATATTTCACCATGTTAGTTAGGGGTGATGATAGGGATTTAGATAAAACATTCGGTGTAGTCTATAATCGTCATACTGGCGGATTTCATCTGGGTAACTCGCCTATTAACCCAGATGGGGAGGATCTTTTTCGTCGGACGAAGCATCTATAAGGGGACCCCTGGACTCTACGATCTGATTTTTAGTAAGAAGCCAAAATCATTTAGCGACACAGATGTAACCAATTATGCTGATATCATCGATAAAACCAAAATCGGATATTTCAATTTCGATGAAAACAACCGCGAAATAACACACATAAATATAAGAAGTTTATCGCGCCTCTATTAAACAGCACGAGTTCGCCAGCTCTAACTATATCTCGCGTTAAAACTACTGGAGGTTTAGGGTTCGACTCTGAGATGCAGTGCGACTTAAAAACCCCCGTACAATATCGTTTTTGGGATAATATAGAAGAGCTGGTGGATAGGCTATGTCTGCTACATGCTGCTAGAAATGCTGGGAATAGCAGCGTCGGAAATGAGATTCTGGCTATTGAAGAGGAACTCCGCGAATTTGAATAAAACGAGCGGCACGTGCGCTACCTGCTCAAATATACGATGAGCGTCGACAAGTTCGGACGTTTCTTTAGAGCTGGAGGTACGCGAAAATGCTCTCGAGGTCGCGATGGTATAGGATTTATGCTAACACCGAGCGGTCATTATGATTTAAATAATAGGCGCCTCACACGCATAAAGGAGCCCGCGGATTTGGACGATGCGGCTAGCAGGAGGTTCGTGGAAGATTCTTTGAACAAGATGGAGGCTGATATTTTAGAGCATGGGGCTAGTGCTGCTAGCAAGAAACTGGCACTTTATTCGCAGGCTACTGCGCATAATATGCAAAATCTGCAGAAAAATGTCGATGCGAAACTATCTGATCTGAAGAAACAGCAGGAGGAAAAACTGCAGGCTAATGATGCGTCTAATGTGTGGGAGTTATCTATCCTGCAAAAGCAGCAGGACGATAAGCTGCATACTTATGGCGCTACTATTAAACAGGAATTGGATGCTCTGAAGAAGCAGCAGGAAGAAAGACTACAGATCCATGATGTGATTGCTGTTCGTGAGTTAGCCGATCTGAAGAAGAAGAGTGAGGATAGCGATGTAAAGCTGAGAGAGATGGTGTTCACCTGAGTAGAGCAGCTGCGCGAGTTATTTGTTCAGTTGTCGGCTGAGAGAGAAAAACTTCAGGCTTATGGCGCTGCTTTTAAGCGCCAAGAGTTGGATGATGCGAAGAAGCAGCAGGAAGAAAGAATGCAGGCTCACGATGCGCTTGTTATAGGCGAGTTAGCCGACCTGAAGAAAAAGCGCCAGGATGATGATGTACATTTGCGAGAGCTGATACATACCAAACTACAGCAGACTATAAGAGAGAGCAGACGTACTCCGGGCGTCACTCCTCGCAAGCCCGTAGCCGGACCTAAATAATGAGTGCTATTAAGAGCGGTATCGTTGATGGGCTCCATAGACCCGCCCGTGTTAACTTTGGGAGAAGGAGGACTTTCATTAAAGGTCTTGATGATCTATGGCAAGCTGACTTGGCAGAATTCTCCTTTTACGCTCGAGATAATAAGGGGCACAGATTCATTCTGGTGGTGATTGACTGCTTCTCCAAGTTCCTATGGACTCGACCACTAAAGGATAAAACTGCTAAATGCGTTAGTGCCGCTTTCGCTGATATTTTTCGCGGGCGTCGTACTCCGAAGAATTTGCAGACTGACAATGGCACTGAATTTTACAACTCTACGATGAAGGCGCTGCTAGCTAAATCTAATGTAAATCATTATTCATCCTACACTAAAATCAAGCCATCCATGGCTGAGCGCGTGATACGTACTATAAAAAATAGTCTTTATCGATCGTTTAGTCTGAGGGGGGCATATTCATGGATAGACATTCTCACCGATGCCACAACCGAATATAATGCCAGGAAACATCGAAGCATGAACAGCATCTTCTAGATACCGTTTATTCGCACGTTAAATTGTCCGGTGTGCGAAAGTTTAGCGTTAATGATGTAGTTCGAATAAGCAGGCAGAAGGCGTTATTCGAGAAGGGGTACACGCCAAATTGGTCAGCTGAATTATTTAAAATTAAGCAGGCTCGAATCACAGATCCTGCCACATATCTGCTCGAGGACATGCATGGAACCCCCATACGCGGAGCATTCTATAATGAAGAGCTGCAGCTGACGAAACATCCTGATACCTACCTCGTTGAGAAGATCTTGAAGCGGAAGGGCAGCAAAGTCTTTGTCAAGTGGCTGGGCCATGGTAATGTATTTAATTCCTGGATAGATAGTACAAATGTATTGTAATATATGTAATTCCCTGATAGATAACATGATGATTAATAAATCTGTATTATTATTATCCATTGTTATATTTTTCTTTATTTATTGCAGGTGGTTAATAAGACACATAATTAGATATAGGAGGTCTTTATTTTAAACTTTCATATGTTGACAGTATAGCATCATTATACATGTACAAATATTCTAACATTATTTGTGCTCGAAGCATTTTTTTATGCGGATCTATTAACATCGTAATATTATCCATTAAATCACCATTATTCATTTTTGCACACGCGCACAGCAGACCGTTATAATAGTCTTTAAATGCGCACTCTGATAAAATATCCAATTTAGAATCTATTAGTTTTTTAATGCGCACCAGGGTATGTACAGCCTCTTCGGACAGAGCTATCTTGAACTCCCGCTGTTCGATCCACAGTGAGGCCTCTCTATATATGTCGAACTGCTCCATCGAGATGGGCTCTGTCAATCCTCCAATGTCGAGTGCGGTAAACTGCTTCCACTCGCCCGCTGTGAAGAACATCGAGGCGAATGGACCCAATATTTTGACGATGGGTATGAAACCCGCAGTCGGACTTATCCCAATGCTCACGTGCTTTGTTTGGGATTTATTGAGTGAGCATGTAGAGCTGCCCAGAAGCGTCTCCTCCAATGTGAATTCTCTGTCAAACCTCTTCATGAGGATATCGATGCGATCCATCTCTTTGTGCTGACATTAAAAGACTAAACACTTATTTTTAATGATGCCATCTGCTTGGTGATTTCGATGCTGCGCTTGCGCGTCTCGATCATCCTTTTAACCTCGTCGATTTTACGCTTCAGCAACAACGTCCTATCGCGTAGCTCTCTCTGCATCACTCTCAAATGACAGTTTATTGTTCGATCCCCTGCTGATGTAGAGGCCTCGTGCGATGGCCTCCCCAAACTCATCGCTACTGATGCTGGCGAACTGCTTTGGTAGGAATATTATACCCTGCTCCAGCTCGACCGTTTGCTTCTCGCCAAATTTGGTGGTTATCTTCCTGGCTTCGATGATACGATAGCGAGCGTCCTGCTGCAGCTCACCGATTTTGATAAAAGCTTTTGACACCCCAATCATATTCAGCTTACTTACGAAGTCCATATCTGTGAGCAATAAAATACAATCTATTAATTCATGCTGATTCAAATGCTGCATTAAATTACGCAGTGAGGCATCTGCTATATATCCAGGATAATGCATTCAAATTGATTAAGTTTACACAGCTACACGAATAATTTTATTTAAACGAGGGTCCGCGTATATTTAATTTAATATAAATGATCACTTACCTATTCGAAACTGGGCGGGCGCTGGATTATAGCTGTATGTTAGACGGTGAGCTTAAATTAAGGAACACTTTGTTGTAGCACACTCGCAGACTGTGAGATAACTCTACTCGCCGAAACTGTGTTGTTGGAAATGGAGCGATGTCTAGAATCCTCGCGTTTAAATAAGCATCGGTGGTAGTGGTGTGGGTAAACATGTCTCGACTTGTCTGACAAGCCAGATGTGCAATTACCAGGCAACCACGCCGCTTTCGTATCTGATTTATGACCCTCATAACATTGAAAGTGACAGGTTTTACATTTGTCGCTCATAAATCATGCTGCACCTTTCTAATTTATGGTTTCCGCGCCCCATTAAAGTGTGGGACCGTGCGCACATATCTGCTTCACAACTGTCGCCCATAAATCATGCTGCACCTTTCCAATTTATGGTTTCCGCCCCCCATTAAAGTGTGCGACCGTGCGCACATATCTGCTTCACAACTGTCGCCCATAAATCATGCTGCACCTTTCAGATAGCCGTCTCAAGCAGCTGCGCGACACATGTGTATGATTATACATCTTAGTGGGGTGTCTGGCAAGCCAGATGTGCAATTACCAGGCGACCGCACCAGGGGGCCGCTGGTCTTGTATGTCGTCCGTTGGGCGGCAGAGGGGTTCGGTGGTACGCTGCCCAGCACTTGCCCGAATCACCACAATGTCATTACCTGCGCAATTACCCGCAAATTCCACCATCAACCCATTGTTACCGCCCGCGGTAATTGATTAAACCGCGGATCAAAACGCGGATTAAATTAATCGAAATCTCTGCGGGGGGTGCATTGGTAAGCACTTGTCCGAATCACCACAATGTAATTACCTGCGCAATTACCTGCGAAATAATCGCGCAAATAGCCGACGTAATTAGAGTAATTGTGGTCTAAGTACCGCGGGTAATTACCCGCAAATTCCACCATCAACCCATTGTTACCGCCCGCGGTAATTGATTAAACCGCGGATCAAACCGCGAATTAAATTAATCGAAATCTTCGCGGGGGGCGATCAAGAACCCGTGTTGCTTAACTACTAATGCGGTTTCTATAGTTACGCATGTATTAATAACTGACAATGCTAATAATACAACGGTTGTATTTTCACGAAAATACCACGAACAAATGTCGGTCGCTGTCACAAATTCGTGTCCCACGCAGATCGCAGCGACGACCGTTGCGATGGTGTTATTTAGCGGTTACAATCTAGTCGGCCGCTAATAAAAACAAAACCCGAAATGTCAGTGTGTCTCAAGTACAAGTAAAATGTGCTAATAAATGTGGTTTGCTGTTTGAAAGATAAAGTGATCTAAATAAATATAGGTATTTAAACTGTATATCTAGCTTCTTGTTTATTCTGCTTTACTAGGTGACTCAATCAATTCTTTATATTCCCTTCCAAATATAATTCGTGGTGTTCTCAAAAATCGATAATGGTTTTATAAATACAACGAATTTCAACCACAACGATGAAAATGCACCGAGCCCGAAGGGCGAGGTGCATTTTCCAAAGTTTGGGGTTGAAATGAGTTATCGATAATGAGAACACCACTTGTTATATTACCCCTGGCAATCCTTTCGAAAGTGTGCATTTCAGAACCGACATATGACAAGATGCTGGATGTGATACGAATGCTAAAAAACGGAAAAGTAACAGGATCCAATAATATGGCATCGGAGTTAATTAAAAATGCAGGAGACGCTTGCTGGAGAAGTCTATCATCTTGATACTATATTTATTTAGAATTGTCACGAAAATTTGATGTTTCGTAATTTCAGTGAATGATCCAAATTCCAAACCTTATAGAGGCACTCTAGGTTCATCCGATTAACATACTCATGCCTTTTCTTTCTTTAGTATATTCTTTGCTTCCTACCCTCCATTGACACGGCTTTAATCCAGCTGTCAACAGAGGTTGACATATGTTTGTTGTATTTTAATATTTGATTTTAAATGATTGTATTTGTTCTAGAAGTGCAAACAATAGTGTGTACACCACGGTTGTGAATACTATTGCAGCCTTTCATGAATCACTCGGTGCAGGCGCCTCTCGATTCAACAGACCGCGCTACTATACTGGTATACTTCACAATCTTGGTGTATAATATACCATGCGACTAACAATTAATTAGATAAGGGGCGGCTATAACTGTCAGTATTATAATATCTGCAAAAAAAATTAATAAGGACCTGTACACACGCTATCATGAATTGCTGCCACCAGATTTTAACTGATATCGTGTACCCCAGCACAGCGGTCGCTAACCTATTGAAAGTCTTGGACCACCAAATTTACAATTTTAAATCCCGCGGACCACTAATTTTACAGGGTGTTTCTGATAAAGCTTTTTCTTACTTTTCCCACTAACATCGCTAGAGGGCGCAAAATATCTTGTTATATTGGCACTTTTCCAATTTAAATAATTCCCTGAATGAGTGTCATCTACAGGCACTAAATGGAAAACTGGGTAGTTTTATTTAAATACCCTGTATACCGGGTGTCTGTATTCAAACGCGAACATTAGGATTTAACATTATTTTTAACATTTCTGCAAATTCTTGCTCGCCAGGTTAACCTACAGAAAATATTTTGGGACGAAAAAATTATTTCGCAACTAATGGTATTAAATACTGCCTCCGTTCCAAAATAAATGTCCGATTTGAGCTTTTTTAATGGATTATTGAAATAATGAAATTAAAAGTATCAGTAGTTAAATTTAGTATGGAAAAAGTAATTCTAGTAGCTCCCTGAAGTTTGAAATTTGTCAAAATAGTTGTTGAAGTCAACTGGAAAAATTTTGTAACAATTGTCAGTTTGGTTTTTTAGAAGTGAAAAACTCAAATTGGAATAGCGGTCAACGGGAAGGAGTTCTACAATCTTTGCTCAAATACTTCCACATTGTTACGCAATGTAGTTTATTTCGAACCCGCAATTCAAGTAGCTCGTCAGTAACTTGAACTTTTATAGTTACTAATTTGCTAAATGTTGCACATAAGTGTTGATTTTTAAATGTTTTCTATTTTATGTTACAATTTAGTTGTGAAAATAGATGTTATACAAGGTGTTATAACGGGTTTTCCAATAAGAGGTGTTATTTTGAATAGCCCGCTATTTCGGTAGATGTCACTTTTGAAGCTGTCATTTCTTGGCATTTGACAAGTAGAAACTACGCCATTAATAAAAATGGTACGATACACGCTTCAACAACGCATTGAAATTATTAAAATTCACTATAAAAATGGTGAAAATTTGGCAGAGACGGTTCGTAAAACTCGAACATTTTTGGGTCGTCGTGAAGCACCTTGTCGGACCGCAATACAGAAATTGGTGGAAAAATTCGAGCTGTTGGGACAAGTTAGTGATGAGAAGAATAAAACTCGTGCACGTCGCTCAAGAACAGCCGAGAATATTGCTGCTGTAGCCGAAAGTGTTGAAGAAAACCCAGGTTTGTCCATTCCTCGTCGTTCTTTGGAATTAGGTATTCCACAAACGTCATTACACCGTATTTTGCATAAAGATTTGGGTCTTAAGGCTTATAAAGTCCAGTTAACACAAGAACTCAAGCCGGCCGATCATCAACAACGTCGTGACTTTGCTGATTGGGTCGTTGAAATGCATGAAAATGATCCGGAATTCCATCGAAAAATCATCATCTGTGATGAGGCCCATTTCCACCTCGGTGGCTTCGTCAACAAGCAAAATTGTCGCATCTGGGGCTCAGAAAACCCAAGAGTTATTGTTGAAAAGCCTCTCTATCCTCAACGTGTGACTGTTTGGTGCGGTTTATGGTCCGGCGGAGTCATTGGACCTTACTTTTTCGAAAATGAGGCTGGCGCAACAGTTACGGTGAATGGATTGCGCTATCAAGAGATGATTAACGATTTTTTATGGCCGGAATTGGATGGTATTGATCTGGACAACGTTCACTTTCAACAAGACGGCGCTACGTGCCACACAAGCAACGAAACCATTGATCTTTTAAGGGAAAAGTTTCCGGACCGTGTTATCTCTCGAAGAGGTGATCACAATTGGCCACCGAGATCTTGTGATTTAACACCTTGCGACTTCTTTCTTTGGGGCCACGTGAAGGAGAAGGTCTACGCCAACAGCCCAGTATCGATTCAAGACCTCAAAGATGGAATTCGTGAGGCTATCGAGGACATACAGCAGCCACTTTGCGATTTAGTTATGGAAAATTTCATGAAAAGGATTTTGTCCTGTAAGCGTGGCCGTGGTGGTCATTTGCTTGATGTTATTTTCCACTATTAACGGCATACCTTCCTCTTTGTAATGAAATAAACATCTGATGATTTATAATAAAAAATGGCATTTTTCTTTGAATATCAAAATAACACCTCTTATTGGAAAACCCTTTACAATCGTTTCTGGTGCTTCGATTGCGAACCATCATTGCTCCGTATATTGGAGACCGGCCCAATAAAATGGTTTCACGACAGCAGTAGCGGCATCTTAACGGGCGATTGAAAAGTATTTCCATCAACGCGGCGAGCGTCCGCGCTTGTTAGCGCCGATGTCCACTCCGCGCCGGACAGGAATGTTTTTTGCTAAGCAGAATGTTTACTTAACGGAGCGGCACACCCCACAGAGTCCACTTTACCCCTGCTCAGTCTCCGTGTGCCGATTAATATCGTCAATTAGCAGTTTTCTTCGTGCGTTCGTAACGAATGGTTACGAATTTATCGTAACGATTCGTGTCCGAGTGCAATAATAGCATCCGGGATTATTTGAGACATCTGCGGGCTAAAAGAGCTGTAGAGTTTGCTTTTTGTAAGATACCTCGCAAGACAGTTCACCCGAATCGGAATAGTAGGTTATATAATCGAGTTGGCAGAATTTGGTCTTGAGTCAGTGATTTGTAATTACTGAATTGTACTGAATCGTCTTGCGAATTACCCGTCTATTTGTATTAATTTGTGACGCTCTGTGTGACCTGTATAATTTTGTGTTTAGTAATCATCCACTGCGTGCTTCTCCATCCACATCGATTTGCGAAGATATTCGCCCGAGACGAGGGACAACGCCCGGCAATATCGCCACGCGTGGCGTTGGTGTTACAGAGAGCTTTTTTTGATCCCGGAGCTTGCTTTCAGAATTCCTTACCTGACTTTTGTATGAATTTAAATCCGGTTTGTAGAATTATTAACGTTCGTTCAGCTCAACCGACGCATCGGGCTGAACCCTCCAGGAACATTTCTTCGTAATCGACACCCATCTCGGCGTAATCTCTTTTCCATGTAAAGGTTGACTGCTAGGGAAAATGCGAAGGACGAGCGACTAAATTAGCCAGCTGAAGGTGATCGGGCCCTCCCAGGAAGTGTCGCAGCCGTCCCGTCATTGACGTAGCCGCCTGAATCTCACGACTACGAATTGCTAGAGCGGCCCCTATCTTCAACTGCTACAACCAAGCCTTTCCCGTTCAGCAACCAGGAAACGTGAGGAAATTTGGAGCCAGGAGAAAACGTACCGGAAGAGGACCATTAACGTTCAATTTTGCGCTTTATCTCCCATATATTGTGAATCACCTCGCCTCATTTCGTTTGTTTATGAATATATGTATTAAACCGTGGTAGAAAAAGACTTATTGATCACACTAACCCCTTTGATTCCCCGTGCGATTTATCACAGCACTGGAGCCCATTAAGTCACTTGGACCCGCGAACTTCATACCCCGCAACCGCAACTGAGAAACGCTACCGTA
Organism: Othius punctulatus; assembly: GCA_951805005.1. NCBI lineage: Eukaryota > Metazoa > Arthropoda > Insecta > Coleoptera > Staphylinidae > Othius > Othius punctulatus. Next base: position 76,781,710 of record OX638139.1, read on the forward strand.
GCACAAAGTAACAGGGTCTTCTCACGTTGGATAACACCATCCTCTCCAACGGAGAAAACATTGTTACAAGGTATACTTCTTGAACTCCAAAAAAATTAAGCGTTTCCGAGATATTCTAGGTTAAACTAGGCAGTACATATAAAATACTAAAATATCACCTACATTTTCTCACGGACAACATGTGGTCCGCGAGCCACCGGTTGGCGACTGCTGCCCTAGTAGACATACTTCCAATATCTCAAAGTCTTCTTTTATCTAAATAATTGTTGATGGCACGGTAATATTGTAATGAAATAATTATACCTAAATTCCTGAGGAGGGCACACCATAAACGGTTTGTAGCATTAGGCAATGATATTTTAGGTCATGTGGGTTAGTAATAATAAGTCAAGAGCAAAATGCTATATAATAATAAAGAGTGTTTTTTTATAGCAGCTGAGGTCTTATATTGGTAATAACTCTACGAATGTTGGATTCCAATTAGTCCATGTCTCTGGTTTATCGGCGTAGACCAGCGACTTCACATATCCCCATTGAAAATAATCCATGGGGTGAGATTACACGATCGTGTAGGCCAATTCAAAGGACCATTACGCGAAATTATGCGCTCATTGAATGTTTCCTGCAATAACCTAATTGTGTCGTGCACTGTGTGGCAAGTTGCGCCGGCGGTCTTGATGAAATCAAAGCTGTTTCACATTAACGCCATTTAATTGTGGAACTTTTGTTCATTAGTCAGTCATCAGTCATTAATCATGGACTGTACTGATTCCATTGACTAACGCTCTCACCGGCAGCATCTCTGAAGAAATATAGGCCAATGATCCCACCAGCCCATAAAGCATACCAAATCGTTACTTTTTGTGGATGTGACGGTGTCTCAATAATGGCTTCTGGTTATTCTTTACCATTCAAAAATGAGTCTCATCAGTCAACAAGATTTTGTGGTGAAAGTGAGGATCAAGAGCAGTTTCCTTTTCGGCCCATTCACCAAACCTGCGACGAACACGATAAACCAAGATCTTTCTGTAAAATCTTCCATAAAGTTGATGGACAAAGCTGCAATTGCTGTGCACGATGGCAAATTGACTCATTTAGGTCTTCAACACTGCGCTCTACCTCAGCAACAACTGCTTTGGTGCATACTGTACTACGTCTCTGTGGATTTGCATTGTCAATTAGAGTGTGCGTGATTTCATAAAGGTTCATGGTTGCTAGAATAACTTGTTCTGATTGGCGATTATGTCGACCGTAAAATTGGCGTATCGCACCGTAAGTTTCGCGAACTGAACCACGATTTTTAAAATAAATTTGCACGATTTGCAAACGTTGTTCTGGTGTAAGTCGATTCATGTTGAAATGGCAAAACGTACTAAATAAAAATCAGCCATCAATTGTCAAAATGGTTGTCACTAGAAACAGAATTGGCAACATAAAAATCAAAAATGCAAAAAAAAATCTCCCTTTATACAGGATGAGTCAATAGGACGGGCAGGCTCGTTTAAACCTACACTGCAAAATACACTGCAAACAGGAGGTCAAAGTGCAGTTTGTAAAATTATTTTGCCATATACAGGGTGGTCCATTTGTGCAGGGCAGCCTTCGACCTGGTTTTTTTAAATAGCACCCCTTGAATAAATTTCCATATTTGAATTTGCCCTTTTTTGGGCTTTATAAATCCGTTTAATATTTGCAATTCGCTTTAACCGTTTAGAAGTTGTTCACGTTTTTCTAGAAATTAATGCGTTTGTAGGCACTTTTAAAAAAATTGCAGGGCACTCAGTTTCTGGGATATCAAGTTGGGACTTTTCCTGAGCCTAAACAACTGACTGAGGTATCTTCTGGCCTTAAGACTGCCTATCTGCATTGTGGCATCATCTTGCTGTGACACATTAATTTTGCTAAACTTTGAAGTGCCATAACTTGATTTTTTTAAATGGCACACCCTATATTTCAGTACTTAGTCTTATTCAGGGTCTCAGTTTACATCTTTTTTGCCTCTTATATTTTTTCTTAAAAGTCGATAGTTGAGAGATAAATCTGATTTTCTTAAAAATTCATACAGATCTCATCGATATAAACTTAGCCATGAAAATCACTTAATTCTGTCATGTTAACATCAAAGTGACATTTATTGTACGACACGTTTTATTTTTCTTAGCGCATTTTCTGAATGAATTTGTCTCATAATGAAATGGTGGATATGGTTTATGTACACAGTGACAGTGCAACCCGTTGCCGGTGACCAGAATCTATTGAGGCATAACAAATCAATAGCAAAAACATTTGAAATAGACTATTTCATCATGCAAAAATTTCATGTTCACAACAAAAATTACAACGTGTCGTACAATAAATGTCACTTTTACATTGACATGACAGAAACAATTGATATTCAATGGACATTAAGTTTATATCGATGAGATCTGGGTTCATTTTTCAGAAAATCAAAATTATTTCTCAAACTATGAACTTTTAAGAAAAAATATAAAAGACGAAACAGATGTTAAATGAGATGCTGAATACGACTAAGTAATTAAATATAGGGTGTGCTATTTAAAAAAATCAAGTTATGGCCCTTCAAAGTTTACCAAAATTAATGTCCCACAGCAAGGTGATGCCACAATGCAAATTGGCGATCTTGCTGCCAGAAGATTCCCCAGTTGACAGTTGTTTAGGATCTGGCAAAGTCTCAACCCGATATCCTAGAAAACAAGTGCCCTGCGATATTTTAAATAACAGCCTGTAAATGCATTAAATTTTAGAAAAACATAAACAACTTCTGAACGGTTAAAGCGAATTGCAAAAACTAAACGGATTTATAAAGCCCAAACCAGGGCAAATTCAAATATGTAAACTTATACAGGGGATGCCATTTAAAAAAACTATGTCCAAGGCGGCCCTGCAAAAATGGAACACCCTGTATATGGCAAAATAATTTTACAAACTGCACTTTGACCTCTAGTTTGCAGTGCCGTTTGGTTCATTTCGCTATCATTAACGGTGTAGGTTTAATCGCGCCTGCCCGTCCTATTGACTCACCCTGTATAGGGAGCACTAAATTAAAATATCCAATCATCGAACAAAATCTATAAAATAAATTACACAGTTCTGTTTTTCTGCTGAAAAAAATAAATTAAATTAAATTTCTGATGGAGAATAATTTCTCATGGGTTGCAGCTTCGAAATTACCAAACGTGGTAATGCCATTTTATATTTATTACTCATAAATCCCAATTTGCATCCTGGACACCTAGACTATGGAGCGAGTTTTTAAGGGTCAAGCGTACTGCTTGACCAACCCGCTTAAAAATGTGATTTAAAGAAAATACAAGACAAATAAAGAGCGTCATAAATATTGGCGTCATAAAAAATGTTTATTCAATTTACTTCTTCAAAGCATTAAAAATAGGTACAAAATCCTAAAACAAATTACATACAGTAACTTTTATTTAGTCAATTATATACACTATAATTTAAATGACTCCAAAAACACGTTAATTTCTTAAAACTGTGTTTCTCAGGCTATCATGCCACCCATTAATATCAAATAAGCCACAAATATTTCCCATAATGGTTTAGAACAAAGTTTGTTACAGGGAAATATGGATTTTGGTATTAATGTAGTTTTGTCACAATATTAACCATTGATGAAACACTGCTTTAAACTTACCTCTGCAAAAGATTAAAAAAAAATTAAAATCAGTAGATCAAAAATACAGACACATTGATCTCCAATATTATTAATCACTGAATGGACATGGTCTACAACGTATCATTACGATTATACATAGTCTATACGAGCAATGCAGGTGCGGGCTTCTTCCCCGGCCATGCCTCCTTAGCGTACTTTTTCTTCTTCGGCTCGAGGTTGTCATTGCTCGGCTGCTGAGGTTGAATAAAGGGTACGGGTGGCACAAAGTTGGGCTCCATGTCAACATCGGGTGCTGGATTCGGCAGCACCATACCCAACCTTGAACTCAAAGAGCTATAAATGCTAGCGTTTGACGTGCTGTTTGAGTTCGTCTCTGGCGGCAGATCTTGATACAGCTGTGGCATTGTGGTGTGTATCGGTTTAGGTATCTTGAAGTCAGAGCTAGAGATCCCGATTGCTTCCGTAAGTTTTTGGCGTTTGTGTGTAGTGGGCACTACTGTGGTCTGCACTAAGTTTCGGAATCTACCTATCGATGGATCGATGTCTTCCGGATTTATTATTTCCTCGTCTTCGTTAAACGATACACCTCTTCGTTTTCGCTTTCGGTTGTTGTTGCGTTTCTCTGTGTCATCAGTTATTCCTAACATTGATATTCGTCGGTTGTGCGCTGTATTAAATTCAGTTAAATTCTGAAAATGGAAAAGTTATTATCTACACACACTAAATTATTAAGCATTATTGTTAATAACCATTTTACTGGCAAGTGATAATAGTAACTAAGTTGCTATTTGTATTACAAGGGAGGAAAGTGCATCATTTCCTCCTGTGGATAGTTTGCCCACCGCGAAGCGGAGGACATCAAATCAAAGGGAGAAAATGGCACTTTGTTTCTGAGTGAAGCTGCCCGTCCACTAGGTAACGCAGCGCGCCGCGGTCAAGATTAGGGATTGCATGAATAAATATACATACTGTCAGGCTGACAGTATATTTGCAAAACACCTGCGCCGCGTTTTATCTCGAACGAGCCTACCTTTGCAAACTGATCTATACCGTGGCGCGCCGCGTTTCCGACCTAGTAGACGGACATCTTAATACATATCGTCGGTTAAGAGTGTTCACTTGCGAACGCCATTTTGTCTGAAATTTTATTCTTGATAAATTGAGGATCTTGGGCATTATACAGTGTGTATCAGCCAAATGGAATAAATTCGATAATAAATAAATGGGGGCGTGTTCGAAAAAACGCTCGGACACGTCGATTGTTATTTTTAGTTGCGCATTTTTTTCAACAAAAACTTTTTATACAGGGTGTGTCATGTGACCGTGGCCAATACCAACTTTCTTATTTTAAATGCAACACCTGGTATATTATTCAATTTTTTTATTCTTCAGAAAATTCTAGACATATTTCATGTACAATGTCCTATACCTATCTTCAGCTGTTTCGGAAATATTAAGTGTTTTCAGATTTATTGCAAAAATTAACGTTAAAAAAAGAAAATTATTTGATTACAGAAATTCGTTACAACACACTCAAAAACTAATAAGTAATACTGTTTATTTCTTGATAATGTAAAAAAACAAAAAAAAAACAATAAATTTCAATGGAGATGTTCAAAATGCTCGCCGTGAACGTCTTGGCAACATCCTAATCTTAAATAGAAATTTCTTCTAACGTTACTCAACATCTCAGGCGTGACCGATCTAGTCGCAAGCATTATTCGTCTTCTTAAGTCAGCTAAGTCGAGGGGTTTAGTTTTGTATACAATACTTTTGACATATCCCCACAAGAAGAAGTCTAATGACGTCAGATCAGGGGATCGTGCTGGCCATTCCATCGATCCTCGCCTCCCTATCCACCGATTTGGAAATATTCGGTTGAGGTAGTTCCGGACATTGATTTGGTAATGGGGCGGTGCTCCATCTTGATTTCCGAAACAGTTGAAGAAAGGTATAGGACATTGTACATGAAATATGTCTAGAATTTTCTGAAGAATCCAAAAATTGAATAATATACCAGGTGTTGCATTTAAAATAAGAAAGTTGGTATTGGCCACGGTCACATGACACACCCTGTATAAAAAGTTTTTGTTGAAAAAAATGCGCAACTAAAAATAACAATCGACGTGTCCGAGCGTTTTTTCGAACACGCCCCCATTTATTTATTATTGAATTTATTCCATTTGGCTGATACACCCTGTATAGTAAAATTGATGAAATAAGTGAAATTTTCCCGATTAAATCCCGATATAATTTTTATTTTATCCGGAACCCCTTAAACTTCTAATGGTCCATTAGCGTATGGACACTGTGCGTATGGTTTATATATTATGGTAAGACATGGTTTTTCTTGCATCATTGAAAATTATGTTTCAGGAGTTAAGAACACTCTAACTGACGATTTGATTTTTTCTACGACCTTTGACATTGTGTTTTGCATAAATATTATATTTTCTTGTGCATGACAATTAAAAAACAAATGTCGAAATATAATATTTAGAATAAGTAAATATTGTTTAATATGAAAGTATTCATAAACATTTTTACGAATTTTTATAAATAAAAATAATAGGAGGGTTTTGTCGCACGTTGAGCGGATTACGGCTACCGTTGTGGACCAGGTGAATATAATACACAATGGATTGAATACGTTTATTAAACCTGGTGCGTGGTTCGTAGGACCTTACGTTGGACAGCCTTTTCAATTGATTAAAATGAATGTAAATACAGACGTTTTAGCCGCGTGTGCACTGTGCCGCTGGTCAAGTTTTTGTCTTTCCGGGAATCTTTTTGTAGTTCTTGCGTGATACAGGCACATACACTTAGCCGATACAGGCGGCCTTAGCCGGCTGCTTCACTCCGGATGCTGACGGCCACAGGAACAGCAGGAACGGTCAGGAATTAAGCAGCGGCGCGTACAAAAGTTATCAGATACCTTTTGTGCTACCTCTCGCATTCCAGGTGTGTACAGCTCATTTCTTGTTCAGCACTCATTTTCACTATATTCATTGAAAACGTCAATGTCATTTTTTTATTGATGTGATGACAGATGTTTGTTGTTTTTAAGTATTAATTTTAAATCATTGTAATTGTTTTAGTAGTGAACAAAATAGTATATGCACCACGTTTATGAATACTATTATGGCCTCGGGTCATGTTAGCCGCGGAGCTATCAATAAAATAAAACCAGACACTAGTAGAAATACAGATATGGCAATGATATTAACCCTAACTGGCTATCGACCAATGGGAGTCCTTCTGACGTGTGATTTGTGTAAGTGTGTGCATTGAGTTAGGGTTTGTTACTATAGAAACTCGCCCTCGGTCTCTACAGCGCCGTTAATGAGCTCCCAACGGCGAATGGCACTAGTTTCTCATTACAAATGTACTACCTGTACTGGGACTCGAACCCAGGTCTTCGTGCATGCTAAGCAAGCGTTCTAACCTGTCAGCCAAAGATAAATCGTGGCAGTGACATTAGCAATGAAAATATTAGTGATGGTTATGTGTTATGTGCAATGGAGGATCTTCTGACCCAAACGCAATAGGATCAGCATCGGCAACGGTTGAAGGCAAGAAAGGAGCCATCACAGGTAAACTTTTAACCGCCGGTGCCGCTGAACGATGCAACCAAAAGTCTCGGTTTAACGTATATCAACCTGGAAAGCCACCAGAAGAAGTATATAATCTAATGAAATGTAAGTTATGTAAGTTAAGTTGTATGTAGAAATGTCAATAAATTAATTTTAACTTCATATTAAACAAATGTGAAATGAGTGTTACCAACTAAAATTAAAGAACTATTAAAACTATGCATTATCACCTTCGCACCTTTTGTCATTTTTTTGGTACACACTGCATGACCAAATAAGATGAACATTCATTATTTAAAAGTAAATTTTATTATGAATGATAGTGCAATGCAGTATTTTTCTGCAATTATTTTTAAATAATATGGGTTTGGGTAATATTATTGTTTCTGATATCTCGGATATCTTTTTTCTCTCGGAAGTCGAGAATTCTCGACCAGGAATTCCCGGGAATTCTCGAATTTTCTAGAAACTTCTAAAACTTTAAAACTTTTAATTCAAAAAAATCATAAAATTGTTCCAAGCTCAAATACAAGCGGATAAGTAAGGCATCTTGAACATATACACAAGCTTTCGATAAAAAACATAAACTAAAAGCAACCGTCGGAACCAAAGAAATCCAAATCATCAATTCAAAAGACTCTTACATTTGAACCAAAACATAAACTATAAGCAAGCGTCGGAAACAAAGAAATCCAAATCATCAATTCAAAAGACTCTTACATTTGAACCAAAACATAAACTAAAAGCAACCGTCGGAACCAAAGAAATCCAAATCAATCTACAAAAGATGGTCTCACAGTTCGTCAAATTACTAGAAATGAATTGATACTCTCTTAAAATCGCTCTTAAAATCTCTTCAGCTAAGAGGATTTAAATTACCCATGAATAAGTGCGAGGTAACGAAGCTAATACTTCAATTTTATGAAGAAAAAATGAAAATGCGCGAATGAAAATTCGCGCTTTATTATTTGGGACTTGTTTATATCCCGAGCCAATGCAGAGCTACAGAGTCGAGGGAGAACGCAGAAAAGTTTGATTGGAAGAATTTCGTTTGTGGTTAGAACAAAACGTCGCGTCGTAGCTGCGACTAGTGATGGCCCCAACATGGTTAAATTCGGACACGAAAGCCAGACTAAAATGGTCCTATGCCTAAATCACGCTATACATTTATATGTATTGGCCATATTTTGCAATCAAAACGAAACCAGCGAAGATTCAGAACCAAGCATTTTCGGAGAAGAAAGTGATGGTGATTACTTTTCTATTGACGGCTGTGCGTTGGAATCTGATTTAATAACCAATGCGGAATGCAATAAAAATATTGACAATGATTCACAAAAAACGCGGGCCTTTGTCAAACTATTTAAAACTGAAACGGGCTATCAAGACAGCAGCTACTGCTAGTAATGCCGAAGGTCACATAACCAGAAGCTTAAGAAAAAAAAATTCAGCTCTTTGAGTCAACTGCTAAAAAATCGCCAAACCTTGACAATTTATATAAAGATTTAATGTCAGTAAAACCAATATCGATGAAAATGAACGGGTTTTCTAGTTATCTGGAAACTTTATAACTGATAAGAAACAGACTATGAGTTGATGATATTAATGCCCTTGTATTTTTAAAAACAGATAAAATATTTCATTAAAAATAGATACCAATAGGTTAGCGGTTGAAGCCGTTTCCCGTTTAGATCTCGATTTATTAATCTTATCCTATGTTTTTAAGGCTAGTGAGCTAGTCTACTTCTGCTTTGAAGATTCTCATGATTTTTATGTACCTAATTAAAAGACTGTATAGTAAAACGTTTTATTGGCAAATACATACACAAAGTAGATTATGTAGCGGATTGTGAGTAATCTAAAAATAATACGCAATAAGAAAATCTCATCGAATCTCTTCATCTTGCGTGATTTCCGAAAATTTGCACTATTTTGATTTTCATCAATTTAAAAACGAGATTTTCTACTGAAGTAAAAATCACTCGGTACATCTCATATGGGGCTAATAAGGTTTTTAGACTAGCACAAATTAATGCTGTAATAGCTATTTATGTAATGAGTACATTATCTAGGACTTTATGGATGAGCCCTATAGTTTCGCCCTATAAATAGAGCGAATCCATAAGTCCTATTATGTACGCATTACAAAAAAAAAGCTTAATGTTCGAGTGCTTTTAGTATTACGGGAATCCTTTTGAAATAAAAAACTGAAACAATATACAGGGTGTCGTAAAAGTGACCACCTTGTATACCATTCGCGTGCAACATTTGTCAGCTAATCTCTAATCTCAACACGAGTTAGTTTGTTGTATTTTAATGTTAAAAACATCTAAAATTGTAGATATAACTTTAATGCTAGTTTAGCAGGAATGCCATTTTCATTTGCAGAATTATTAATATCAAAATAATAAAATTTACACACTGGGCCCAAAATTATTCTGTGTTTAACGTTGTATAATTTGAACAAAACATTTTATTACGTTTAGTTGTTCTATTGACTACAATTAAATTTAAATTGTTCCTGCATACTGCACTTGGCAACTTGGTGGTTTGAAACTTCAAAAGTCATGTAAAGTCGTTTATGCGTGTTTCGAATTTTTTCCGTGTCTTGTGCTCTTGTGAATTATTGTTTATCTCAATGGACGAGTGAGCGTTGGAAGGAGGAGGATCAGTAACCTGCCATATGCCAACGATTCTCTGGTGATTGCAGCCAGTACAGATAAAATGAAGTAAATAATATCGAAGTTGGGCAATGCGACCACGGAATGTGTATGTTTTATTTATTCATTAGTTATATAAGCATTTTGGCGGAAATTAATTATATAGTTTTGAAATTTGGTACACATACTCTTGAGTACTCTTGAACCGAAAATCCACCGAATTTCCCCTCCCCCGGTGGGGGCTTCATCTCTTAATATTGAAAAAGCATCCCCCAAACGGCGAGCCTGTGTTATTTTTCACAAATATCTCGTTAACGGTGCACCGCCTGAAAATTTTCATATTGGGTTAAGTTGATGGAAACAAAATTTTGAACAAAAATTATGTTACACGATTTACCACAAAAGCTATAGTTCGCATGGTGTACACGACGGAAGTAAGAGTTGAATACTGGCGCGCTCTTTCCGTAAATAACTACAAAACGGCTAAATATTCGTTAAAATAATATTCTTGCTCTGATCGAGAGTTTCTCGCTCTACAACTTCAGTTATGAGAACTTGACAGATATTTGATTCTAGAGAACTCAAGAGTATGTATACCAAATTTCAAAACTGTATAATTTATTTCCAACTAATTTATTTCCAACTAATTTATTTCCGCCTGGATTTACTGGATAATTTGACTTCCGGCATCTATTCCGCGCGAACTATAGGTTTTGTGGCATACCGTGTCATATAAATTTTGTGCAAATTTTTTTTCCCATCAACTTTGCCCGATAAAATAAATTTCAAGCGGTGCACCGTTTACGAGATATTTGCGAAAAACAACAAGTTTACTGTTTGAGTTTTTTTTTTCATATTAAGGGATGAAGCCCCCACCGGGGAAGGGAAACTCGATGGATATTCGATTCAAGAATACTTAAGAGTAAATATACCAAATTTCAAAACTATATAATTTATTTCCGCCAAAAAGTCTAATTTGTATTGTTTACTAGTCGGGGTCGAGTTTGTCAAGTCCGACTAGTCGGGGTCAAGTCCGAGACTGGTCAAAACTTACCTCTCGAATTGCTTATAATTGTTTTTTCAGTCATGAAGATGGTTTAATTGTTGTGTTTGATTAATTTATTTTCGCAACTTGAACAAAATATGAGTGCGGCTTTGGTTGCTAAGACTATTTTTCAAATAAAGTATGAGTGTAAGAAATTGCATTCAGTTATAAATGAATTCCAATGAAAATAAATAAGAAATGACAATTGAAGAGGCTGCAGATGCTGCCTGTTCCTTCCTACTGCCGGAGAAGTCAAAATGTTATCAAAATGCGTAAGAGTGGTGCCAGAGAAACAACGATACTGAAATCTCAGAAGCAACAATGCCGACGTATTTAATGGAGAAAACCAAAATACTGAAGTCGCCAGCAAGTTTATGGTGTGAGTACTCAATGTTGAAGTTAACATTGTCTATTGAAGACAACATAGATATTTCTAAATTTCCAAAACTCAAGGCTTTTTTTAACACGTTAGCAGACAGCGACTGATAAAGCAGTTCTTTGCGAATGCGCTGAGGGGACAACGACTGCAATAGCAGTTTATTTTATGTGTGTTTTAGCTGGACACTAACTGCAGTAACAGTCGTTTCACCTATTTATTTGCATACAGTAAAGCTTTATGTGTGTTTATGTTTATGCTGTTGGAACAATGGCTTTTTTTTGGTAATTTTTGGGTGGGGCTTGTTATAAAGGTCGCGACGATGCATGTTTTCCATATACGCTCTATTGCCAGTAAATTTGTACTCAGAGTAGGTTGTGCTACGGTATAAAATAGGTATAAAAAATATGATCCAGATTGACTTAGTAGGTGTTGACTTGACCGAGAATGTAGATAAATCATTTGATGAATTCATAGAATGTCTTCTTCACAATGTTAATATAGCCTGTCCAATTAGATATATAAACAAATGAATTAATAAAAAATCAAATACTAAATAGGTTGACGCATCAATAAGAAAATCTAGCATTAGCCTTAGAGAAATATTTATAGCTCTAAAAGAAAATTACTCCTCTGATAGAAATGAAAGATGCGAAAAATACATAAAGAATTAATTAGGAAGACCAAAATGGCATATTATGACAATGAAATAGAAACCTCTGACAACAAAGCAAAAAAGGTATGGGAGGTGCTCAACGTTGTTACAAATAGATAAAACAGAAAACCTCGCATTACTATTACAAGTAATGATAAAATTATACAAGATGCGAATGATATTGCAGACGAATTTAGTAGTTACTTTTCCACAATTGCTGAGAAGGTATAAAAAGGTAACGTTTCATGTACTGGATATTGATGTATGGAATTCCTTTTATTTATATAAAAGAGACGTAAACAAAAAGACAACTTTTATTGCATACAGGGATTCCCTAATAAAGTCTTTGATTGGTGTACCTGAAAATGAAAAGAACGGCATAAAATACAGCATACCAACTAGAAAAATTAAACATAATGACCCAATTCCAGAAGTAATCAGAAATAGGAAAAAGATACATTATCAAAAAAACATTCCGTCCCCACCCAATTTTACGAGAAAAACATATTTTCTAAAATGCGTCCAGTATAGAAAAAATAAGGTGACCAAAACGACATCATGGAGATGTCGTGATTGTGCAAGCAAACCACCTCTTTGTCCTGGCAAATGCTTTGAGGAATGGCATAAAGGGTAAATATACTTGTAAAATATTTATTTTCCTATTATAGAATTCAAATGTTCATGTTTTAATTTTGTTATAAGATGTAAGTTTATTTATATTTATATTTTTCTCATTAAAATTAATTTCTGTTAGAGCTATTTTTCTTTATAAACAAGCATTGCAGTAGTAGTCGTTGCACATCTATATATCGGTTTTATATCGGCGAGGACAGCGACTGCAATGGTGGTCATTGACTCTATGACTGCTATTGCAGTCGCTGTCCCCATCGATCTTAAACTAGAATATAGAAGTGCAATGACTGCTAAGACAGTCCCAGATTTCAACACTTCCATAGCATAGCTTATAACATATCAGACAGGTATGTACCAATAACTTTTTTTTAGCACCAGCCGTACCAAGTTATCGCTGTGCGTAGCTACGCGCACCTAACTTTTTGCGACTGTCCGTGAACGTGGAAGAGAAAAAGAATGGGTATAAGCCGAGAAAATCGAATGTTTTCACCCGAGAATAAATGAATAGATTTTTGGTGGAGGCTGACGACAGTAACTTCCTCTTGATAAAAGTAATGATGGTAACGGGGATAGCAGGTGCTTGCCGTTCGCAGGAACTCCGTAATATGATGATGGAGAATATTCAGGACATGGAAAATATAGCTATTGTCAATATACCAATATACCAGATTCAAAAAATGGCATGTCCCGTAAATTTACGGTTACAGAAGGTGTCACAGATGCTGTCTGTCACTTGAGTATTTTAAAATGTACCTGAAAATAAGATCTATGGTTCCCATCAAGTTCCCATCAACGTTTCTTTATGCGCTACCAAAATGGCAAATGCTGCAGTCAACCTGTACGAAAAAACACATTTTTGTCAATCTTTCTTGGGCTGCCAAACGGGTGAAATACTTTCAACCTTCTATCACTTCCGGTTCTACCGGTAGTGGGGATCAACAGTGTTGACAACTGTAATTGGAAACTGTGGAGTGCTACCAACATAATTTGCTTGCGGGTTTTTCCAGACACCCGGTAGAATTAAATGCTGCATAAAACCATTTCAAGAGAAACACACTGTATATTATTTATATTGTATTATTTATTATTTATATTATCTTATTTTACTTTATGTACACAATTACCTTTGATATTCTTAATAATCTACTCTTGTACAGGGTGCCCTATGCTAATGAATTACTAAAAGTTTATAGGGTACCTAGAAAAAAAAATTGAAAAAAAAATATCCAAACATGCCTGATTCCGTTCTCCTCAGGAGAAATACCTTCAACCTTCTATCACTTCCGGTTATGCCGGAAGTAGTCGTCAACTTTTGTTTTTTAAATGGCATGCCCTATTTATTATGTTTTTTGCTTCCCAGTGTAATTTGAAACATCAATTGTAGAGATGTATGTACACTTATATTTTTTACTTTATGAGATAAAAATTAAAATAAATTCAGATTTTGACCTCAGACAAATAAGATAAAAACGGAAAATGTATCTCGAATTATACCTGACAGGACTGTAACTGATACATTTTGCAGCTGAAAATTTTGACAATTAGTAATTCAAAAATGTCATTAGTTAAGTGCCCACTTTAAGTAAGCATATTTCTTTTTTTTATTGGAATAACGTATAGTTGATTGCAAGAAAAAGTATGCATTTTCTCATTTCTCATTGCATTTTCTCAAAATGTTATTGTATAAACGTGGTTTTTCATAACCCTCATTTCATTGAAAGTTAAGTAATAAAATGCCTCTTCTAGATGACGAAATCAAAGCTATAAATAATTCAGGTAAGGTGTTTCGAGGTACACTTTCGGCTCACCAGATCACCAAATACAAAAAAATTCGATGACATTTCTAACATCAAGGTTGTTTAACAGGATTGCTGTGATTTAAAACAATTGATTTAAATCTTGATCTAAATCATTATTTAAAACAACTGATTTTTTTCATTGATTTAAATCAAAATTGATATTTTTTTAAGTATTCATTGTTTTTGCACTGTTTGTGCATTCCAGTAGGTGAACAATTAAAAATATAATGTACCTATAGAGCCTATAGACCATGCTTCAAAGTAGATAATCGTAATTATTTTTTTTTCGTTTCTTCCATATTTTATCCATCAGATGGTACAAATACACAGAAATTTGTTTTCATCATCAATTCGTGTTCAAATTCAAGAATTTATAAAAAAAAATCATATGATTTAAATCATGATGTAAATCAATTGATATAAATCACATCTACCCTGGCAGAAACTGATCAGAAATATAAAAAAATTGTTGTTCAAGTACCCGAAATGTCTTGTCTACTTTATTTTTGCAATCAACTGTACCTATTATCTCTGTTTATTTAACTGTACCATTTAGAGCAATTGGCATGACAATTTGCTAGAATGAAGTATAATACAGCCATATTCCCAAAATAAGTAGTTTTTGCCGATGCTGTTTATAGGTACAGTTGACGCAGAAAAAAAGTAGAACAACTCTGAGACTATTTTTCAACTAAAATCTAGTGGTGTAAATCAGGCCAAACAGTGGATTTTTTTTCTGTGTCAACGTCTCATCGTTGTACATTGAGATAATGCGTCAACAGTATAATAAACATGCATGATAGTTTTCGAAATATGCTTATTTTTCGTGACTGTGATAACCAATGTTAAAAAAGATTTTCCATTTTTGAAAAGTTCACATTAAATGTGTTGATATCGTTGAGCACTTTATGAAATTAACATTTTAAAACAATAAAAACATAAACATATCAATAAATTATGAATTTATTCTTCATACATGGGAACTGTGACAGAATTGTTAATCGAACTTGTAGAAAGATATGTACAACTGTACATACATCTCTACGAAAGATACGGGAAAAAACGGGGAATCAAAAAACATTTTTTTTTTCTTTTATTTGAATCCATTAATATTTACAATCCGTATAAAATAACAATAGGTAAATTATGTGTTTTTAGTTTGTGTCATGTAGAAAGTTATCCATTGATAACTCTCTTTCTTAGTGTTGATTAAATTGGTTATGGATACATGGATATTTAAATGATGCTAGCTGAACCTGGTGGTTAGATCTGTTGGCTTGAATCTCTTGAGTCTTCTGGTTTCACCTGTGATGTCCATCAAGTTCTGTGCAAGTCTATTTGGGTGGATGACTAGCTGCTTCGGTAATTTTCGAGGTGTTTTTTTATTTCTTCTTTAATTGAAGGAACTCACAAGGTGCATCCACTATTAGGCGTAGTACTTTATTTTGAAACCTCTGCAGAATTTCAAGATTGGAGTTGCTGGCAGTTCCCCACAGCTGTATTCCGTAACACCATATAGGTTTCAGTATTGCTTTGTAGAGTAGTATCTTGCTTTCTAGTGACATTTGCGACTTTCTACCTATTAACCAATACATTCGGCTCAGTCTGATCCCCATTGGTTTTCTTTTGGTGAATATATGTTTTTGCCATGTTAGACGGCGGTCTATATGTAGTCCGAGATATTTGGCCTCTTCTTTTTGCGGAATCTGAGTATTATTTATAGTTACTGGTGGACACGTTTCTCTTCTGGTTGTAAATGTTACATGCACTGATTTGTTCTCGTTGACTTTGATTCTCCATGTTTTAAGCCACTCTTCTATTTTGTGTAGGTTTAATTGCAGGTTCCTTGAGGCCTTTGCTGGGTCTCGATGGGATGCCAGTATAGCGGTGTCGTCTGCGAACGTTGCCACTGTAGTGATATTGGTGGTGGGTAGGTCTGCGGTGTACAATAGGTATAATATGGGGCCTAGAACACTGCCCTGTGGTACTCCGGCATTGATGTCTTTGAGATCTGTATACTCGCTTTGCTGTTTCACCAAAAAGTGTCTGTTGGATAGGTAAGATCTTATGATTTGGAAAAAGTGGTGTGGTATATTATTTTTTAACTTGTAGAGTAAACCAGCGTGCCATACTTTGTCAAATGCTTGGCTTATATCAAGAAACGCAGCCGAGCAGTATCTTTTGCATTCTATATCGTTGGAGATCTTTTTTACGATTCGGTGAATTTGTTCAGTAGTTCCATGCAGATTTCTAAATCCGAACTGGTGATTGGGAATTAAATTTCTATCTTCTAGTATTGGTTTAAATCTTTTCAATATAAGTTTTTCCAATACTTTTGAAAGTACTGGAAGCAGACTTATTGGTCTATATGATGTTATGTCCGTAGGATCTTTTCCGGGCTTTGGTAGCATTATAACTTCTGCTACCTTCCACTGGCTAGGAAAATATCCCACTCTCAGTACTGCATTGAATATATGCGTTATACATATTAGGCATTTTTTCGTGGTTTCTTGTAGAACTCTTCCTGTAATTAGATCATATCCAGGCGCCTTTTTGGTATTTATGTCTTTGTTAATGACGGCCTTTACTTCTTTTATCTTGAATGGTTCTATCGGGAAGTCTAGTTGGTAGGGGGTCGCCAGATAGTCTGCAATTCTGACATCTTCTTCTGCGTTACCTGCTGGGTGTGGAGTGAATACCTTTGCCAGATGTTGTGCAAATGCGTTAGCCTTCTCTGCGTCATTTTTACACCATTTTCCATCGTTGCCTTTTATTGGTGGTATTGCTTGCTGCGGCCTTTTAATTTTCCTTGTAGCTTTCCATAGGGAGTATTCGCTTGATTCTGTAGGTGACAAGTTACGCAGGTGCTCTTGTATACCTTGGTTTTTCAGTTCTAGAAGTAACGTTTTTAATTCTTTGATTGATTTATTGAGTTTTGTTTTGTCTTCTGCTGGTCCTGTTTTTCTCCACTGTGCACGTAATTTTCGTTTGGTTATTATTTTTTCTTTCACTATTACTGGACAACTCTCTTTTAAATTTAATTCTTCCTGATAAGGTGTCGCTTGCCAAGCTGCTTTTTGTATTGCTCTATTTAAGTTGTCTATTGCATCTTCTATCTGCATTTCAGTTTTCAACGGTATGTTTACTTCAATTGAGCGATCTAGAGTTTCTTTAAACATATCCCAGTCAGTCTTTTTATTATACAGAGAAGGTTGCTTTTGTTTGTTTAAAATTTTTGAGTATATTGTCACTATTATTGGAGAGTGATCTGAAGATAAGTCTATGCATGACTCAGTTTTCACTTGTTTTTCGTTGATTCCTTTGGTGATGCAGAAGTCTATAACGTCAGGTATTTTTTTAGGATCAGAGGGCCAGTATGTAGGTTGCCCAGATGTTAGACAATGAAGGTTATTATTTTTCATACAGGCAAGTAATTCTCTGCCTTTAGTTGTTGTCAGGCGTGAGCCCCATCGTAGATGCTTAGCATTATAGTCACCACCTGCTATAAATTTATTTCCAAGTGTTTTAAAGAAATGCTCAAATTGTTCCTGTTTGTTATTGTGTTTGGGAGGACAATATACAGCTGATATTGTTAAAGGACCTGTCTTACTTTCAACTATAATACTAGTTGCCTGTATGTAGTCCTTTGTGTATTTATCTGTTTCGTGATGCTTTATGCAATTCTTTACTAGCAATGCTGTACCGCCGTGCGCTGTTCCATCTGGGTGATTTGTATTGTATAACGTATATTTTGGAATTTTCATGTAGCTTTTCTTTGTAAAATGTGTTTCAGCAATTAATAATATGTCTATGTTGTGTAGTAGGAGGAATATTTTTAATTCTTCAGTGTGTTGACATAGGCCGTTGGCGTTCCATACTGCAAGTTTTAGTATTTCTGCCATAACCATTATGTTTTGCTAGCAAGTAGTGCAGTTAAGAGGTTTAGCATAGTAGACATTTGTTCGGTTAGTTTTTTGATCATTTCTTTTAGTTCTGACATTTCGTTATTATTAACTTGTTGTTGTACATTGTTTGGTCCAACCATCTGCGCATAGGAGGTACCGGGCTGTATGAGATGCGATTGTATGACTGGGTTTTGCTGAATATAATTTTTTTGTCTCAGAGGAGGAAATTTAATTAGCTGCAGCTGCTTGTGCATTTTGCAGCCGCGATGGTTGGCTGGGTGTGCATCTCCGCAGTTCACGCATTTGACTTGGTTATCTCTAGTGTTTCTTTTGCATTGACATGTAAGGTGGGGTCCAGCACATTTTACGCATTGTGGTAATCTATTGCAGAAGTTTTTTTTGTGGTTAAATTTTTGACATCTGGTGCATTGCGGTATTTCTCTCTTTATGTGCGGGGCTTCAAACTGAACTACTGAGTGCATAAAAAGTTGTACCTTATATATTTCTTTGTTGTTTTCCTTAGGCTGCAGATCGACATAAAACATGGGTAATGGCAACAAACATCTCTACGAAAGATACGGGAAAAAACATAATAATATATAGTATGTTCTATTTAAAAAACAAAAGTCGATGTGTACTTCCGGTAGTACCGAGTGATAAAAGGTTATAAAAGGCCATGTTTGAATGATTTTTGTTCAAATTTGTATCTCTTTATGTCTCAATGAAATACTGACAAAGATATATTCGAGGTGTGAACAGGTATACAAGTTTTGTTTGTAATGTTATGGAAAATAATTAAACAATTTTGTTTAATGAAAAATTAATGAACAAATTTTATTTGTAATTTTATGGAAAATAAATAAATATTTATCCTTTTCTATTTCAATATTCTTCCCATTCCCATGATAAAAGAGAACGAATTTCGCCGAAAAAAGTAAAAAAAGTAAAAAAACTAAGATCTCACTACAACCTCACAATGAAACTTTGCACAATTGCTACTGAGATATGTAATTTAACGTGTGATTTTCTTCAAGTTTAAAAAAGTAGCATGTTGAGAAGTTCTATTTTTTAATTGACTGTCACACCTTGACTGTGTTACCGACCCAAACTATTCTTATTATACAAGATGTCCCACAACTTCGTGGCATAAATTTAGGAGCATGCTAAGAAAGACAAAATTAAATGAAAATGTATTATTTTTTTTCTAACAGCTTTTGTTTCCAAAATATAGGATCTCAAAGTGTTACTTAGTACATCAGATTTCTTAATAACATTTCAACTAGAGTAGACTTGGAAATCTAATATTTTGGAACGAGTCGCCCACTATCAATACACACATTCACAAATAATTACAATCAACTGGGTAAACACAGTGCCGTATAAACAGGGGTTTTTCTATGCTTATTGCCACAAAACCTTGAGGTTAGGATTTTTGTAAATCATACCATTTGTCGGTGGCTTAGCTTTATTGTCATAAAGAAAGTAAACTTCTTGAACTTCAAAAAAATTAAGAGTTTTTGAGATATTCAAGGTTAAACATTAAATGATAAAAAAAGAATGTAATAATTAAAACCAAAAAACATTACAAACTTACATTTATTTAAATATAAAATAACTTTTAGAACTAGCGTTGTTCAAAGTAGCCGTTTTTCTAGGGAAACGGTAATTTTATGTAAATCAAATTCTTGATTTTGAAAGACTTTTTGTAGCCTCTCTCAACTCTTCCAGTTTGTATTGGGGTTGAATAAACCTTTTCTTTGACTTGTTCAAAAAAAGGCCAAAATCCAAGTGATTTAGATTTAAATCTGGGAACTGTGCTGACCAATTTACTGTTGCATCTACTTCACATCTTATCCAGTGATTTGGAAAATTTTCAGATAACCATCACCTTGGTAATATGCTACAGTGTGGAGGAGCTCCGTCTTGCATAAACCACAATCCACAATTCTCCTAATTAGCAAGGGAATATCCTCCAAAAACTAAATACAATTGTTCAATAGTAATTGGTGATACATGTCACCATTCAAATTACCTGGAAATACAAATTTCCCTAGAAAACTATTTCCCACTGTTGCAACCTAAACATTTATATTAAATTGGTGTTGGTAACGCGTTACAATGGTAGCTCTCGGGTTTTTATCTGCCCAGATATGAGAATTATGCATATTAAAATATCAATTCCATGTGAATGTTGACCCATCCATATAAATGATTTTCGACAGGGAGTCTGGGTTTTGTTCATGTTTATTTAAAAGCAAGCTACACACAGAAGTCAACCTGTGCTGCTCTATCTTGAGGCAAGAGATCTTGACGGTGTTGCAAGTGGTAGGGATACAGTTGCAGGTCTCGTAAAATTCTCCATGCAATGTTTCGAGAAATATTAGTTTGAGCCTCTAAGCGCCTTACGCTCACACTCGGATGTTCGTCTATTATCTGCAGAATATTTTCCTCGCTTTCACTGCTCTGACAGTTAGTCTTCCGACTCCTCGGCTTCTTTGTTTAAAAACATTTTTCTATTGGGAATGATTCTGTTGTGGAATATTTCCGAGTACAGTCTTCTTGTGGCTACTGAATTTCTTTGACATTCACCCAGTATCAAAAGCATATCCGTATAATCGCTTTGTTCCATAGTTATTCAAGAAAAGATTTTTACTTTTTACAGAATAACATTCTGAATAACACTTATTTTCTTAACAGAGTAAAACAAAAGTTTTTTCTAATGTCAATTAAGGATATCAAACAATTATGGAATGTTTCTAAGCACACTACGTTATTATTAGAATTGTTCTTTTAATTATTTTATGTGTTCTGCCTAGTTTAACCTCAAATATTTCAGAAAAAGTTCAAGAAGTATACCTTTTTTATGACAATGAAGCTAAATCACCGACAAATGATATATGATTAAAAAAAATTCTAACCTCGAACTTATGTAGCCATAGAAGAACCATTGTTCATACGAAACTTTGTTTACTCAGATGATTGTAATTATTTGTGAATATGTGTATTGATAGTGGGTTACTCGTCACAAAATATCAGATTTCCAAGTCTAATTTGCTAAGTAACACTTTAAGATTCTACATTTTGGAAACAAAAGCTATTAGAAATAAAAATATTAACATTTTCATTTAATTTTGGTGCGAGTTTTGGTAAGAGTGGTGCGAAATAACTTCTTATTTTTTTAATTTGATAACGCCTAGTGCGGAAAATTGTGCAAAGTTAATAGCATCTATTAACTTTGCACAAATTTGGCACAAAAAAATTGGTATTTTTACATAACACCTTGAGTCGCCGCATTAGCTTTAAACATTCATCATGGAGGTGGATATACAACTGTGGTTATTTAGAATGAAAAGAAGAGCTCACTCCAGGAGAATAATTAAAATTATTTACATTGAAAACAAGAGCTCACTCCAGGAGGATAATTAAAATATTAAAAAAGATAATTTAAAACGTCATATTCCAAGTCAAATCCAGGGAATTTAGATCAGCTGGGAATGACATTATAATTCAACATTTACTTCTCTCTCTCTCTCTCTCTCTCTCTCTCTCTCTCTCTCTCTCTCTTTCTCAAAAATCTCTCAATTTTTTTTTAAAAGTCCGAGCAGTTTAGAAGTTATTCTAAAAAAACTAAAAATGCATCCTACTTTTCTAATTGTTGATTATTTAATCATCATAACGAACACTATTGGGCTCAGGACAACCCACACATAGTAATTCCATGCCGAAACCAAGTCCGGTTCGGCTTTAAAGATTTTTGTAGCATATTGGGAAATGATTTACATGGTGCTATAATATTTCTAACTGCACAACGTCATTTGGAAATTCTTCAAACAATCTTATAAGATTTATTGGATGATTTACCATTGGCACAAAATATTCAAATATAGTACCAGTAGATGGCGCCCCTCAACTCAAGGGTGTTTTAGTTATTTTAATGGCCGTTTTTATAACAAAGTAACAGCGACTAATACATCTGTTCAGTGGTCAGCCAGATCTGCATACTGACGTCTCTTGACTTTTATTTGCAGGACTACTTTAGAAAACAAAACTTATGGAAGTAACTTCAATTATAATAATGTAGATGAACTTCGTGATGCAATGACAGAGGCAATAAAAGGCGTTATTGGCAACACATTGTGATAAGTAACTGACAATATTCTAAAACGCCGTCAATTGTGTTTAGCTTCTTTTTGGCCATTTACCCAATAATAGTCAGCATTATGAGCATTTTTTATAATTTATTGATATCTAACTACTTAGTTGTATTACGTTTCTTTATTTTTTTACATTTCTTTAAAAATAGTTTGTAGAATAAAAATAAAAATTTGAACAATTGATATTTCCAATATTCTATATTTTGACATTTCGATTTAGACGGGTAAAAATCAAATATAGCGGCCATTTAAAATAAGAAAGTTGCTATTAATATCTTGGAAACTGCCATCTTGACTTTTGTTTTGACTTGATTCATAAGTTTGTGCGATCAAATCAAGTAACTTTTATTTTAAACTTATTTCCGCATCTTTAATAATTATGGAAAAATTGGAGATTTTAGAAAATCACGATTTTTAGTTTTTTTATAATAATTTCTAAACTGCTCAGACAACATTTTTCAACATAATCTGAACCAGCATACCATACTGCATAACATTGCCCATTTAACCAGATCTCTAGCTTTTAAAATAAGAAAGATACCCAGGCAATCCTACTCTATTAAGACACCCTGTATATGCAAACAGCACCACAACGGGGCAACAATCCATCACTGGAGCGAAGCTGACGGTATGAGACAATCAAAACTCTTCATAAGTCAACCCTCAGAAAAGTTGGCCAAAGAGTTACTAAAACTCCCCAAGGGCAGACTCAGGTGGCTGGTTGGACTACTAACAGGACACGGCAGACTGAGGAAACACCTGCATACGATAGGCATTGTTCAAAATGAGCAACGTAGGCTGTGTGAAGAGGACGAGGAATCGGCCCTTCACGTCCTAAGCGAATGCCCGGCTGTAAGCGTCCTGAGGCAACGGTTCTTTGGGAACCCTTTCGTGGTACCAAAGATGGTCAGCAGCTTTGCACCCAAAGAGATTCTGGACATTTTCAAACAGGACACATGGGTGAAAGCTGAGTCCACAGGGGAAAGCACAAAAGGACTACAGATGCCAAAGTGCTGAGGGGCTTTATGGAACCTACCGAAGAGGAAAAGAAAAGTGTGTTGCCTTATTACAGCCTTATTGCCTTAAGTGGATGCTACTAATAGGCTGCTCTTTGATATTTTGCTGTTGTTGTATTGCTTTTCCTAATTTTGTCTTTTCTTTCCTAATCTTTTATATATTATGCTCCTCTTGACCCAATTATTAAATCAGTCTTAATTTATGCTTCAGGCATGCATATTTAAAAAAATCTAAGTAAATTCGACCTGTAAAATGAGTTTCAAGCGCTAATACGCGAGGGTTGTCTGTTCACCTTTGTGATTAAAGTTTAAGGTTAATGCGCAAACCCAAGGAGTTTCCCGAAAAATGCCAATTTTTTTGTGTAAAGTTTGTACTATCCGTAGCATATTTTCCACTCTAGCCGTTATTGCATTTAAAAAGACGGTGGTGGTTTTTTTCATACCACCCTATTTATAAAGTGATGATCGGAACTACAAAATGTTTTTTTTACTCCCACATTAGAAAGTTATCGATTACACACGGATTCATGGCTAGTAGTAAACTAGTTATAATGTACCAGTGTTATGTAATGAAAGTCACTAGTGTTTTTTATGATCACGATGACAACAATGTATAAAAGCATCTTTTTTAAAATGCAACATAGAAGTAAAATTAATTCTCTGTAACATACTACAGTTTACAAAGTTAACAATGTATACAACTGAAGAAAGAGCTCAGTTATTCAAATGGTATAATGCTGCAAACATCAGCTTAAGATGTATTAGATGTATTACAGATCTATTTCATAATTACATACCCTGACAGTCCTCTCCAACCCGACAACAATTTAAAAAATTGTAGCTAATTTTGATACCAGAGGCAGTGTTACAAACCATAAAACGAGAAACAGATTTCAAAATGTCGAAGACGATACTCCGTTAAGTACAAGAAGACTTGCTGAAATGGTTCATGTGAGTAGGAGCTCAGTACACACATTTCTTCAGAAGGAAAAATTCAAAAGTTTCCACTAATAAAACCACCAAGAACTATTAGATGGCGACGATGTACGAAGAAGCACTTCTTGTGAAACAATGATGAAGAAAATGCATCAAGACGATACTCTACTAAGAAAAATATTATTCACGGATGAATAACCTTTTTTATCCATTGGGAAGTTAATTTCCTGAACTGTCGACACTGGAGCAGACAGAATTTACACCTTTTCATAGTATGAGAACGCAGCGGTCTCAGAAAATGAATGTTTGGGACTGATCAATAATCATATTGTCGGTCCGTTCGACATAGATGGAAATCTTACTGAAAAAAAGTATTTGAAACTGCTTCAAGAGGTATTTTTGACTTGAAATTGCCTAAGAAATACACCCTCAAGTCTGTCCAATCGCGGTACACCCTGTATAAAAGAGGTTAGGTACATAAAGGGTGGGCCAGATACAAGTTTCTTTTTAAAAATGCAATAAAATGAACAAAATTTGTTTTTTCCATGTATTACGGCTTTATTAGTAAGAGCAAACATTCCCTTTAATTATGGAACACAACTTCGTTCAAGTGGCTACCTCGGCTGGCTTCACAGTAGCGCATTCTGTCAGTCCAATTTTCCAGGACCCTATTGATGGTTTTGGGCTGTAGCTCACGGATTGCCTGGATGATATTGGCCTGAAGTGCTTGAATCGTTTCTGGATTGAAGGCATAACATTGGTCATCCACGGTTTCCCACAAAAAAAAATCCAAAGGGGTCAAATCGCAGCTCCGAGGCGGCCAATTGACATCGACAAGACGGCTGATAACACGATTTGGGAATTTGGTGCGAAAAGGATCGAATGTGGCACGGGCTGTGTGGCATGGCGCGTCGTCCTGCATGAACCAGAGGTCGTGCAAAACCATGTCTTCAATTTCAGTAAAAAAAAGTCGGATAAGATGGCTCTGTAACGCTCACCGTTAATCGAAACGTTATTCCCAGCCTCATTTTCGAAGAAAAATGGTCTAATGATGTTCTGTGGATGCATTGGCTTCCCGACAATAACGTGCGGGTTTTCCGAGCAGCAGATGCGGCAATTTTGTTTGTTAACGTTACCGCAAAGATGAAAATGCGTCTCGTCAGAAAAGATGATTTTTCGCCCAAAATCGATGTCCAATTCAAGCTGCTCTAAGGCCCAAACTGCGAAGCGATAACGAAGCGGATGGTCGTGCGCCTTCAATTGCTGAGTCAACTGGACCTTGTAAGCGAATAATCCGAGATCTTTGTGCAGGATTCTCCTCAGGCTAGTGCGTGAAATGTTTGGCTGCTGAGATCGACGGCGAGTTGATGTTCGTGGATTGAGTCTCACCGTACGAGAATGAGGACCATGAGTGTTGTCCACTAGCATGCCAGTCTCACGAACTTTTTGCCCAAACTTGCGCAAAGCAGGCGCGATGGGGAATTCATTTCGGTCAAAACTTATTTTCAACAAACGCACTGTTGGGCTACACAGCACTCACTTTGAAAATAAATTTGCAATATTTCTCAACGTTGTTCAATCGTAAAGCGACTCCTTTCGTACCCCGGAGGTGCCAGTGTCAAAATAACCTATAATTTAAAAAGAAACCACTAAACGGCCCACCCTTTAGTTAATGCAGAAATAAGACGCGCAGATCAGGGAATTTCTTTAGGTTAATTTTAGGCACGGTTTTGGGTAGAAATTTACTGATTACCTTAGTTTCAGAACATACCCCAGAAGTTGAATAAATTTAAGCTTCGTTTTATATCACAATCCAGATTGTGATTAAATATTCGTAGTAAGTAATTTAAAAAAATGTCTGTACTTTATATTCCATACAATTATTTTGTACAACAAATACAATCTACACTACTAGAATTTCTATGGCCTAGTAAAATACTACCTTGATTAAATAGGTTATAGAAATCTCGTTCATCACAAAGTATCTAGTAAAATAATAAACTCACATCAAGCTCTGTTTCGGTTTCAGGTAAACCTAACAAACCACCCTCAGCCTCGTCCCCCGCCTTTTCAATTTCATCAATAATTGGCCGAATTCCCGCCTGGGGACGCTCCCTAATGGTATACCTCCTAGTGGAAGCCCCGAAATGGAACTTCGAATCTATCGGTAGTTGCGTTGGTTTGTAAGCTTCTAATCGCAATGATCCGATGTAAGTCCCGTGAGCTGTAAGCCATTACGTTTCATTAACTGCTTTCAAGAGACTCCTTGCTTACTTACTGCTTCCCAGATCAACCAAAAATGCGCGATTCAAATGCTTGTGGTACACAAGGGCAGAATGCACCCTCGAGCACGATGCGTGATCTATGCAGAAGTCGTTCATCTGGGTGTTCCTGCCAAATAGGTAGCACTTCTTCTCATCGATCATCAGCTTCTGTATGAGCTTGTCGCCCTTCAGCACATCCAAATGTAACCCGACCGGGGGCTTGCCTGCCCTGAAATTTGTATGCACCAGATAACCTTTAAATTCAACTCTGACAACAAGCAATCTGGTTGCTCATGAACCTACCAGCTAGGCACCTCATAATGGTTCGCCATAGAACTTTCGTTATGAGAAATTTAGCATTTTCTACCCTAAAACAATAATAAGAAAATATCATTTTAACATAACTTTTTCACAGCAGTAATTCCAATGTGTTGATGTTCTTTGATTAATAATGGGCATGGATAATTGTGCATTGTTGTATTTAATAACGTTACCGTTTTAACACTAGCAACAATTTAAACTTCTCATGGATATAAACATACATTTACCGAAATAGTTTTTTTTGTTTTGCGCGATTGGTGGTACTTTTTGTATTAGAAAATAATCTTTGGAAATAATATGTTCATTCCAACAAGTAACAATCGCGGATTGTCCCATGCTCCAATTCTCCAATATACCGGGTGTTCGTTTTGCCGCAGAACAGGAAAAATGGTTTCCTTAGTTTGCTGCTCCCCTATTGAAACTATAATAAAATTATCAGCACAGTTAATTTTGCATCAGTATGCATTAATGCACCCAGTAGTCACACACTAACGTTTAGTTAGTAAAAAAAATGGGCTCGCAAAAGGGCAAACCCCTACCTGTCCACCAATAAAGTCATATTAATTACTGAATGTCTGACAGATTGTAAAAAAAAAAATGGATTTCAATAAAAAAAAAAGTCAAATAGATCCTTTATTGCGCTTCTTATGGTATAAACCAATCCTCACCTTCTCTTGACGTCTTGACGATATTTTTGACGTCTCATGGCAATATTAGATACCTTCGCTCTTTTGACTTTTGTCCTGAATAAAACGTCTTTGAATAAACATATTTTGAATTATTCCACTAAAGAAAGGGTTATTATAGTAAAAACTTTGTACAGTGGCGATAGTTTGCGCTGAGTTAGTGAATGGTTCTCAGTAAAATTTTATAACCGCCCCGTTCTATCTATCTCGACTATATTTTGCTTTATAAGAAAATTTTATGAAATTGCAAATGTGGCAAAGGAAAATGATGAGGTAGTAAATTCTAGTCATTTGGAATTTAAATAATTTAAATTGTTATCTTATTTGTGATAACTGTGTTGTGTGCCGGTGGAAGGATGTTCTTACGGATAAAGTAAAGACTTCGACTGCTGCAGTCAAAGTGAAGTACACTGGTTTATTTTTCCCCCAAGTTGCCGTCATGTCTGCTAATATGGTTGCCTACGTTACATTATATATTACATTACATTAATCTTACAATTTATTTAGTCAATCCTGCCCCAGCAAACAGTAAAGAAACGTTAGAGGAAATTGTATTGGCCCTATTTAGTGCCGATCCAAGCACAAGTTTAAGAAGCGCAGCTAGAGAATGCAATGCATCATTGGGATATGTGCAGAAACTACTGAAAAATTCAAATATCACCCGTACAAAACACCGTATTCTCCGCCCGCTGTTAGCGTTAGTAAGGCACTGCTTACTGACTTTGGTGGCATTTTTAGAAACCACCTATTCCGCTGTTCGTTTAATGCCTAACAGCGCGCTGCTCGCTAATAGTAGTAGCCGATTCTTAAACGCGGCCCCGTCCGTCTTTAAGTACATTTTTAATCTCAGATGGCCGAGTTTGCTGATATGGTGCAAGAAATGTACGATCATCACGAAGTTCATGAGCCCCATATACGTGTTTTTCGCGAAAGGACAAATCCGTTTCGGGACCATGATGATATCGATAACAACAGCACCAGTTCCGATTCATCGTTAGAAATCAATGACGAATAGGGGTCGATGGAAATTTATTTAGAAGAAATTTTATTTCACACCATTTTTGAAGAAGAAACATTTTTTATTAGAGTATACCGGGCTTTGTTTTCTTTATTACACAATACATTGACAATGTTTAACTGGTTGCCAGCACCTACACGCAAGGAATGTTCCTATATGTAACTCTAAAAAAAAAACTCATTAGCGGCGTAGGTGTAGGCAACCAGTTATACACTGTCGCCCCCTGTCACAAATTTAGCATTAATCGTTACACACAGAGGTTATGTTTAAGGTGACCAGACGTCCCGATTTTGGCGGGACAGTCCCGATTTTTAGAAATTTGTCCCGCGTCCCGCGACTTTTCAAAAATGTCCCGACTTTTGAAAGATTAAGTTTTTTTTTCGGGGTGATCTTTTATTCGCTATTTTGGAGTTATCAGCTTATATATTTCACCAATATCTGTATTTGGTAGCAGCGCTGCAGCGGCCAAAATACAAAAGAGTACTTTAAAAACATGCCTCGTATTTATTATATTTGTAAATATGACATTATATTTCATGTTATTAAAAAAAATATGTAATATAATATTATACAGGAGGCGGAAAGACCCCATGGGGTCGATATCCCAATAAAGATTGTTTATATATATATTATACAGGGTGTCTGCTAAAAAACGCCGCTAGCGATAACTCCTTTGTTTATGGCCGCTTTCAATAAAACGAAAACAAAACTAAATGGCTCCACATGTCTACAAAGGGGCCCTATTTTTTTTTTGCAAAATCTAGCAGACTATCGCTGTAATGAAAGTTGATTTTGCAAAAAAAAAGAAAATTAGGGCCCCTTTGTAGAACATGTGGAGACATTTAATTTATTTTTTATTTTATTGAAATCGGGCAATAAATAGTTAAATAGTTAGGGGGTTATGGAGTTATTGGCCCGCGGCGTTTTTTGGGAGACACCCTGTCTATTTTGCGTTTTGCGTTCTTTGTTTTTTAATTTAAAAATCACCCACCCCCCCCCCCCCCCCTCTCGCTGTCCCGCTTTTGGCTCGTTAGGATCTGGTCACCTTAGTTATGTTATTAATAAAATAAAGAACTCACAAAAATTCAGTTTTAAATGAAGAAATTCATTTATTCAAACAATTCTACCGGTAAACAAAACAACATAAAAAGTTAAGTGTGGGTGAAGTCCAATGTCCCAGCAAGTTTTCAAAATGCCCTCCCTGTTGTTCAAGGTAATACGCGAGGCGACCTTTGAAGCAACGCAGAGTATTCCTAATGTATTGTGGATTTATGCCACTACATGCAGTACATATGCGGCCTTTCAATTCATGTACGTTATGTATTTGCACGTCATTATAAATTTTACTTTTCAGGTAACCCCAAAGAAGATAATCATTTGGTGACAAATCAGCTGACTTGGAGGCCATACTATGGGGCTAAACCTGCCAATCCAGCGTCTTCCAAATGTTTTGTCAAATAAATTCCTGACAGCATTAGTTGAATGTGCTGGAGCCCCATCCATTTGGAACCAAGGTTCATCAACGCTCAGCGTCTCAATTGATGGAATTATGTGGTCTCGCAACAAGTCCAGAATTTTTTCTGCACTGAGATTTCCATCAATAAAAAATGGGCCAATAAGTCTCGTATTAATTATTCCAACCCAGACATTTACTTTTTGAGGGTACTGTGTGTTGGTTAGATTTTGGGCATCAGG
This sequence comes from Othius punctulatus, assembly GCA_951805005.1. Taxonomy (NCBI): domain Eukaryota; kingdom Metazoa; phylum Arthropoda; class Insecta; order Coleoptera; family Staphylinidae; genus Othius; species Othius punctulatus. The sequence continues at coordinate 76,812,121 of OX638139.1, forward strand.
ATTTGTACGGGACCAAGAACTAAAGGATTAATGAAAAGGAAATTTAATATTTTTCAATGGATGAATGTAGGATACAGACCGAAAATTCTGAGAGTTGACCTCGCCATTCATTGTAAGTGTAGCTTCATCGGTAAAAACAATTTTATTCAAAATTTCTACATTTTTGTTTAACAAATTAAACATTATTTCGCAAAAATCTGTCCTTTTTTCTTTATCTTCCTCGAAAAGCACCTGGGTCCTGTAACACAAACACTACAAGTCCAACAAGTGTAGATAAAAAAATCTACACTTGTAATTATTCCGTAACAAACTGTGTAGGTACAACTTGTAGGTACAAGTGCCGTACTTGTAGTGACGGTAAGTTTCCTACACTTGTAGACGCTTTCTGTAACACAATATTTACACTTGAAGGGTTGTGTTACGAAATTTACTACAGTTGTAGGGTATTCTCTACATATCCTGAAACCTGATTAGTTAGTAATGCATAATAAAATAACCAATTACTAATAACAGAACAAATCACATATATTTATGAATGTAAAACGTAAAACGTTTGTATGAAACAGGTATATACATTATTTTACAATTGTGTTAATGTATAAACATTCGAATGTTGAGAACTTGGAGAAACCTCTAATGTTGTCCCTAACGACTTTGTAAATTCGGAGCGAGGATGTTCAATTCTTGTTCTAATTTGAATATCTCTAGCTGCATTTTATAATTCTTTAACTTAAGACATTCCACTGGCAAGCGGAGTTTTTCCTATATAAAATCTACAGCTTCAGCGTCCTTTATTTGCCCTTTACGTTTTTCTACAATCAAATATATTATGTACTTATTAAAATGTTCATTATAAAACTGACCATTGCTTACTTTGCGTTTTGTTGCCCTCGTCCCCTGTTGATTTTGAGGTCGAAGGTACTGGGTTGTCCATATTATGGATATCTTCATTGCTGGTAATGGTTCCCTCAATTGTTGATCTAGGCACTGAAATTAGGAACCTAGGTTCCTCTTGGGATTCAGGTACTCCTAGAACACTGATTATAGGAGATTCTCTTCCTATTATCTCCAAAACAATATTGTCAATTTGGGTCAGTTTTCCCATGCCTCCAGTGCCTGTCTTTTTGGCATTATCAATTTTAAACTAAAATATATTAAATGAATTTGTAATATTCAATAGTAAATTTCACTTATTCAGAAGAATGAATAATAAGTATAGTTGTCTGCTTACCATTGCGTTCCTTTTCCAATTTTGCCATAAAGTATCTCTCACATAAGTAGAATCTTTTCCAAGTGGTATTAGACTTATACTTCGGGCTACTTCGCCTATTTGTTTCCACTTTTCCACCTTGTCTGGTTTTGTTAATTTATCACTAAACGCGCCGAATAAAATATCTTTATGTTGTTTAATTAGCATTAACACTTGCATTTTTCTGTCACACGCTGATTGTTTGAATGCCGTGGCTTTAAACACAACTGTTGCGCGTTTATGTCGTATTCAGAAAATTTTGATGAAATATTAAAATTAAAAATGTAAGAAACTTGAAGTAATGATAATTCTGTGTTTATTTGTGTTCGTGTTTATTTGTGTTCGTATTCCCATAATATGCACTTGCTTGAACTGCACTCTTGTATGTAACTTTTTTACGTGAATCGATAGTTGTGTTAAAATTAATCCATAAATATAAATTAATATCAATCAATTTTCGTCATTTTATATTTCATTAATACATTATATAAAATATAGATATGGTAATCCCTTACACTTTCCTCCCCAATTTTCTCTTTTATGCAATACACACGACCATAATCAACATGATTATTTATTCTGTCGTACAGTATCTTAAATCCAAGAGTTGTGCGAGTTGTAACCACTGATTACAAGTCAATGGACTTGTAGCTACAAGTCGAGCAAATAACGCATGTTTGTACACTTGTAGGACGTTTTGTTGTGTTACAGAATTTATTACAACTTGTAGCTACAGGCGAATTACCTGTAACTTATAGACTTGTAACAAGTGTAGTGTTTGTGTTACAGGCCCCTGGTGGTTTGATATTTTGTTCGGCTTATAATTGAATTCTTTCAAGGTTTTGAACACCGAATTGTATGATATATCAAACCGTCTGGCTATATCTAAAAACGATCCTATAGGCCGTTACTCTACACAAGAGATGAAACTAAATATCCTATGTAAAGTAAGTAAGTAGTAACTTTTAGCAAAATAATCTGTAAGTTATAGTTCAAATGGGTATCGTCCGAACTTTATGTTGTTAGGGCTCGTACAGTGAATTTGAATGTCGTGAACGCGCCACTCTCGTTGTTCGTATCGAATCGCCACACCCTTTCGACATTCACTTCAACAATGAATTGGAATCCTACCACTGAAATTTGCCGCTCATCCCCCTCTTTCGGCAGAATCATATCCTCATATCTTCAATGCCCAAGAAAATCGCGCACGTGCAACGTCATTTCAGGGATACCAAGCAAAACATATTGCTTGGTATTGTAAGGGATCGAAATGCACATATTTTGTATGAATTAATTTATATATATTATTACGAAAAATGACTGATATTAATTGAAACGGTTCGAAATAAAATTATAACAATTTCATACTCAGGTATAAACATTGAAAAACACACGTAAAAGCCAAGTATTGTGTTAGAATAGGAAGGGGGTGATCATTTGAGGGAGTTTATAAGTAATTTGATTAAATATGAATTCAATTTGAATCGATTGCAAACGAAATTACGAGAGCTTTTATAATCACTTATTAAGACGCGTTCGATGCGTGGTGACGCAATTTTATAAACAAAACCTGGCGCCCAAGCCGGCCGATGACGAATCATAACAATTTAGTATTTTTAGGTTAATAACCTTGCTATAGGGCCCATTGAAATTGAGTAGCAATATTCACTACATTCCTACTAAAGTACCAATAACGAAGACCCCGTGAAATATATATAAAATCGTTCCGGTTACACATACGTGGGATGTTCGAAAGCTTTGTTAATTTCTGGCATACGCTATGGGCGGTGTCGTGGATGTTAATGAGGTAATCGTTCCGGTTACACATACGTGGGTTGTTCGAAAGCTTTATTAATTTCTGGCATACGCTATGAGCGGTGTCGTGGATGTTAATGAGGTAATCGTTCCGGTTACACATACGTGGGTTGTTCGAAAGCTTTATTAATTTCTGGCATACGCTATGAGCGGTGTCGTGGATGTTAATGAGGTAATCGTTCCGGTTACACATACGTGGGTTGTTCGAAAGCTTTATTAATTTCTGGCATACGCTATGAGCGGTGTCGTGGATGTTAATGAGGTAATCGTTCCGGTTACACATACGTGGGTTGTTCGAAAGCTTTATTAATTTCTGGCATACGCTATGAGCGGTGTCGTGGATGTTAATGAGGTAATCGTTCCGGTTACACATACGTGGGATGTTCGAAAGCTTTGTTAATTTCTGGCATACGCTATGAGCGGTGTCGTGGATGTTAATGAGGTAATCGTTCCGGTTACACATACGTGGGTTGTTCAAAAGCTTCATTAATGTCTGGCTTACGCTATGAGCGGTATCGTGGATGTTAATGAGATAATATTTCCGGTGTCATTCGCGTTCCGACAGGAGAATGCTACCATCTCTAACTGTGTTTACCTTAGTAGACATGATTAACAATTCTCCTCACAAGTTAACAATTCTTCTAAACATATCAATTAAAATGTAGAATAGAAAGGATAATACTCTTCAGGGGATAAGTATAAATTGTTAAAATATAACCTAAATAATATCTCTTCGATAAAGCGGCAAAACATTATTTAATTATGAATAATTAATCATATGGATTTGAATAAAATTAAGATTTAGTTTAAATCGGAAATATTACAAAATTTTAACTAAAAAAGGGTTAAGTAAATGAAATCCATAAAATTATTAGAATTGCTTATTTAACTATATTAAAATATTAAGGTATAATTTACATAATAACTGGGCAATACTGTGGCAAATTATTGGTTGTTTTGTGTAATGAGTAAAAACATTATTTAATCTACTTGCAAATTCATTAATATCAGTCATACGAACAATTTACAGGACGTATTTAACAAAATTGTATCTATCAAAACCTAGTTAGTGAATCCTGAAGTAATAGATGAAAAATGACATTGGAAGGCACAAACAGTGACATATTTCATGAAGTGGTGACATGCATTGAGCCGTTTTGCGGGCACGTAGAATTGAGCAATGTGTGAAAGTCATTGACGTTAAGTACATCTTTTATCCAAAACTAACTAACACTTTTTGAGTCAATAAAGAAAGTCATTAAATTCAAGTTGATGTTTAATTATTGGTGCAAAATCCTTTAAAGTGAATAAATTACACTTAATCTATAATTCTTTGTCTTTATTTTATTAATATTATTGTTACTAACACACGCATTACCTCTAAAAGAAGTTTGAGTCGTCACGATAATGATTTAATATCAAACATAACGTAAAGAAGTACTGCCATTATACGATCACACAAAATAAAAGTAAAATAGATAAATCACGAGCCAAAACAAGTATCATAAATTATAAGAATTTATGATTACAAGTAAAATATACCTAATTATCAAATATTGGGGAAACCGAAGTCTTACAGCAGTGCTCCGCAACCTTTTATTACTCGCGTCACACCAAAGTTCTTCCGAGAATTTCGTGGCACACCATGAGAGTACAAGGCATAAGCGCCGAGTGATAAATGTGACGCAGGGCGTTTTTTTCCAAAAACTGGCGCGACTTCAGAATACACTTTTTAAGAGGAAGCTGGATTTTTTTAAACATTAATTAAGAAACATAAATGTAGCATTTAGTAAAACGTTTTTTTTATGTTTCTTAACTTTGAAAAAATTTTGCTTCAAAGGTATAAATATAAAAAACACAAATTGTACTTTTTTTTAATTTGATAAATATACCTACATATAAAACAAATATTTGTTAATTAATGTGATACCTGAGCTTGTTTCATTGAACATAATAGTTTTATATTCGGCTCGATATTTGAAAGTGCAACCCGAAGTTCTCGATCAAGACCTTTTAAGCACGATCGCTTATCATTTTTAATTAACACTAGATATGAAAAACTTTGCTCGCATGAATATGTCGTCGAAAATGGGAGTAGAATTGCAATAGCGTTGTCTGAAATCCGAGGATATTCCCTCTTAACTGAAATCCAGAAAATATCCAATGGAACTTCGGCGAACTGAAGTTTTAGTGTCCCGTCGTTACTCAAATCAACAAATTCCTCCCGAATCTGCAGGGAAAGTGCTTCTGTAGAGTTTATGGCGTTCGTTGCAAAATGATTTCGAATCCAATCGTATTGTTCCGTATTAATTGCATAAAAATAATGATCAAATTTATTCTGCATCATAGTTAAATGTTGTTGAGCCAGATCTACAATTAATTGTTTGTTTTCAACCGTGATCTGGTTAGTCCTTTGGAACATTTCTAGAGATCCTTTTCTTAACTCCTTCTGCCAAAGTATGAGTTTTGTTTTGAACCCTTGTAATTTGTCGAAGCACGTCAATATGTTTTCAGTCCTACCTTGCATTTTGATATTGAGTTCATTCAGATGCTCGAATATATCAGCCATGTATGCAAGTCTCGCCATCCAGTTATTGTCTTCGAGGAGCTGGTATAATTCGGGCATATTTTGTTCCAAAAGAAACTTACGAACCTCGTAACGAAGCTCATACAATCTAGCTAAAACTTTACCTCTGGATAGCCAACGTACTTCTGTGTAAAACAATAAGGATTCATGTTCTGAACCTATTTCTGCACAAAGTATTTGAAAAATTCGCGAATTCAAAGCTCTCGATTTAATGATGTTTATTATTTTGATGCCATCATTCATCGTTTGCAATAGTTCCTCTGGTAAATTTTTGACCATTAGTGCTTCGCGATGTATGCAACAGTGTGTAATTTGTACTATAGGATTATGGGTTTTTACACACGAGACAAAACCTTTCTTAATGCTCATCATTGCCGCAGCGCCGTCCGTGCAAACACTAGTACAATTACTCCATTGAATTCCATGCGTTTTGAAGAAATCATCTGTTAATCGGAAAATTTCTTCGCCGGTAGTTCGCTCTGGTAGCTGCTTACAAAATAAATAATGCTCTTTTATGGAGTCCTCGTCAACGAAACGAACAATCGCTCTTGGGCTTGATTTTTAATATATGTCGATTCGTCCACTTGGATTGCAAATTTTTCAGCCGTTATCAATTTTGAAATAAGCGTTCCCAAAATATCGCTCGACATGTCGTCAATACGTCTTTTAATAGTATCAGCTGACATCGAAACCTTACTCACTTCCTTAACTTCATTAGGCCCAAGCATAATCCGAACAACTTCCATACATGCGGGTTTAATAAGTGTTTCACCAAAAGTATGTGGTTTTTTCTGACGTGCAATTAATTTTGCAATCTGGTAACTAGCTTCTAAGGCTTTTTCAGAAACAGTAACAATCGATTTCATAAATTGTATTTGTTTTCGATTTTCAAGTAAAAGAGTTTGAAAATATTGTTTATCTTTTTTGGCGCAATTGGGATGGTTTGAAGTTAGATGTCGATTCAGTTTACTAGGTACCATTGCTTCGTTTGTTAGCTCTTCTCTACAAATGATGCATTGTGGTTTTGGAGCCGTTTCTTCGCCACACCATGAAAATCCATATCGTATGTAGTCTTCGTTATACTTCCTATTAACAACCTTCTTTTTTTTAACATCACTGCTGTTGCTGTGATTGTTATCATCCATCTCGGGATTCGCATGTTTTCTAAATAAAAACTTATCCATCTTTAACGGGATGTAAAACTAAATATAAATCCAGCAAGGCAACCGAAGACCGTGTCAACTACTAACCGAATGAAGAGCGCTACCGAACGATAAGCTGACGCGACTGAGGAGAAAAGCGGATGTGCGTACTTTTACTGTGCGAAATATTTGTTATTTTGTCGCGGCACACCCAGCATCGCTCACGGCACACCAGTGTGCCGCGGCACACCGGTTGCGGAGCACTGTCTTACAGTATCCTTTCATATTGATGAAAGGACACTTTAACTAACATACTCTTTTTGAAAACTGACGCAACAAGCAGACTTTAAAGTCGATTTTTCGTTGAAGTTTGACGTGGAGACTTTTCCGCGATATTATGAAACCGGACGATATACTGTGGGATTCCAATTCATTCGATTCGTGTCGAATCGTCACTATTTCTCGGTGGGGTTATATTTGGGTGTATTTGCCGACCTCGATAAATACAGCTTGAGAATATGTTACTGGATATTCTATACATTTTTAGCTAGATATGTGTTTGTAACAATGAAGGAATCATTGTATACTCATTGTAATCTCAATCGTATTGTAACCGCATTACAATGTGCATAAACGTAACTCTGCCTATGTTTTAAAAATATTATTGTAAAAATTAATTCATGGTTTTTTTAATCAATTTTGTCTACAAAAATATAATACTTATTTACCTTTAGTAGTATTTAATAGTGAATGAATAACTTGAATTGGAATTTAAAAAGTACCTACTATATTTTTAATTAAATTTCACAAAACAATAAATGAAATGCATAATCGATAACATTTCAAAATTATTAACTATAGTTACACAATTAAACGAAAGCTATAATAATCATTTAAAGTTCTTATTCAGTCATATATTGCAATAATTAAATGAAAATACAACTTAAATTTATCATTTACAATAATACACTTCCATATAATTGTCATTATCTGTCTTCCAATAATTTTCGATGCTTACTGCAGGTGAGCTTTGTAATATACTTGCGATTATCTCAAGAATTGTGTTGAATTGCAAGTAAACAAACCTTATAAAATCAGTAGATACCTTCACGACTTTATGTGTTGATAACTTCACGGATATTAAATGAGATGTTGCCACATAGGGTTTCGACACTCACGTTCTACAGTGAATTTGAATGCCGTGAACGCACCACTCTCGTTGTTCGTGTCGAATCGCCAGACCCTTTCGACATTCACTTAGGCCCGGTTTTACAAGAGAGGTATAAACCACGAACAGTACTGTTCCTGGAACAAAAAGTGTACAGGCGTTTTACATTGCCGAAAATTGTCCGCGGACCCGCCCTGGTTTATACCTGGAACAAATATGTCCGCCTGAGCTGTCAGCTGTTTATTTCATGGTTTGAGGTTATTGTTGTTCTTCGTTCGCTTGTAAAACCAACCAATTGATCAATTGCTATGGATTTTTTCTTTGGTTTTCCCATCCTGGATGTAAATATATCATCCTCTGAAGATGAAGATGTCCCAGCACAAAGACGCCCAAAAAGAATTCGAGAAAGGTAATTTCCCAAAAATAATTGGTAATTCATCTCACAACAATGTTATTCCATTGTGTTTTCAGGATAAACTATTTTGAAGATATGAACGATGAGGAATTTTTTGCTCGGTTCCGACTGAGAAAAATAACATGCCTTCATATTTTGCATTTAATCGAAGACGAGATTAGAAGCCCGTCTGAGAGGAATGATGCGCTATCACCAACCACAAAACTTCTCCTGACTCTGAGATTTTATGCCACAGGATCAATGTTAATTGTTGTAGGTGATTTCCTAGGGGTGTCAAAAAGTTCTGCATGTATTACAGTGAAGGCTGTATCGGAAGCAATTGCCAGATTAGGAGCGGAATACATAACATTTCCGAATACTGTAGAAGGTACAGAAAGGACAAAAATGGAATTTTATGAAATAGCAAGCTTTCCAAATGTATTAGGTGCAATAGATTGTACCCATGTGAGAATTCAGTCTCCTGGCGGAGATGATGCTGAAGAGTACCGCAATAGGAAGGGTTATTTTAGCTGGAATGTGCAAGTTATTTGTGACAAAAACCTCAAGATTCAGGATATCGTAGCACGGTGGCCAGGTAGGAGCCACGACCAAACTATTTTTAATAATTGTCGGGCTAAAGCCAGACTTGAAACAAGACAATTAAATGGATTGCTCCTTGGGGATGGTGGATACGGAATAACAAATTACCTCATCACTCCACTATTAAATCCAGTTCGGCCAGAGGAAGTTCTCTTCAATGAATTGCAGATCCGAACAAGGAATGTTGTTGAAAGGATGTTCGGAGTGTGGAAAAGGCGTTTTCCTATACTCTCATTGGGGATGAGAGTATCCCTTGAACGGTCAAAAGTTATTATAGTAGCATGTGCAGTATTGCATAACATGGCAATAAATGAAGGCGAGGGCAATCCTCCTGCGATAGATGCCAACAACGAAGTAAATGAAGATGTACCAGCAGAGGTCGGCATAAATGAAAATGTTGGATTCAACAATGCCAAACGACAACATTTAATCAATAATCATTTTTTTAATTTACTTTAATTCTATAGTATTAAATAAACTTATTCTGAAGAGCAATTTTATTATCTTCAATTTATTGTTTAAAATTAACAATTTTTTTTAAATATTCAATTGTTTTTGTAAAATATAATTTCCAGTTTAAATTTTTCTATTTCTAGATGGTACTTGTCGGTTTCCGCTTTACATTTTTTCATTTCCGCTTCATGTTTCTCCTTTTCCATAATGTGCTGCTCTTCTCTTCTTTTGGATTCTTCATTGAAGAATTTAACTTGTGCAGACATTACCTCTTTTTTTTTTCGGATAGTTCAGTGCTTTTGTCGCTTTTGTCAGAGGACATGCTATATGATGTCCTTTTTCTTCCCTACAAATTGTAATATATGTACAAATAAATAAAATATATTTTATAAACTGAAAGGCAACTTCCACACCTAATAAAAATTTTACTCGAATGTTTGTAGCGCAGTTAATGTTACGATATCTAACATAACATACTCAAACTCTCGCGTTAAATTCTGGGTGTGGATATACCATAAGACTTACACGTTGAAGTTTGGTCACTTTTTTAAGGCAACTGTTGCCGTCGGCCTTTTCTTCAATTTCTCTTATTACGTCCATTTGATCAGCCCATCCCAAAGGTACACTTGGACCTATAAAGTTATAAATGTAAGCTGTCTCTACGACTACTATTACCAGCATACCTGCTATCTGATCGTCTGCGACTGTTGTCGCAACACTGATATTTTTTTCCTGCAATTTTAACGTTTTCGTTGTGGGAGTTCTCAAAAGGGCTGGACTCCATTCTGTCCAATCTGTGGGCTAAAATTGATGGAATATTATCAATGATAAAAATTGGTGAATAATGTAACAATATTATTTACATCATCTTCGACCACCACTATCATGGGCACCTCATCCTCAGGTAGATTTTTTTTTGCTATAAATAATAAAAGAAAATTAATAAACAAATATACAACATGAATTACTACTAACGGAGATTATTCGAATCAAAATTACTGTCGCTTCCTCTTGCACTGACTCCAATCAGCCCTAAAATTCTCTCCGTCACTGAATTTAATTTCAATTTGCCGCTGCCTCCACCTGTTTTGTAGGTAGAGTTTTTGAGTGCAGCATACTCCTTCCTACATCTCTTTTTTAGGGAATCCCATTTGCTTCGTAAATTTTTAACAGTACGTCCAGTCCCGGTTTGAGCATTAAAACATAGCTCTATGTTGCCCCATGCCTTGTCTTTTTGTGCACAGGACACTGCATCCGTTACTTTATTTTCTACAAAAACACAATGAGAATATTCAATTATGTGTGCCTACTGTTTCTGGTCACAACTGTTTAATTATAAAGTAATTAGAAACTTACCGATGAGATCCTTGTACTTCTGTACCAAATCAATTAACAACTATATGTGCTAACAAATATTAAATATATAAAATAATTTTAAAAAATAACCTAATTACCTATCACCTAACAAATATTGAATATATATAAACAAATTAAAAAAAATAACCTAAATACCTATCACCTAACAAATATTGAATATATATAAACAAATTAAAAATAAATTACCTAAATACCTGTCACCTAACGAATTAAATATATAAAATAATGAAAAAAATAACCTAAATATCTAACCTAACAAATATTAAATATATAAAATAATGAAAAAATTACCTAAATATCTAGCGGCTAACAAATATTAAATATATAAAATAATTAAAAAATAACCTAAATATCTATCACCTAATATATATCAAATATTAAAAAAAAATAAAAACACACACTCAACTACAGCAGTGAATACAGGCAGTAAACTCTCACACAAAACGTACATTGCTGAATATTGCAGGAATCCCGCCAAAACTAACAAAACCGGAAATATAATTGCGCATGCGAAATGTTATGTTTCGCTACCAACCTGACCCATTGAATGTCTTATTCCAAGTACAGCTATTCCAACGCAGGCGTGCGATTGTAAAACGGGTTCGTTACTTGTCCTTCGAACAAGCGTTATCCCGGAACAGTTGTTCCAGGTATAATAAAATGACTTGTAAAACCGGGCCTTAGACAATGAATTGGAATCCCACCAATAGAAATGCACACCATGTACAGCGCTTCACTCCTCAGTTGTACCAACTATTAGAAACAAAAGTAACTACATTTCTTCTCAGTGGTGCGTTGTTTTGATAAAGAATAACCTAAGGTAAAAATTCTATCTTTTACAAATATCATAGACATCACCACTCTTATAGTAATCTGAATTATTGAGTTAGTATTAGCAATGGGCATTGCATTTATTTTAATCGATATTAAACAATTTGTACATCTTGTATAGTGATAAAAACGTATAGAAATTTCCTAACCTCATTTTGTTTTCATTGTAGACCTATTTACGATGGCAAAGTCAAAGAATCACACGGCGCATAACCAAAGTAAGTTTAATACTATGTTGCATCTTTTAGCAAATGACATATATTTTTTAGACCGCAAGGACCATCGTAATGGAATCAAGAAACCCAAGCGTTTCAGGCATGAATCTACTTTAGGGGTAAGTCGGCTCTAGATTGAAGCTGTCTCCACAACCCAGTTGAGTACTTGGCCTTTCATATGAAAAATACTCGCTTAGGTTACTAGTTGACATTCCACAACTATTTTGTACATAGCACAGTGAAGTTTAAGTGTAATATACGAAAGCACCCTCAAACAAACTACCATGGAAGAGGCTACTGTGATTATACAGACATCAGAATCTCTTCAATTTTGCTGGGCACAAATGAAAGAGGGCTAACTGCGGCAAATCACATTTTGTTGAATTGCAATACTTTTCAATGACATCCAGCTTTATCAATTTAAAAGATAAGCGGGTTATCTTGTAGAATCGGTCACCTGCACGCGCATCACGCGATTAAATTGGAAAGGCGAAGTTAGGTTAGATGGGTTAGTTTAAAGTTTATACAGTTGATTCTGCTTAATTGGGACACATCGGGACCAGGCCATTTTGGCCCAATAAAGCGCTGCCCTAATTAAGCGAATTTCAAATAAAATTAAACAATGCGTTTTTTTTTCATTTTTCTTCTTAACCGTGCCCGTTTATAAGAAAATAGGTAGACATGCATTTTACGTCTCCTAATCCGGCGTATGCGTGTACGAATTTTTAGCGTGTGCACAGTTGTCACATCTACATTTGTAAATCTCCACCTGTAGATACCATGTGTTCGTGTTTTGGTTTAGTGCCTAAGTTAGGTAGATGGGTTAGTTTAAAGTTTATATATCGAACAATATAGGCCTAGTAAAGCAATTTGATCGATATATAAACTTTAAATTAACCTATCTAACCTTCATTAATACCTTAGGTATTGCCTTTGGTCGGTTGTGAATTTTATAATGCATTCAGTCGAGGTAAAATTTCTACATCTGGGGCCTGTAACACAAACACTACACTTGTTACAAGTCTACAAGTTACAGGCAATTCGCCTGTAGCTACAAGTTGTAATAAATTCTGTAACACAACAAAACTTCCTACAAGTGTAGGAACATGCGTTTTTTGCTCGACTTGTAGCTACAAGTCCCTTGACTTGTAATCAGTGGTTACAAGTCGCACAGCTCTCGGATTTAAGCCGCTCTACGATAAAATAAATAATCAATCGTCGCTTTAAAAATTATGTCGGTTATGGTCGTGTATATTGCATAAAAGAGGAAATTGGGGAGGAAAGTGTAAGGGATTACCATATCTATAAATTATATAATGTATTTATTGAATATAAAATGACGAAAATTTATTGATATTAATTTATATTATTGGATTAATTTAAAAACAATTTTCGATTTATGTAAAAAAAAGTTCCAAGTGCATATTATGGGAATGCGACATACATAAAGGTGGCCTAAATATCTCGGAAAACTCTGCAGCGGACAAAAAATTGAAATTGGTTCTTTCCCGAAAACGATATTCAATAGGATCATCCCCAATATCGGTTTCTGAGTCACTTGACCACATATTGACAACAAGCGGACAGACGTGTTTACACTCTTAAAGTCAATGCATTACTAACTAGTCAGGTTTCAGGATATGTAGAGAATACCCTACAACCGTAGTAAATTTCGTAACACAACGCCACAAGTGTAAATATTGTGTTTGAATATCGTTTTCGGAAAGAACAAATTTCAATTTTTTGTCCGCAGCAGAGTTTATCGAGAGATTTAGGTCACCTTTATTTGTGTTCGCGTCGCATTCCCATAATATGCACTTGGAACTTTTTTACGTGAATCTATAATTGTTTTAAAATTAATCCAATAAAATAAATTAATATCAATCAATTTACGTCAATTTATATTTAATTAATACATTATATAAATTATAGATATGATAATCCCTCATACATCGACATAATTTTTAAAGCGACGATTGAATATTTATTTTATCCTAGAGCGGCTTAAATCCGAGAGCTGTGCGACTTGTAACCACTGATTACAACTCAAGGGACTTGTAGCTACAACTCCAGCAAAAAACGCTCGTTCCTACACTGTTCCTACACTTGTAGGAAGTTTTGTTGTGTTACAGAATTTATTACAACTTGTAGCTACAGGCGAATTGCCTGTAGCATGTAGACTTGTAACAAGTGTAGTGTTTGTGTTACAGGCCCCTGGTAGCATCGCAAAACACATATGACCACAGCATACGACGGTCGATCGAGATTCAGCGACGCATGCAAAAATAATAATATATTCTAAACTAAAATCCTGCACTTTCCGTCGCCTAATTTTGAGCGACCATCATATGACTTTTGGCAATGTTGTCAAATGTGGAAATGTTACCTCGACTGAATGCATTATAAAATTCACAACTGACCTATAACTTTAAATAAGATAAATAAAATCAACAATATTATTAGAGGTGGTACAAGTGAAGTGTTTACACAATAAAATATGAGGTTATCTTGTAGAACGTGAATAAATTAGAAAGGCAATGCCCAAGTTAAGGTTAGATGGATTTGTTTAAAAGTTAAATATCGAACAAATAACTTTACTAGGCCTGTAGTGGCCCATATTGTTCGATATATAAACTTTAAACTAACCCATCTAACTTAACTTAGGCATTGCTTTTCCAACTTTTCGCGTGATGCACATCTACAGATGGAGATTTACGCAGAGGAGCATCTTGCCTACGGCTTCTCAGGTTTCAACACACAGATTCACGCATTATCAGATTTATTGTAATTATTGTTGTCAATACCTAACTTATTTTAGATGGGTTACTTTTAAGGTAATATATAAAAAAAAATTACTGCTCACAGTTACGTATTTAAGCATGTTGTAGAAAGTTCTTGATAATTTTATAAATAGGAACTTGTATATCATCATTTCCTGCATTGCTTACAATTTAGGGAAGTTTTAAAGGTTTGATCCCACAACACCAACGCAAATGTGTATAGGGTTGATTTTTATAACTCGCCAATGGTCAGTAACAAACCGTATTGCTTGCAATAGGGAAATTTTTGCCGTAATCTCTCAGGCTGTGGAATTTATTAAAGTTTCATCAACAGATTCTAGTATGTAATTAATCAATTTTTGCGTTTTACTGTCCCAATTAAGCGGAATATTGTCCCAATTAAGCGCCGTAATTTACTGTTAGTTCCTTAGTTTGGTTTCAGTTCCTTGAGATTTGGCCCAAATAAGCGGCTGCCCCAATTAAGTGGAATCGTCTGTATTGAACATATTACTTTTCCAGGCCTATATTGTCCAATATATAAACTTTAAAGTAACCTATCTAACCTAACTTAGGCATTACATTTCCAATTTATTGATACGTGTGGCCGACCGATTCTAAAAGATAACCGATAAGTGGACAAATATGTTGCCGAACATTGCTGAAATTTGTAGTAGGACACACTTTGTGAAGTTTTTATTGGTTTAGTTTAAATATCTCGATGTTCATTTAAATGTTAATGAGGGTACTGTCCCGTGTATTTGGGGGTGACTGCTTACATTGAGCACGTCTAGCGAACGCAACTGTTGAGTAGGTAACTGACAGCGGTTCGCTAAACGTCAGCTGCTGTTAAATTTACTACGTAATTTTTGTATGCTGTTCGTGAACAGCGGTGTTATCTAACCTCAAATTATACGTGTTACATACAAGCAACATAACCTCAATAACTGGAGTTATACATTTAGCAGTTTTACTTGTGTATCGTGTAGCGAACTTGCCACAGTTGACGTTATGACAAGTAATCAGAATGAGTGCTAAATATTCCATTCCTAAATATAAGTATATCGTTTAGGTTTCTCATATTAAGGTTTTTTCTTTAGTGTTTGCTGTAGAAGCAATGTACCATACACATACATATATAATCCATCCCTCTTTTACCCATTGGGTGTCAAGGTTTTGTCCTGTTATCCATTTGTACTGTCATTCACCCACTTCCGCCATTCACTTCTGTCCGCACTTTTAGTCTTTGCCTCCTTAAAATTTATGCCATTGGTTTTTAAAATTTCACATATTGTTTCATTCCATGTTTTTGCAGGTCTACCTCTCCCTCTTTTTCCAACCGGTCTTGCTTCCCATATTCTTTTTGCGAGTCTTGTTTCCATCATTCTGTTAAGGTGCCCCAACCATCTCAGTTTATTTCCCTCTATTTTCTTCTTTATCGGTGCTACCCCTAGATTCTTCCTAATATCTGTGTTTCTGATTTTGTCCAGCATTGAAATACCCTCCGTTCTTCTCAGATATTTCATTTCGGCTGCTTGTAGTCTGCTCTCTTGTCTTTTATTTGTGACCCACGTTTCACTTCCATAATGTGAGTGTTGGAATATATATTGCGTCAAACACCACTATTTTCGTTTTCTTCGATACTTCCTTGTTGTTTAGGAACTGAGTTCTTAGGCTATGGAACACTTTCGCGGCTGTTGTTATCTATTATTAATTTCACCTTCCAAACTACCGCTCTCTTCTACAATCGCTCCTAGGTACTTGTATTGCGATACTTGCTCGATTTCTGTGCCTTCGATTTTTATTTTTAAATGACTTTCCCTCTTCTCTCTAAAGGGTTAAAGGGGGCTAGTTGTTTCTCCAGAATATTTATATTGTGTTGTAGATCCCTTTCATTCTCTGCAAATATCACCATGTCGTCTGCAAATGCGCATATGTTGGCGCTCACTATCTGCATGTTTTTGTACCCCACACAAAGTTTCCTCATCTCAGGTACTGATTTTTTGATAACTTCATCAACCCTCCCTGTCTAACTCCTTCGTTTGTGGTAAATATTTCCGATGTCATGTTTCTTGTTCTCACATAGTTTTGATTCTTATGGTAGATACTTCTTACAGCTTCTTTTAATTCTTCTCCTATTCCCAGTTTTTCAGCAATGTACCATATGTTCATATAAAAGGTTCATTAGGGGTGGCTGTGGAAACTTAAACATATGTCCTTGACTTGATTCACATTCATAAAATTCAAATCAAATGTATTTGACCGGTCTGTCAATGTGCAAAATATGGCAAAACTGTTGGCTTGTTCCGGAAAACTGGCAGCATAGGTCGAAAAGGGAAGCTGCAGGTCCACAGCACATTACTGATATGCAAGAACGCTTGATAAATGAACCAACAAAATTGCGGCGACTTAGACGAGAGGTTAGTTTATCACTTGGCACTTGTCAAGAAAATTGAAAATCTGAAACGAGTCACCGACATACATTTCAATTTCCACAGCCACCCCTGATAGACTTTTTTATGATCATATGGTACTTCCTTGATTCTTGTTTGTAATATTTATTTATAATTTATTTTTGCTATAATTTATATTTGCTGTAATTTATAATTTATAGCTAATATAAATTATAAAAAAAATATTACAAACAAGAATTAAGGAAGTACATTGTTTCTACCCCAAATACTAAATATATGTGTATTGCAGCATATTTTAGCTGAATGATTTTTTTTCTCTTGATATATGTGAAATAGTATACACCAAGGTTGTCAAGTATCCTATTATAGCCGAGGTCTTTTGTAATGCGAGGCGCGTAGGGCTGAGGGATATTTGACCTGAAGCTATAATAGTATTCACTATTGTCACAACCGAGTATTCTTTGTGTCTCAGTGACTACCAGACATAGCAAAATTAACATTG
Organism: Othius punctulatus; assembly: GCA_951805005.1. Classification (NCBI taxonomy): domain Eukaryota; kingdom Metazoa; phylum Arthropoda; class Insecta; order Coleoptera; family Staphylinidae; genus Othius; species Othius punctulatus. The sequence goes on from OX638139.1 coordinate 76,829,645, forward strand.
GGAAATTATATGAGCTATATATTCTTTCTGAGTGGACATAACAAAATATTTAAAACAAACAGAAATTTACTTCTGTCAAATAATTTTCATATTACATAATTATTTAAAGGAATATTGATAATTAAAGTGGTTCTATTGAGTCAGCAAATTCTAAAAATAACAGCAATCTGACAGTAATGTAATAGTTATTTACGAAATCAGTTGTGAAACATGCGATATTGTTTGACGAGTGTAATATTTGCCAAAACAAGCGAAGCGAGCTTTGCAAATTACACGAGTCAAACAATATCGCATATTTCATAACATGTTACGGGTAAATGTCAGGTATTGGGAGAATTTGTAAAATGTATTTCGAAAACAAAAATTTGTTTTTTCTAAAATAAAATAAGTTGCATATTGTACTTACGTACATATTGTATGCATATCTATTGTTAGCAGCGATCAAAATTTAAAAACCTTCCAGTATTTCTATAATTAAAGAAGTCATTTCAGTAATGTACAATGTCATTTCGGTAATGCGTAATATCATTTCGGTAATGCATAGTGTCATTTCGGTAATGTACGTTATTTTGTTTAAAAGCCTATATTAATACGAAAAATGAGAGATAAAGGTCTTTCAGCGAATCTTGCAGCAGTCTTTTCTGCTTTTTGACCTTATTTCTGGTTTCTTTTCTTTCTTTCATACTGTGTTAATTGAACACTGCCGTGGAACTTTTTATGCATTTTGTAGCTAGTTAGTGTCTTTGCTTCACCAATAAGACGACATTTCTTCAAAATATTACCACTAACTACTTTTCTTAGTATTTGTTTCTCCTTTTCATTATTTATTTAACTTATATTAGTCTCGAGCTGGTGTACCAATACTTGACCAAACAATAATCGTATTTTAACTTCAGCTGGTATTTTATAGCCTCTTTTCTCCGTTTTCCCTCTAAAGCAGCTTCAGACATTTTCTGCCGAAATTTTTTAACTCTTGCTTTATTTTGCAGTTTTTTACGTGCATTTCTATATTTTCTAACTTTTTTCACTTTTTCCATTTTCAATTTTAACCCGCTGTAACAACATTTAAAGGAAAACCATCAGAAAATTAAAATCTGTCATTTCGGTAATGAATACGTCATTGCGGAAATGTGGAATCATTACCGAAATGACCATTACCGAAATGACAATCTATAGAAAAATGAACCAGACCACTTTCTATTACGATAATATTTGGGAATAAAAGTGAGGTAATGTTCAGGCTTATAAAGCATGTTTTATCACTACATTAGTTTTTCTTTATTCAACAGGAGCTAATCATATAGAGCATTACCGAAATGACGTATATTAAACATACGGTATCAAAATGTAACATTAACTACGTTATTGACGTCAAAATACGGAAAAATAAAAGAACTTACCAATCAAACAGTGGTGTGCCGTCGATGATGTTAACTACTGAGCCTTTCATTGGCGCATCCAAGTTGTGGTTTATAAGGTAGCCACCTGACAGCTCGGCATTACCGAAATGACACAAAAGTGGTGGACAAAGTATAGCATTTAATTAATGCAACTTTATAATTAATCACGGACATTTATACACATGTTTTAATTAGTAGGATTGTTCTACTTTAGAAAAATAGCAATATTAAGGTAGCTAATGTTCACGTGTAGAAGAAAATAAATAATATTACATAATGAATGAGGTTTGGGACACCTTCCCAAATGGTATTATGGCAATTTCATTTTGCGCTATGTCTAGAGAAAGTCCAAAATTTGTGTGATTACATTTATCACTACATTCATGTGCAAAAGTAACATGTTTGAGCAAACTTTGCATTGATTATTTGCAGAAATTGTTCCTATTTTTATCACAGCATAGCATGGGACCTAAATTCTTCCAATACCTGACACTTACCCTTACGTACAAAATTGTGTATTTAATTCCATCAGAATTATTTCATTAACTATTTGAATAAGAACTTTCCTTACTACATCACAGAATCAGATCAGCTTATACCTATTGTTTCTGTGGAAACATGATTGCACTGGCATAAACAAATTTGTCAAGAAACTAAAATAATTCACAAATTTAATAATAATGCCAAAAAATGTCCTCAAATAGCGATTCAGAACTAACTTATGATGTTAAAGACTACCAGAAAAATCCAGAAATTGATACGCTGTAACCTACAAGTTATGTAATGTCTTTACATAACTACATTACATAACTGTGTGCATGACAGTTGTGAAAAATATAACGTTTCATAACGACAGAAATTGTTGTAATATTTGACTTTTCAAAACAGAATTAAATAAATTTGATTATTTCAACTACTGTTTCATTTGTGCCAATGACATTTTTAGATACAGACACAGCAATAGATGATCTTTACTTAATTCGTCAATGTTAATTTTGCTATGCCTGGTAGTCACTGATACACACCGTATGCTATTTTTTCACTAATAGATCAATTACAATCATTTAAAAACGTGTCATCTCATCAATCAAAATTTGACTTTGACGTTTTCAACGAATATAGTGAAAATGTATACTAAACAAGAAATAAGCTATGGCGTACAGAATATGAGAGGTACCCGAGAACTGCAAAAAGAAGATAACTTGACCAGCTACACATGGGCCAACAACATCTGTATACACATTAATGTTAGTCAGTTAAAATCGTTCGAATATAAGGTCCTTCTAACAACGCCCTGGGTTTAATAAACGTATTAAATCCATTGCGTATTTTATTTAAAATTCTGACATTGATATTATTTTTTACCTTGGTAAAAAATGAAAAAAATATTAACCACTAATCATAAAAATCAACTTCACAGTGCTTTGATACATGATATAATGATGTGCTGTGTGACTAGTAGTGAAAAAAATAGTATAGTAAATTGTATTATTTAACAAGCATATAATGTAGGCTTTAATTCACACTCAAATGATAATATAAAATTCATCCTCGTGAATTATAGCCATTATGTGTGAGTCGAATATGATGTTTAATCCATGATTTTTTAAATATAACCGTTCTTATTAACAAATACATTATAAAGTCATAATACAACCGCTGTTGTATAATGAATGTAGTTTATGAGCCATAGATAAAAATAGTTTTTTATACAACTGACATTAAAATTTACACTTTTAGTTCCCAATTAAAAAATGAAGTTTATAACTGAACAAGTAGAAAAATAAGGATTTTTTGGTAATTCATTATTTATTTATTTGTATACAGTGCGAGTTTTTTTTTTAAGCATTGGGCTCTCGAAAACCATAAAACATGGAGATTCGGTTAAATGCGGAAAGAGTTGTCATTTTAAGACCTTATGCAAGATTAGCGTTGCGCTAACTCGAATACATGTATTCGCTCAACTCGAGTTGTTCATGTATTGGAATAACTCGATTTATTTATAGCGGTCACTCGAGTTGGACTCGCATTCATCTTCATCGCATGCGGGGGCGGCGATTCGATGAACTGAGCAGCGTAGCATTTTTTATCTATGGTTTTTTTTTAAAAAAGGCATAATTTAGTGGAATTAAATTTAAATAAGGCATTTGTTAATTTGAAACATAATTAATAGTATTCATAACATATTTTAAAATGAACATATATTAGAGAGCGTTTATAGCAGTCTCGTTATAATAGAATAAATATGTAACAAAAATAATAAGTCCGATTGACCCAAGAGTATTCTTGAATAACATGAACGAGGCTCGACTCAGAAATCCAGTAAACAAATGCTGCTGACAGCAGTGGCGAGAAAAGAACAGCGACAGCTGTTCCTCGAATAATCATTCTATACTCGAATAATCATTCGAGTTGGAATATTTACGAGTTACAAGTTCTCGAGTCGTAGGACTACTCGACTAGGCACAATGATATGCAAGATATACTTTTGATTTTTGAAAAAAACAAACATAGTTTTTGAGTTATAATACACATATATATATTTTTTTAATACCAGTCATAGTTGTCTTTTACATTATTAAAAAGGACAATTATTTCTCTTTGTAACGATACAAGGTTTGCTATATTTACTTTAATTAATAAATGAGATACAGGAATTTTTGTTGTAGAATTTGAATAGAATTTGGTATAATTAGAATAGAAAAATTAGTAGAATGCTCGTAGTAAGAGGAAAAATACAGGTTTGTTTTTGCTACTCTCAATAATACAAATAGTCCTGTATCATGTTTATTTGTCAAAGGAAGTAATAATTTTCATAAAGTTAATTTTCGAAGATGACCCTTATTTATCAAAGTAAGTAGCAAAACCTTGTATCGCTATAAAGAGCAAAAATTTCCTTTTTAAAAATGTCGTAAGCCATAACATGACTGCCACAAAAAAAAAGTTTGTATTATAACTGAATAACTGAGGTTCTTTTTTCAAGAAACAAAAGCATATCTTGCATAAGCTCTTAAAACGACAACTCTTTCCCCATTTAGCCGAATCTCTATGTCTTATGGTTTCCAAGATACCAATGCTTAACATGAAAAAAACACCCTGTATATTGATATGCACATTATAATTAGAACAAGTACCGACATAATTTCACAATGTTGATGAATTCAATCTTTCAACTTTGCTGTCACTTGCTATCAACTTTTTTCAGTCTGCACCGTTCCATGAATTTGTTATATGCAAATACTGCTGTTGGGATTTCTTACGCAGCAGATCCAACATTGCGCTATTTGCGGTTTATTCAATGTCATCCACATCGGCTCAGTCATTTTTATTGCAGTCATTGCAGTATCAATACAAGTATAAATGAATTATTATTTATTCATAAAAGTAGCCATATTCATAAAACTCCCGCTTTGTCAAAATGACATTTGGTTGACTATCATAAAAATCTCTAAATCAGCTCATGGTAACTCAACATTTGATGTTGGTAACGATTTAATTTGAAGTTTAAAACTTTTGTTTCATTGTTAATCTGTCACTTGGACAAATGTGTTAACGGTTCCCATATGCATGAGCGATGGACAATAATAATCCTTGATAATTAGGATGAAAAAAGAAAAAAACGTGCAAAGTTGGAGGCCTTCTTCTTTGGGGCGCAAACTATCAAACGCAGCTCTGCCGCTGTCACACAGTGAACAATTAGCGTTTGCCTTTTATTTTAGCCGTTTAGACTGAAACGGATGGTGAACATCAACAGCACCTAACCTTATTTCAAAAGTTTGACACAAATGCAGTCAGATAAATTAGTGGGTAATTTATAGTTACCAAGTACAGTCCAAAAAGTACTTGTCTTTTGGAGCTTTGTCTCAAGTAACGTGGTTAGTTATCGAAAGCATTATAAACTCTGGCTCTGGTGAATACATGGAGGTAGTTATTATATTGTAATCAATTGTAGATGGATGCCAAATTTTTGAAGAACCAGAAGTTCTCAAAGAAGCACAACCTGAAGCCCGCCCAACAGTTGAAACGTGCTGCGCAGAGGACAGCCGAAAAAGCATCCAAAACGAAGAAATAGGATGTAATCTATTTAGATTAATAAAACTTTTCTAAGTTATTTTATTTGATTTATGAATGTGTTTTATTTTATTAGTGTGCAGATGCGACATCACACAAGTGAAGCTAGTATTGGTGTGCCCTTCCAGAGCACAAGGAACGGTTTGTTAGTGAATAATTGATGAACTTCTAACCGTTACTACAGTGATAGTTGTCAAAAGAGCATAATAATAATCAGAGAAGTGTAATTTATTTAGGCGAGTCCGAGAGTCACTGGTTTGGTTACAACTGGAGTAACCCTAAGATGTAGTGTCTTGCCATCAATATTATTGACGCCCTCTAGAGCCTTCGGTGTTTGCTCTGCTTTATTTGCCGTTGCGAATTGACTGCTCGCCCTTCATGCCATTACAGTCTTCATGCACTAAGAGGGAGATACCACTTCTTTACTCGACAGGTAACTTATGTGCCTCCTTCCACCAGGTTTAGTCCGCAGGCGAAGACAATTTTTCGGGGTATGGTTGATGCGTAAGTTGTGTAATCAGAATCTACAAAATATTTATAATGCACTTAATTCATTATATTATATTTAGAAATGACTTTGAACCGCCAGTTTGGCTGACAGGTTAGAACGCTTAGCTTGCACGAAGACCTGGGTTTGAGCCCCAGTACAGGTAGAACATTTATAGTGAGAAACTAGTGCAATTCGCCGTTGGGTGCTCATTAACGGTGCTCTAGAGAACGGGGGCGAATTTCTAGAGTAACGAGCCCTAACTGAATACACACACTTATACAAATCACACAGCAGTTGGTCGATAGCCAGTTAGGGATAGTTTCCCTAACAAATACGTACACTATTGACTTTAATTGTGGTTTTAAACATTGAAACTTTGTAATTTGTAATTCTTATCAGGCCTCATTTATGCAAACCACCTTGGAAGTCCAACTTTGAATCTAGTCATAAACCAATATAGCTCTCAACTTTATCTTGTGTCGAAAACTTTGTGTTATTTAGCAATACCTAATGTCAAAACGATGTGTAGGCAGTCCTGAAAAGAAGCTCCTTCCAGACGAGAATCGTAAGACTTTTTTATGAGGGTATGGCAAACAGTAGTGCAAGTACAAAAACTCGATTCTGAGAAAATGACACTCTAGATATTGCTCATATTATAATAATACATATTGCGCGTATAATATCTGAGAGCATCTGAGACAGACTTTGGTAAGGGAAATATTTTTTAATCTGAGCAAATGGAATATAGTTGTGCAACTCTGAGCTGAACCACTATGATTATCAGCCTCTCGTATGTAATTTAGTCCTGTGACAAATATAAATTTTGTGGTTTGTATTTATTAAAAAGTCTGATATAATCAGAATAAGTTAAACAAAATAGACTAAAGATTCAAATCTGGTAATCTATCCCAGTGTAAATCAGGCTTAGGCATAGATTGGTCTATGCAACCAGTACCAGGCCCGAGTAGTCTCTTTCATGTAAGAATATGGGAAGAATAGAATCGGAACACCTGCATGAATTTAAGAATTTTGTCTGTTACAGGTACAAGTGCAGTATTTTAAGATGCTGATCTTGCTAAGATCAAGCTTTATCAAGCTAAGATGACCTTAATTTGAAATATAAAGAATTTTTGTTAGATCTAGTACCCTTTTGAAGCATACTTCAAATCTAGTAATTTTTAAAATTTGGGACATGGATACCACTGTCCAAAGTACGACTTCTTCATTGAAACGAGCAGATTCCTGCGTATGCGTCCTTTGTGTCATATTTGATGATCTTCCAAACTGATAAAAACTAAGGATGGATGTCATGGGAATGCTCAAGCAAGACCAATGTAGTAGTTTTCTGTTTCTGTAGGTTCAATTTTAAATCCATACTGTCTGTGTGGGTACACAACACTGCAACCCTGTGAAGCTCTTGGCTTACTCTCGCAGTGTACGTTGGTTTACAGTGTTTATGGCATAACTCCATAGATTTGTTAGAGTGTAGTTAAACACTAAAGTTTTCATCATTAACAATTTAAGATAATAATTGCTAATTTCACATTTTCACTTTTATTGTTTCAAATTAGACGACTGAATGGAGTAGATCATCAGAAAGATTAATATTATTCCTTACATCTTTCATAAGAGTTGGTCTTTGGATCCCCTCATAATCCCCTCTCAAGACCTTTTTATGCTTAATAGTTTCCATAAACAGTGAAAATTAATATAATGCAAGTTGGCATAAGACGTTCACGTTCAAGGTGCTGTTAGCGCATGTGCCGGCGACTCTTATAAGAGCCAAACGTCTCCCATTTTTCTATGCTGACAAAAATAGCCCGCACGCCTGTGGTTGTAGGTTTGAAAGCGCGGCAGCGAACGTGTTAATCAAATATAAGTGGTTGTCAATAAAATGAAACATTTCAATACTTTCAATAGAAACAAAGAGCACGACGTTTGATTAAAAAATGAATAGTGTTGACACTAGAATTTGGTTTTAAAGTCATATTCAATCAAATCACAACAGTTCCAAAATTAGTATCTCAAAAAGATAAGAAAAATATTGGCCAGGTTGCCTCTATTCTTGTGTATCGAGCAGAAAATTGCCGTAACTACTTTGGAAGGCTGACCCTTAAATTGCACATCCTAACTAGTAGATGACTTCAGATGCTTCAACTGACATTTAATACATATTTAAAAAATAATTTCCATAGACACATTTGAACAATGAAAAATCATCCGATGATTCAGGCTTAAAAATATTTATGAAGACATTAAAAAAAAAACATGAATAAAAATTTTCAAAAGAACATACAGTCTGTTTTATATAAAAGGCCCAAGACTATAGCGACTTGAATTATTATGTAATCACCAACAAACATATATATTATTAAAAGGGACACTCTTAGCTACAAGTTGGCACAGAAAACACACACATCAGAAAAATTATAACGAGCCATTTAAAAAATTTGTTGTGGACATCACAACAAATAAATGAAGGTCTTTAAAACAATCCTGTTTTCGCCAATTTGTAGCTAAGAGTGTTGCATTTAATAATATATCTTGATGTTAAATAACAATTGAAGGCGCTATAGTCGTGGGCCCTTTTTGTAGTAAAAGACTACACACAAGTATACACACACTTTATAATCAAAATAGTATAAAAAAGTATAAGTTAAGATGGGGTTGTATCAGACATTAAAACAAAATCCTCAATTTTCTTATTGTTATTCCCCAGTTTCCTGAATTTCGTAGTGGAAATATATGAACTTGACTTCGGTCGTTTCAAGCTTGTATTCTGCTTTGTTGGACTGGGAAAGGTATCTATTTTACTGTGGCCACCTAATCCGTTGTAACTAACGTCTTGACTCACGGCCCTGCCGTTATTGAATTTGCCACTGTGATGGTTATTGTATAACGTATATGTGTTTACAGAACCCCCTGGTTTAATGGCTCCATTATTTGTCACCGAAAATTTTGCATTTAGAAGACTAGGAAACCCATAGCTGCTTGATATAACTTGCAGATAGGGTGAATCGGATTCCACAATTTCTTTCACTCTATCGCCCTGAAATTAATTTGAACAATAAATTTTGTTATGCAATTGTCATGAATTTTCAGTTACCACAGTTGGAGAGTTACAATCCAAATCTAGCATGCCTTCATTCATATCTGGTTGGTGAGGTGCAGGACTTTCGTTGATTATTCTTCTTATAGATGTATTTGGTGTCCTAGTTTGACCATCGTTTAGTAATAACTGCGATTCTAATGATGATATCCTTCTTTTCAAGTGTTTTCGTTGTACGCCACAGTTTATGTGAGCTTCCACATCCACTCTGAAAGTTAATAGAGAGCTTGGAAGTTATTAATGTGCTATCCAGATTTAATCTAGTGATGGTGAATTGAATTTTCTTTAATCTATTCTACACCGAAATTTGATGGTGTTAGAAGAATTGGTCTATAAAAGGTTTGGTTGTGTATTTTCGTTAACTTTAGAGCTACAAAACTACTGCTAGGTATAAATTATTTTAAAAATTGTTAAAACTCTTACTCAATAAAATCCAAAAATATTACCGTAAGTTTTCATTTTCCTGTTTAAGTTCGTCACGCTCCTTTTTATAAATACTCGTTTCATTTTGCAATTGAAATAACTTATTCTCTATTTGTCGTTTTTTTCTGTCAGTCTCGATCAACTCCCTATAATTGTACAATTTTTCACATGATTATAGTCAAATTTCACACTATATTTAATATACTTCTTTAAGGAACTGACTAATAAACCTAACGATTCTGGATCCCTATTGTGCCTTAACATTTCGTGAACTTGATCTCTTGTACCATTTAGAACGAGCTGTAAATTCTCCATGTTTCTTAAGCGATCTTTTAATTTTTGGACCTCCTCGCTCATTCTTTCACCTTCCTTCGATTTTTGCTTAAAATATTGAATTTGTTCTTTAAAAGCATGCATTGCAGACTCTGTGACCCTTGATTTGCTTTCAAGAGTTTTAACTTCATCCCTAAAATTGATTAGAACTTTTGTAATAATATTTATCTTAAAATATGCAACTCCATACCGTAGTATAATACCCACTCACGATTAACTTTTAGTAAAGTAGTGATGCGCTCACCCCAACAAGAAAACTTTTTTTTTTTGTAAAGTAAGCCATTATATAGACTGTTCATTATTGTTTGAAAAGCATTGAATGTGAAGCGTTGCTTTTTATCTCACAATGTTGGTACCCTTACTTGCAATTTGATTTATATATTGAATTATTGGCATGCATCATCTGGTCAAAAATGCTTTTCACAGAGCTACACAACAAGTTTATCATTGAAGAGTATTTTCGGAATGGCACACACGACGAAGACGGAAATTGGAATTGTTTCTATCAAAATTGTGAAGAACAATTTCACGGGCAGCTTCTTGATCTCGAGTTCAGTCACATTTACTTTGTGGAACAGGCTCTCCGCTTAGTCAAAAGAGTCTGAACAAATAGCTCCGACGTTTATCTGCACGGTCAAATTTATTTCTCGGTACATATCAGAAAAAAACAATGAATGGAGAGTTAAAATGAATCATGAATTAGACCTCCTAATCAGAGGTGTAAATATAGTACGCTTCACAAAAGCCCAAAGTTGATGTGGTTCGGGCATGTGATGAGGATGGAAAAGTCGAGGCTATGCCGACAGCTCTCAGACTGGGAACCTGCCGAAGCACATAGTAGAGGTAGACCTCTACAGGTCTACAGAGATGTTATGAATGACCTTCGCATAATTTAGTCCTGGAAGAGGCTGGTGGACGAGCCCAAGCCCACAGAGGGTTGTAGTGCCACAGCATGAATGAACATCAGAAGGTTTATAAAACAATTTTTACATTTTCAACTCTATAAAGTAACTGCGATTGAACAATTGCTGTGTCCTGCTCCTCGTTGAGTGCAGTATTGTAATTGGTTTAACGAGTTTTTAATCAATGAAGTTTTGTTAGACCAAACGTCGCTAGTGACTATACACCAATCCTTATTGGCTATGTGAAATCGTAAAACCTGAGACTGTAAACTGCATAAAATCCACATGTTTTTGTTGAGGCTCTGTTACATTCTTAGAAGGTTGGGGTACGGCTGGCATTGTCCCGAAGGAGACATTGGCCATTGACATATGGCCCTATTATTTATATCATAATATTAGCACTGTTAATTATCAAGAATTGCTCTTGAACCCGTTTAGCAAACAGCTCCGCTCGGGCTGCAATTTACGAATAAGTGTTGCTTTGGCTATTTTCCACAAGTTTTCTCTACGATTGGAAAGTAAATTACAATTTATAAATACAATCTTCCATATTCAGTAGATAGTCAAACAAAATGTCAACATATAGACACATACCTGTCAGTCAGTTGTATTTATACAGGGTGATTCAAAAGGACTGCATCATCACTCGGGTGGTACGTAGTTCCAATTAGTTGTTCTCAAAAATGCATACACAAATTTTCTAGAAACTTTTTTTAAATGTAGGCCCTGAGTGACATAGTGATATTTGTATTAATGAGAGATAATAACATACAGGCATGTAACATTTTCTTTGTTAATTATTCCTTGGAATGATTAAGTAATTAAGAAGGAAAAACTTTTAGAAAGATAGTAAAAATTTGATAAATGCAACAGGCCTGATCCTATTTATAAAAAAATATTTACGTTTAAAGAGTATTGCTATTATTGAATTGATTATAATATTTTAACGCAAAGTAAAATTTGCAGATGCTAATACATGTAGAAAGAAAGGTAAAACATGCCATACCGGGTGTAAAATTGGTATAGTATGCATAGGAATTTAACAGTCATTGGAACTACCGCGGTAGAAGTACCGCGGTACTTTTTTGACTACCGATTACCGTACCGCGGTACTTTTTTTCTCAAAATCTACCGCAAATGTTCAGTACGGTAGGGGTAGTTTTTTCGAAATGTTTCCGTTTTCGAAGATATTTCTCAGGAAAATAATGTGATTATCTTATGCAGATAAGATACCTAGAAGCCCAAAGTGCAATAAATAGCTGGGACACCCTGTATAGGTACCTATGTATATTTATTGTGATATTTGTTACAGTAAAAAACATGACCCTTTAAAAAAAAAAAGTAAATACGAAGATCGAATGTTGCAAACAACGTCCCTATGATATAGTTAAGATAAAATAGATTAAGAGATCAAATTAATTAAAAGAAATGGCAAAAAAATCGTGTGTTGTTTCCGTTTTCGAAGATATTTCTCAGGAAAATAATGTGATTATCTTATGCAGATAAGATACCTAGAAGCCCAAAGTGCAATAAATAGCTGGGACACCCTGTATAGGTACCTATGTATATTTATTGTGATATTTGTTACAGTAAAAACATGACCCTTTCAAAAAAAAAAGTAAATACGAAGATCGAATGTTGCAAACAACGTCCCTATGATATAGTTAAGATAAAATAGATTAAGAGATCAAATTAATTAAAAGAAATGACAAAAAAATCGAATGAAAACTACCGCGAAACTACCGCTACCGATTTCGCGGTAACCGACTACCGCTACCGCGGTACTTCAATCACTCCAATCACTGGAATTTAACATGTAAACCCAACAACATTTATGCATTTTCCTGCTTCCCCAATTATTTTAGAGAAAAAGTACAAGAGTAAACAAAACCAGAAATCTACCTAATTACATTTACATTCACTATCGACGTGCTGCTGATGAAGAGAAAATGTGAAAATAAAATGGTGATAAATATTGTGCGTACAACAAAAATCGACGACGAAGTTGGCGTTGGCAATCTTGTGCTTTTATTTACTTTGTAAGGTTTGAAAATGTCACCAATCTTTACACTTTCTTGTAATTTTATTAATATTTAACCTTTTTATTCATACTTGATTGATTTTTCGTCATTTAAATAGGGATGGATTAGAAAATTATAACCACTTAACATTAGATCTGTCAAACGTCATAGGTTGCAGTTATGGAAAAAAATAATCAAACATAGTTGCTCTTATAGAGAGTTACTAATAGGGAATGTTGCATTTACAGGAGTTACATTTATCCAATTTTTAGCATATCAACATTTTCTAAAGAGATAAGGTCGGCAACAGAGTACAGAAAATGTGTTTTTCCACTCCCTGCATGGTAAGTACACTATTATAACATTGATTTAGTGGAAGTAAGTCCCACTTACCGATAAATCTTTGGTTACTATGAGCAACGGGAAGTAAGTATTCACTTACTTCCCTCAGGGAAGTAAGTAAAATAATTTCAATAGCGTTCTTTCTCTGGCACCAGTCTTTAAAACACTTTTGATAACACCCCTTCGACTTCTCCGGCAGTAGGAAGGAACAGGCAGCATCTGCAGCTTCTTCAATTGCATTTCTTGTTTATTTTTATTGGAATTCATTTTACAACTGAACGAATGCAATTTCTGACATTCAGACTTTGTTTGAAAAATAGTCTAGCAACCAAAGCCGTACTGACATTTTGTTCATGTTCAAATAAATCAAATAAATAAATCAAACACAAACAATTAAACCAACTTCAGGAGTGGAAAAACAGTTATAAGCAATTCGAGAGGTAAGTTTTGACCAGTCGAGGTCGAGTTTGTGCCCGAGCGATAGCGAGGGCTAGCAATAAACACCGAATAAACGATACTTACCTCTCTTAATGCTTAAATAACTATTTCACTATCACAACCTGGCATTTGACAAAATAAAAACTATAACTGGTGTAAAATTTTGAATGTCACGTTTTTTGCTGTTTCTCGACTAAGCATTCATTCTAATTCAAAATGTTTACTTTAAACAAATACTGAAATACTGTGATACGTACTTTCTCCTGAAGAATGTGGCAAAACGTAGGCATGCAAATAAATATGTTTTGCAAAGACTTGATCTATTTTTTATGTATGAGAGGAACAGGTCGAGTAGATGTTGTCCAAGAAATGGTATGTAGGCCAAACATAACTTGAAAACAAATGAAGATCGGATAACAACATGAGTTTTTTAAAATTATTTTCACGTGTACAATACACTCCTGGAGTTTGGTCCGTTCCTCTCGACTCACCCTGTATATACAGGGTGTACCAGAAATACGTGTGTTAATTTCAACATTGGTAGGACTCGTTATATAAAACATTTTTTCTATGTTTTTTTTCAAAATTTGCATGTTTTTTTAATATTTTTTTGCCCCTTAATTTTGACCGAACGAGCCGTTCTCAGGTACTGTCACTATAATTGTCAAGTGAAGTTTATTTCAAACTGCCAAATTTTTCTAATCATGAATTAACAGATATTGTGTTGGTATATGGCCGAGCTTTTGGAAATGCCGCAAAAGCCCGTAGATTGTACAGTGCACAATATCCTGAACGTGTTTTGCGTAAGAGGCAATGATGTACCTTTATGACACCGTTGCCATCACAACAAAAGATTTTATGGCTGCACACCTTTAACCATAGGCGGGTACGCGTTTTAGTAGATAAACTAGAACATATTTTAAATCAGTTTAACGTTGGTTTTTGAAAAAAAAAAACATATAGAAAAAATGTTTTATTTAACGAGTTCAACCAATGTTTAAAATTAACACACGTATTTCTGTTACACCCTGTATATATATATATATTACGTAACAGTTAGGGGGAATTATTAGTATGAGCATTGGCAACATTGTGACATTCAGTTTTGAAATTTCCAAAATAGTCATATGATGGTCAATATATCAAATATTGCCAGGAGCATCTGATGCCCGGTTGCATCAACGCGAGTTAAATATTAACTCGGGGTTATCTTAAAAAATGAGTTACACCTGATCTGAAATAAAACCTAAAATGCGAGTCATACGAACTTGGAGTAATTCACAAGTGACCTGTTTTATTTAACCGAGGGGTTTTGTTGCTATATATTACTCCACATCATGATTCGACTGATTCGAAACATCACTCTGACATAAATATAACTCTGGGTTATATATGGTAAAATAGTGGTACAGGGTAAAATTGCGTACATTACTTGAGTTGTAAGGCAATTACGCATTCGAGAAATTACGCACCTCGCCGCTGCATGACTCGGTACATCAAGTTTCTCTTTGTGCGTAATATGCTTCCTACAACTCTCGTTATGTAATATACTATTTGTAGCAAATTGTCAACCCAATTGCTTTATGAGATAAAAAGTATGTTATTCCATTAAAAAATAAATGAAATATTCTTACTTTAAGTGGGCTCTTAACTAATGACATTTTTGAATGAATAATTGTCAAAATTTTCAGCTGCAACATATATCAGTTAAAGAGGTAAATTTCGGGTACAATTCGAGATAAATATTCCGTTATCATATTTCTAAGAGAAATTGAAGCCATTTTTAATAACGTCTTTTTGAGGTCAAAATCTTAGAATTTATTTTTTATCTCAGAAAGAAAAAAAGAGGTATACAGGGTGAGTCAATAGGACGGGCAGTCTCGATTACACCTACACTGTTAATGGTATCGAAATGAACCAAAATACACTACAAACGGGATGCCAAAGTGCAGTTTGTAAAATTATTTTGTCATATACAGGGTGTTCCATTTTTGCAGGGCAGCCTTCGACCTAGTTTTTTTAAATGGTACCCCCGTATAAATTGACATATTTGAATTTGCCCTTTTCTGGGCATAAATCTGTTTAGTTTTTGCAATTCGGTTTTACCGTTCAGAAGTTGTTCACGTTTTTCTAAAAATTAATGTGTTTGCAGGCACTTATTAAAAAAAACGCAGGGCACTTAGTTTCTGGTATATCAAGTTGGGACTTTGCCTCAGCCTAAACAACTGACTGAGGTATCTTCTGGCGACAAGACCGCCTATCTGCATTGTGGCGTCACCTTGCTGTGACAAATAAATTTTGGTAAACTTTGAAGTGCCATAACTTGATTTTTTTAAATGGCACACCCTATATTTCAGTACTTAGTCCTATTCAGGGTCTCGGTTTATATATATTTTGCCCCTTATATTTTTTCCTTATTTTTAAGTTGATAGTTAAGAGATAATTCTGATTTTCATAAAAATTTACACAGATCTCATCGATATAAACTTAGCGAGCCATGAAAATCACTTAATTCTGTCATTCCAACGCCAAAGTGACATTTATTGTAAGATACGTTTTATTTTTCTTAGCGCATTTTCTTAATGAATTTTTCTCATCATGAAATAGTTGATATGGTTTATGTACACGCTGACAGCGCAAACCGTTGCTGGTGACTAGATTCTATTGAGGCATAACAAATCAATAGCAAAAACATTTGAATTAAACTATTTCATCATGCGAAAATTTCATGTTCACGACAAAAATTACAACGTGTCGTACAATAAATGTCACTTTGACGTTGATATGACAGAAACAATTGATATTCAATGCACGTTAAGTTTATATCGATGAGATCTGGGTTCATTTTTCAGAAAATCCAAATTATTTCTCAAACTATAAACTTTTAAGAAAAAATATAAGGGGCGAAACAGAAGTAAAATAAGATGCTCTATACGACGAAGTAATGAAATATAGGGTGTGCCATTTGAAAAAATCAAGTTATGGCCCTTCAAAGTTTACCAAAATTAATGTCACACAGCAAGTTGATGCCTCAACGCAATCAACGATCTTGCCGCCAGAAGATACCCCAGACAGATGTTTAGAATCTGGCAAAGTCCCAACCCGATATCCTAGAATACAAGCGATCTGCAATTTTTTTAATAAGTGCTTGTAAATGCATTAAATTTTAGAAAAACATAAACAACTTCTGAACGGTTAAAGCGAATTCCAAAAACTAAACGGATTTATAAACCCCAAAAGAGGGCAAATTCAAATATGTAAATTTATACATGGGGTGCCATTTAAAAAAACTAGGTCCAAGGTTGCCCTGCAAAAATTGAACACCCTGTATATGGCAAAATAAGTTTACAAACTGCACTTTAGCCTCTAGTTTGCAGTGCCGTTTGGTTCATTTCGATATCATTAACGGTGTAGGTGTAATCGAGTCTGCCCGCCCTATTGACTCACCCTGTATATAGGTACAAAGAAAAAAAAATGGAACACCCTGCAAATTGTTGCATATTTTAAAAGATATTTTAAGTATGAACAAAAAATTGTTAACATACTACTACTACAAAGTTAAAAATTAAAAATATACAAGTAATACACACTTAAACTTTCTGAGACTTCTGAGACATGATGAAACAATAAAGAGTTCCGAACGTGGACTTTTTTGGAACTCGTTGATCTTCTTTAATGGTATAGGGCTCAAAACGATTTCGGTACAACGTCTAGTGGCAGAAATAGAACTAGCGAAACAAGTATAAATCAGCTGTGAACGCGCGACAATTCCGCCACCTTAGCATTTACTTTGTTTTCAGCAGCGGCAGAAATAAGAACTAGCGAAACAAGTAGTTTTGCAGCGCCCCCATTGGTTAGTTTTGAGCCCAATTACACTTTAATAAAAAACCATTTAATACTAGGGCCCAAAAATGCGTAAAATACTGGTAACAATTCAGAACGATATTATTTTGTCAATTCATAATGTAATATTTCAAGATATTATATCTCAGTCGAATGGTAAATATATTTCTTTGATTGCAGACGAGACATCAGACTGCGGTCATCATAAGCAAATTCTGTTGTTACAATTTTTTTTTGTTATAGATTAACTCTCACTCAGACAACAAATAGATTTCTGTTTTTTTTTAAATTATTCTGTTTGTATATTCTTTTCTTGAAGGTACTTGTGTAAGACATGCAGTTTTGGAAATATATAGTTAAAAGCATTTGTAGTTCACTTAAAATATTAAAGACATTATCAACAACGAGATCGGCTTGTAGGATCGAGGCAGTTTCTGCAGTCAAAGAAAATTATGAAATTCTAGTAAAAGCACTTGAAGACATAATTGAGACTTGAAACTACCAAACACTCAGATGTTAAAATATAAGGCAAAGATTTAATCAGCGTAATTCGTTTGATTTCATAGTCTGTTTACATATTGTCACTCCAATTTTAACAATGATCCTTAAAGTAAGCAAAGCATTACAGATGGAAAATTGAAACCTATTAGGGGAGAGGTGGCATGAAAGAGACATTTTTGTTTTAAAGAGTCTAGTAAATAAATTAGGAAACAATTTGAACATTTCCAAATAGAATTGAAAACTAGAATTATTTCACTACTGAGAGAAAATATAATAATAAACCTTTTATTATTCTTAGTTGCATATTTTTTCGTTTTTAAAAAAGTGTATTTTGTCCCTTTCATCACTAGACTGTATTGAAAGGGACACAATAATTTAGGAAAGGGACAATGCGTAACAACAAGCAAAATCACCTTATACCTACTGCTATTTTACATTACATATATTAAATAACTAGTATACGTATTCGTAGACGATAAGTACGAGTACTGTTTAGTATCTATACTTTAAAATGACATTTTTAAAACTAAGTGGAAACCAGTCCTAAATTTCTTTTCTTAAAGATAATTCAATGAAATTACCACTTGCATATATGTTGTATGTGTAAGTGATTCAGTAGGAAATTCACTCAGAGTCTCAAAGTTTTAATCATATATCAAGTCAGAATCCGTATTTGATATACCCGTCCCTTTCATGACCATTTGCTTGTTGCCCTTTCATAAATATCACACACATATTAAAAACATAATTTCTAAAGCTATCATTTTATCTAAAAGGTACTGATTTTTCGTTCTCCAATAATTGAATATACGACTAATTATATACAATGACAAACTATTCAATAGACCATTTACAACATTTCACAAACCGCTTGGAGAGAATTACAAAAATTTTACTTTGGAGCACGAATAAAATCACAAGCATAATGCCACCGTCTATGAAATGATAGAAGCTTGTAGTTAGGTTCAAATGGGTGTGCATTGGTGTAGCCACACAACATAGATATTTTTGATGTAAAACAATAGATATATGCAACTATCTCAGGTAACCAGTTTAGATTCACTAATGTTATAAAATCATAAACGGCTAAGTTGATTTCACATTAGTGAATTTAAACTGGTTACCTGAGATAGTTGCATATATCTATCGTTTGACATCAATTCAAATTGACTCAGGATAGGATCCATTTCATTAATAAATACTTTTGTTTTAGGGAGATTTGTAATTGTCACGTAATTTGAATTGTCAATTTCATTGGCTCTTGGAGTTGATAGAAAATAAATAACCATACAATTACTTCTACTACCAAGTACAGTATTTTTGTAAACAAGTACATTAACATTGACGTATTATTGTTACAATCTCATTCTTCGTATTCCCGATGTTAGTATTTCATAACTAAATTATAATCGAAAGTTTATGTTTTATCTTGTTCAATAAACAAAAAATAGCAATGAATCTAATCACTCCTGTGACATGCGGTTTCTTAATTTTGGTTTTACTTGATCCATCTTAGAAAATGAACGTAAGAATAGCTTCATATTGTAGCACAAAGTATGAAAAATGCATCTGCATACTCGAGCATTCTAGTATATAATAGTCCTCCTAATGAAATAAAGCTTTGTTCTTGTCTTACTTTGAACATGACAATATTGTCATGTTCAAAGGAAGGCTAAAGCAGACATGGACAACAGAAAACTGCTTTAAAGTTATAAATAAATTATTTTATATTCTAAAATTTGTCAGAATAAATTAGCCTAGTAATCCACTCTTTTATATTGCCCAAATTACTTCGTTTAGGTATGGATTCATCATGTTTAATAAGTTTGCATTCTGCGATTAGTTCATCTTTATTTATTCCAAACTGTTTTTCAAGTAAATTAGATCAACGTCACAATTTAAATTCAGTAGTGCATCTACACACTCTATTATTTGACTCGTTTCTTGACTAAAACGTTTATCAATTCTAGAAATAAGAGAGTCTAGAAATGGGTACACGGAATTAATTTTAATATCATCTTTTTTGTTTTGAATTTCATGTTAATTTTTCTAGTTTTCGTCTATTTTATGGGAACCTTATCGGCGTCTTATTTTCGGAATTGTGATATTCTGTTTGACGCACATTTCCTCGACTTCATTGTAATTCTTTTAAAAAAAACTCGTGTCAGTTCTCAATGATTGCAAACTGATTTTAAAATTCAGACACAGTTTAATGCAAGTAATATATTAAAATTTTCCATCTGTGATGCTTTGCTTACTTTAAGGATCATTGTTAAAATAGGAGTAACAATATGTAAACAGACTATGAAATCGAACGATTTAAGCTGATGTAGTAAATTCCTACTGGGGAATTATGAAGGGGTCAAAAAATCTTATAACAACAGACATTTGCTCATGATGACCGCAGTCTGATGTCTCGTCTGCGACTAAAGAAATATATTTTTCATTCAACTCAGATGTAATATCTTGAACGATTACATTATGAATTTATTAAAAAAATCGCTTCGTATTCTAATACAAATAATAAAACCAATATATAACGCATTTTTGGGCCCCTGCGTTAAATGGTTTTTTAGTAAAGGGTCATACCCTGAAAGAGATCCACAAGTTCCAAAAAAAAGCCCATGTTAAGAACTTTCTATTGTTTCGTCATGTCCTCGAAAAGATCTTTCTCCTTTTGCTAAGCAAACTGTGATATCAACCAGTCTTCTCATTATTTCACGGTTGCGTAAACCGTGCTCCTGCTCCTGCTTTGTTAATAAAACCGCTTTTGATTCATCAAGTGCTGTGTCAATGCTCTAAATTTTGGAATCATTTTTCCACACAATAAAACTGTGACACTGAGACATTTAATGATTTTTGAACTTTTCTGTAGCATGCTTCCAGTTTTTAAAACCATTTTCTATGAAACATTTGCCCTCTCGCCACATTGATTTTTTGGAAACTCATTTAGAATTGGCTGGAATGGACCGTAATTAATACGAACTTCACTATCCATGGGATCTAGTGGAGACAGTACAACTGGGTCGTCATTGTGAACAACACTTTCTTGTGTTGGTCTACATGAATTTTTATTGTATCGATAGAACACTGCCTAAAATAGCGCTAGATGTGTGTGTAAAAAAAGGGGATTTGATTTAAATACTACTTTAGGCTCTTCTGGTTGGCATTTTAATTTAATATTACAATTGAATAAAAATTTATTATTATAGGTACATAACAAAAATTAAAAAACATACCTACATATTAAAGAAATAGGAGTAATTTTCAACTTTCTGTTCTATGATTCTTTATAAATATCTTTGATCATTAACTAACGTAGATCATAATTGGGTTTGACATTTAAAGAAATAGTTGTGATTAGATGTTTGCTATGAATTAGCCCTATAATTGTGTCCGTACCTAGCTTATACCTTTATTTAGTCTTTAAGGAATTTATTGTGGAAAATATTCTTTCAACATTGACACTTGAGTGAGTATACATTAGGGGGGCCATGCCCCCCCCCCTCCTTTACCTATTTCTAGATTCTCTTATTGCTGGAATTGACAAACATTTTAGTCAAGAAACGACTCAGATAATAGACTACTGAAGTTAAATTGTACGTTGATCTATCTTTACTTCAAAAACTCTTTAACATACCTTTAACCTTATTAAACATGATGAAAACCTAAACGAAATAATTTGGATAATATAAATGAGGGGATTACTTAGCTAATTGATTCTGACGGATTTAAAATATACAATAATTTCTTAACATTAAAGTATTTTTCTGTTATCCCTGCACAGGCTGCTTCTGTATTCATATTCATATTCAATTATTTCCACCTAGCCACAATATACAAAATATACAATACATACATAATAGATGCATTTTTCATACATTGTGCTACAATGTGGAGTTATTCTTACATTCTTACCTGTCAGCGTTTATTTTCTGAGATGGTTCAAGTAAAATCAAAATTAAGAAGCAGCATGTCACAGGAGAGATTAGATTAATTGCTTTTTTATTTATTGAGCAAGATAAAACTAAAACTGTCAATTGTGATTTAGTTATAGATCAGTTTCAAACACTTACATCGGGAACACAAAGAATGAGATTGTAAAAATAATACGTCAATGTTAATTTACTTGTTTACAAAAATACTGCCTTAGTTAAGCTTATGTTTTTATGTAAAAACAGTTTCAGGTTTAAGACAAATGGTATGGTTATTTATTTCCAAGAGCTGTGGTGTGGCCCTCAAGAAAAAGTCTTCAGAGGCATATCTGGCGTGCAGAAAAAAAATCTGTAGTATCATTTCAATATTATTATCTTATATTTCTGGATTGTTAAGTACGAATTTCACGACATGGTCTGATATTATTCAGAATAATGCGAAAGATTTAACCTACATTAAAAATAAAAAAACAATGAAAACAAAAGAAATTCATAATTGACGAAGGAATAGTATTTTGAAACTTATTCTGAAAACTATATCAGATACCTTTCTCCAAAATTGAATTTAAATACGAGCACAGTTTAAATAAATTTTAAAGAAACATAAATAAGGTCCGTTTAAATACTATTTAAAAATGCATAAAAGATATAAAAAAATATGAACGTGTATATTGTTCTTAATTTTTTTTGCAGAATTAATTATTTTTTCTATTTCAACTTCATGATAGTAGTTCTTAATAAAACTGATGTTTTATTTCAGATATGGCGTAAGTCATTTTTTAGGTTAGTCCCGAGTTAATAGTTAACTCACGTTGATACAACCGGGCAAAAGTGGTATATTAATACAACTGACTGGCAGGTACGTGTCATTCATGACATTTTCTTTACCCACCTAGTAATCAGGAGATTACCTACTCTCAGATCAGGAATCTACCTACTTTGCGATGATCGTATAAAAAATAGTGTGTATAACTTGCGCGAAAATTAAAATTTACACTCATGTGTAAATCACAATAGCCTATTTTCTGCACTTATTATACCGTATGTTCATAAAATAAGTCCATCAGGAACGTATAGTGTGGAAATTCAAACGTATGACCGTGACTTGTTTCAGATTTTCAACATTCTGACAAGTGCCAAGTGATAAACTAACCTCTTCTCGCCGCAATGATTTTGTTGGTTCGTTTAACAAGTGTTCTCTTGCACATCAGCAATAACTTTCTGAAGAATCCTGAATCCAGAAGAATAGGATCTATCAAATAAAACTATAAAATATTATTGTTGCCATTTGAAAAAAAAGTAGATGATGTATGTCAGGGGGTAACATACAGGGTATTAATTAAGTGCGTTGACAAACTTACAGGGGTGATTCCTTGATCAATACTAGATGAAAAGTTAATATAAACATTAACTCCCAACGGGTTCGTTTTCAAAATATAGTTTAAAGAAGTTGTAAAAAAAAAATTCAATAACAAACCATCTTACAATAGTACAAAACTTGAATTCCCTACTGCTATGGAAATATTTAACCAAAGCACGTGGTCTCATGCAACTGTTGAAATTGACCACTTCCGACTTCAATGCATGCTTTTATGTACCTTAGAATTGACTGGCGGACTCGTTCACGATTTCTTAATCTTAATCTTCCACATTAAGAATTGGAGTTGGGTATATCAACAATGTTAGGTTCTCCCAAATGAAGAAATAAAAAGGACTTATATGACCTAGAGGGCCACGATTGTGGTCCGGTGCGTTGATTAATGATTAAGTTTTGATTAAATCATTTTTTTAAAACTTCTTTAAACTATATTTTGGAAACAAAAACGTTGAGATTCCATAAGTTTGTATACTTACTTAATAACACCCTGTATTGACACAAAAACGTCATGGTTCTTGGAAGTCGAACAGTATTGAAGAAAGTTATGTCTCTGCATCCAAAAGCAGGTATAGAACAAAACCAAATGCAGCACTCGGGAGTAGGGCCGCTATTGTTCCCTTGAATTGCATCGTCCTCTCAGCTTCACTTTGTGAACGAACACGCAATTCGTGTGAACGAAAGCTTTGCCTTCTCACTCTTACTGTAAATAACTATTTAGAACATGAAACAGCAGTGCCTTCATTACAGCCAAATAAAACATGAAAGTGATTAAAAACAAAAAAGGAATGCCATTTTAAAGGTGTTCAATGAAGTTAAGAGCAATTTAATAAGTCATCACAATCTTATTTACGTGCAAAAAATTCAATGGGAAAGCATTTACTATCAAGCGACTACATAAGAAAATATTGATGGACACAGCGCACGACCGACTTCATACATTATAATATAACCTCAAAACAAAATGTCTTAGTGCGTAACTAAATCGTACCAATAAAAATGTCCCTCTAACATGACCTACCTTACTAAAAGTTGATCGTTAATGGGTATTAATGGATATGTAAGATTCAGACCCCTTCGTACCAGGCGACTAAGTGGTGCGTCTGCAGCGGCGCTCCTCGAAGCAGTATATACTTTCTAATTCTTTTTACTAGGTAACTGAGCGAGTCGGACAGCCAGTGTGAAGGCCCACACTTGATTGAATGCTCTGCTTCAAGAAGTGCCCCGGTGTGAAGCAGGTCTTACCTGAGTGCTATGTTCTGTGATTTAACATATTTGTACTTGTCAGCGAATATTTTAATGTCTTTTTCCTTCAATTTGATCTGAAAACCTAAGTTGTCTACTTTACTTTGCAATGCACCAACATCTTCACTTATTCCTTCTGTGCTCTGCAAGTTAAAATATAGACGATGTATCGTTTTCTCAGTAACCTTGCATCTACATTGAGGGCATGTCTTTGATCTGAAAGTTTCACACTTCATATGCAAAGAATGTAGAAAACTTATACTACCTTTCAATCCATTGTATAAGGCAGGCGTAATGAAACATATGACCGCATGTTGTTGTGTAAGTTTCAGCTGTCGGAGTAAATAAATCGCTGCATATAATACAGTTGATGTTCATGATGAAACTACTGAAATGGATATTATAAATGAAACAGTAATCACATGGCTATGAGAATCAAACTGTAGGTACGTAGTTTTGAACAGACCTTCAAATCCTACGTTTTTCTTTGTTGTTGATACCAACATTTATCGAATAGGTTATATTATAGATACGTACCGTAAGTTCACGTTGCGTTATTTCAAATTATAGAATAAATCGATTCAAGGTGTAAATCAGTTTTATTTTTAAAATAGTAAGTTAAAATAGTTGTGACATTTTTCAGGTGAATACAAAAGATTGGACTTTTATGTCAAATTTTATGTTTTGAAATATGGCAACGTCGATTACATTTAAATTACATGTCGATTACAACAGACGTTCGTCATATGCAACCATATGTGCGCTATTCACTCAAATTTGCTAGTTATAATTTTAAAACAATATAAAATAGAAGGCGGAAAGACTCCATATGGGGTCGATAGCCTATACAAAATTATTTATATACAGTGGGCGCCTAAAGTATGGAATAAATTCATTAAAACCGAAATTTTGAAAAAAAATCTACGAATACATCGATTTTCTTTGACAAAAATACACATGACAGTCGATCTTCAACCATAATTTGTTTTTGAGTAATGACGTCATCCATTGTTCTTTATAAGGACAACCCCCTACGTTACATAAGAAATTTTTCGAGTAAATGACAATTGAAAGTGATAAACGGCAAATCATGAAAAATAAAGCAAAAACGTCATCAGATTTATTTTTCAAAGTGCTTGAGGTTGAAACAAACAATAACCCCGCACGCTATTGAAGGGTGTCCCAAAAAGAGCGCCGGATTTAATTTTAAAGAAAAACTTTTATTTTTGAATTAAGCAAACATTTTTATTTCAACATAAAGAAAAATAGTTCCGATTAAACGTGAAATACACACGTTTAATAATGGCACAGGGTTATTCTGTTGTTGAAATTTTGAATAACGTTTTCGCATAAATGTTGCTGTATTTCACCAATAACGCGCCGTATTTTCTTTTTAAGATGTTCAACTGTTTCAGGCTTATTCTCATACACCTTTTCCTTCACATAGCCCCCCAAAAAAAGTCCATCGGTGTTAGATCGCACGATCTTGGTGGCCAATGTTGTTCGCCAAATCGAGAAATGACACGGCCTGGAAACTTAGTCTGCAGTAACACCATTGTTTCATGTGCTGTGTGGCAGGTCGCACCGTCTTGTTTGAAAAAACATGTCCTCCACATCAATTACATCCAATTCGGGCCACAAAAACTCCGTTAACATTTCGCGATACCGCACTCCATTAACAGTTAGCGCATTTCCAGCCGCATTTTCAAAAAAATACGGCCCAATTACTCCGCCGGCCCAAAATGCACACTAAACAGTTACTCGCGGTGGATGCATTGGTTGTTTGAGTATCACACGACGATTTTCAGCACCTCAAATCCGACAGTTTTGCTTATTTACGTATCCGTCGAGTTGAAAATGTCTCATCCTCATCTGAAAAAAATATTTTCTTCGAAAAATCCGCATTAATTTGATGATGTTCCAACACCCAATCAGCAAATTCATGGCGCTGCGCATGGTCCCTTGGCTTGATTTCTTGCACCAATTGAACCTTGTACGCGGACAAATGCAGATCTGTTACCAAAATTCGTTGCATAGTGATTCTGGAAATGTTTAATTCTTAACAACGATGTCGAATGGTCGGAGGATAATATCCCTTACTGTGGTTATATTTTCGAGTGATCGACAAGGACGACGACGAACAATGATCTTCTGATCCATCAGCGTAAATTTGGTCTCAAATTTTGTAATTAAACACCTCACTGTCGATTCATTTGGCGCATTATTGCGACCGAAAACTTGACGTAATTGGCGAACGGGTTTCGCAAAACTTTCACCATTTTTGTAATGTGTTTTTACAATAATTAAACGTTGTTGGTTTACAACAAAACAACAGGGGGGTGAGTCAGACTCAACCTATACATCAATCACACAACCAAAAGCCATCGTCCAACAAATAAATAACGCCACCCCCACACATAAGATAACAGCCTACAACAGACAACAAAACGCTATTCACAAAGAAAAGATGAAGCAAATTCATAACACACTGACCAACACCTACAGCATCACTCCAACCAACCCCAACTACACACGATACCAACTATCAAACTCATGGGCCCAAGTACAACAACAAATGGGAATCACCAGCAATAACGATGTTATAATAAAAACAAAGGATGGTTTTCTAATCAAAACCAACATCAGCAAACACACTTCAAATCAACTCCTAAACAATCTAAAAGACACACACGCCATACAAACATACTCAGAAACTACAAACTCACCCACACAATCAACAATAAACAACCAACAATTGTCATATTCTGCAATAATCTGCTTCGTCGAACCGGAGATACCCGAGACCGAAATTAGCGAACACTTGACAACACTGCTTTTGCAACACCGCTATTGTAAAAGAATAATCTCCAGAGCCACCAACCAAGAAAGAATTTTGAAGGGCATATACTTTAAACATTGCCACTACCCGGTAGTGGAAAGCCTTGCACCGCAGCCGATTCCGCAGCCATGCGGAAAATGCAATCTCTTCGACCACACGACAGAGAACTGTGCGAGTCCAATTCAATGCGGCAAATGTGCCGGCGCGCACCCGACCCACGCATGTTCGTCATCTCTACCAGAAATATGCAAAAGATGCCTTAAGCCCGGTCACGGTGCCTGGAGCGCGAAATGTGAACTGAGACCGAAGGCTCCAATTGCGGGAATTCCGAATATAAAAATAAGACCCGTCAACAAGAAAACAGCACAATTGGATGGGAAAATCACAACAAATTCACGCATACACTCATCAATCACAATCCACGATCACATTATAAACACATACACAAACAAAATTAACTCAGACAAACATACAGACAGACAAGAACTGATTAAAAAACTAAAACAACGATTCATCGACAATTACAGAGTAGAAACGGTACTGTCGTTTTCGGGTAACCGATTATACATTATAATGTTTGATCTGGATGATCTGGAAGCAATTTCTCCTACGGAGCCTGCTGATGGACTGGGGGTCGACACGGCTACCATCATGGTAAATACCTGTCGGTAGAAGTGGGCCACTCTGGGATGATCAAGCTTCTCTACAATAACATTAATGGATAATCCTCAAAAAAACAACTCCTGTACAATTACATAGAAACTAATGACATAGACGGATGCCTCCTAGTAGAAACCAAGACAAAGACAGACATAAACACTGACTACAGGAACTGGAACACATTAAAACGACATAGACATACCACTCAAAACGCGCGCGGCGGTGTACTAGCACAACTACAACCCCAGTGCCACCTAGGCAAGGCTAACCCTCCTACCCTAACCGTTCCCCTGAATGACTGTCTCCATTTCACAGTTCCCTTTCAAAACGACAGACTGCACATCTTCCTAATCTACATTCATCCGACATCTCCCTTAGAACAGAGCATATTTGTTAAAGCTTCACTTTTCAAATATGCAATCATAATTGGCGACTTTAATCTAAATACACAGAAACGTAGACAGATGCAGACATTCCTTCAAAACTCCGAATTCACTAGACGGCACACAGACCCGACATTTATTATGCCTAACAACAAAGACAGCACTCCTGACATATTCCTACACACTGACAACTTGACAAGTAACATTACTGACGTGGCATTAACCCCGGACCTGTGTTCAGACCACCTGGGCATTATATTTACAGTTGACACAAAAATACAGCCAATACCCATAACCCCAGTAAGGATGCGCAGAATTGAAAAGAACAACTACAAGAACATAGGAGATGACATGACAAACTACTTAACAAACCTAAACTCGGACGAAATAGACTTAGAACAGATCGCGGACTTTCAAGACACATTTACGAATACAATAAATAATCACAGCACTATCACAACACATAAATTTTACAAAAACAGACTGCCAAAATTCATCCTAGGGCTAATCAAACATAAAAGAAAAATATACAGACAGTACATTGTAACACAAGACAGAGAACTCAAGACAAAATTCAATAAACTAAACAAGGACATACAAAAACTAACGCAACAATACAGGACAGAGAAATGGTTGGAAGTATGCCAAGAAATTGAAGCAGACAGAGGGAGAACCTACTGGACAAAAATAAAAAAACTAACTAGATATAAGCAGAAAAACAACATTCAAAAGCTGACAGACGGACTGACAGAAAAATACACAGACATAGACATAGCCAACACATTTGCGGAACATTTTGAAAATGCTTTCACCCCTTCACAAAACCCAGTTTTCGACGACAGGACCTTTACGAACATTAATGACTGGTTCGAGGCTTATAAACGAACAGAGACAGACGACGTAATCCCTGACATAACAGATGACGAATATTACACAGTACTGCATAGGGGAACAAATTCGGCCCCCGGACATGACGCACTAACAAAAGACCTACTAAGGCACTTACCGACAACAACACACGATCACATTGTTAAAATGTACAACTACTGCCTAAAAAACAGCACACACCCAATATTCTGGAAAGAGGGTATTATTATCACAATCCCCAAGACTGGACTAGATAAATCAAAACCAGAAAGCTATCGACCTATTACACTACTCCCAGTTTTGGGGAAAAACCTGGAGAAAATAATGCAGAACAGGATATGGATCCTCATAGAAGAAAAGATACCCAAATACCAATTCGGGTTCAAACCCGGACTGTCGACCATACACCCCCTTTACATTCTGACGAACAACATACAGACGACGTACTTACAAAACAGATATACCGCAGCACTATTCCTGGACATAAAAAAGGCTTTTGACACTGTATGGCACACAGGACTACTATACAAAATGCATACCCTACAAATACCTAGATCCCTCATCCTATTCATCCACAGCTTCCTGACAGACAGACAACTACGGATAAGAATAAACAATTCATACTCAAGATCATTTTCGCCAGAAGAAGGTTTGCCACAGGGTTCTCCTCTCTCGCCCCTCCTGTATAACATATATTGCCATGACATATTAGGAACAGACAACAGGCAGACAGACTTAGAACAGTATATCATACAATACGCCGACGACACAGCATTAATAACACATAAAAAACGACTGGATGACACAATAGACACACTTCAAATACTGACTGACAAAACAATGGACTGGTTCAACAAATGGAGACTCGAACCCAACCCCGCAAAATGCCAACTCCTTATTCCCAACCACAGAATCAATAACAACTCACCGACAATACATGTTAACGGAACGAACGTATACCCCACAACGACGATAAAATACTTAGGAATGACGATTGACAATAAGCACAAATTCGACAAACACTTACGGAACACAAAGCGAGCAAAACATTTTAGATGTCTGACATACGGAGGAAGAGGGATATCCATTAGTACAGTAACAAAAATTTACAAATCCATCTGCAGGCCCATGATTGACTACGGCCAGATCATACTAAAAAATGTAAGAAACACCTGCAAACGAATTACGGACGTAACTGAACGGAAGACATTAAGACTTCTCACTAAATTAAGACATAAGGACAATCATCTTCATAACATATCAAACATAAATTTATACAAGATCACCAAAATCATACCCATCCAACAAAGACTGGACAAACTACGAAATAAATTTCAACAAAAACAGGACAATAGGACAATACTCGACGAATTGTGTATTAAAAGACAAAACAAACGCACTACAAAATTACATCCGACAAAAACGCTTCATGAATCATATTAAACTTCATAACACTCTCTTCACACTATCAAAATAATCACTCATAAATCACATATAGGTAATGTTATATAATATAATATGTAATGTAATGTATAATGTAACGTACGTATAATGTAATGTATTATGTTAGGCAAGGCGGAAAGACCCCATGGGGTCGATAGCCTAATAAAGATTGTTTATATATATATATTATTATATAAAGAGTATGATTTAAGACGGATGCATATGAGCGCATCCCACGCATTATATATTATCTTTTATTGTTCATTTATAATAAAGTTATATTACTAACAGGTTGGCCTTGCCACGACACACTCTATATTCGTATTCCGTACTAACAACATATTAAATTCTAAGTTTTAAAATAAAAGTTCCTTTTTTTAAAACCTACGTTTCGGCCCGTGATACGTATTTGGCGCAGTCGGCAACGGATTCCCAAAATTTAACAATTTGAGCGAATATCAAATTTGTTAAATTTTTCGTTTACGAATTAATTGGGATAGAACCAGCGAAGACTACAGGACTCCGAACTTCGAGACACCGCAGCTTCCCATCGAATCTAAAAGCATCGAGGACCCAGGCAGGATTCCAAACATTGAAACACCGCCCACGTCCAGCTTCGCAGATTCAACTTTCACGGCGCCAGATGGACGGAATATTAGCACTGTGAGTACATAAATTGTTTCGAGTGCCTAAATTCAATTGTCCATTTAATATTCGTTTTCGTCATTCGACTAATGAATGCACGAGACATTGTTGAGACAAATTCGGACATCGAATTGGAGTTGTCAATTCCCTTATCTGATCATCGAGATCGTTCCCGTTCCCCAATAAATCGTCCACAAAATCCCACATTAAACATGGCATTGAAATCAGAGTATTTGGCTATGATTCCCGATTTCGACGGCGAGACAGAATTACTGTCGCGTTTCGTCGAAATCAGCGAAAAATTGGTAAATAAATTTTATAACCCAGCAGATCCCACGGACTTTCAAAATGAGTATTTAATGTCGACCATTCTGTCGAAAATTAAAGGAGAAGCGGCAGTTAATATTTCATCGAACAGGATCACCTCCTGGCAAGAATTGAAAACAGCCTTGTTGAATGCGTATGGCGATAAAAGAGCATTATAGTTTAAATTTTGAAATAACTAATTTTAAACAAAATTTCACTGAAACCTCATTCGAATTTTATAAAAAGGTTCAACACTTGCTGAATTTGCAAGTATCATATGTATGGGCTTATATCGCAACTCAACAAGAACAACATTATCTAATGAACTTTTTTCATGAAAATGCATTGCGCGTCTTCCTCCGTGGTTTAAAAGAACCAATTGGTGCTCAAATTCGTGCAAGGAATCCACTTAATTTAAATGCTGCTTTGAATATTTTAACTAACGAGTTTCAGTTAGATATTACTGTGAATAAATCCAATCTTAATAAAGTCCACGTTTCCCGAATAACTTTAGAAGTAATTATCCCGTAAGAGTTCCTAATAATAATGTAAATAATAATTTTCCCCGAAATAAATATAATGTTCCTAAATTTAATAATTTTACACGACCTCCTAATGATAATCATAATATTCCAAAACCAACCTTTGTTAATCAGAGGGTCGGCACCAGTCAACCTAGACCGACACCCCAATATAGACCCACACCTATGTCGGTGTCTACACAAAATTTAAATTCACCAAATCAAAATAGAGGTTACCAAGGTCGGCCAAATAATTTTATTTCGGAGGAATTATATAATATCGACGAGGAACCAGGCACGGAATCAAATGTTCCTAAACATCCTTTTTTAGCTTTTGAGGGTCCGTCAAACGACCGACCCGAATAGAATTAAATAGTATAAATAATAATGAAAGTCGTCTCCCGTATGTAACCGATCCATTTAATAATTTCAAAATATTAATTGATACAGGTCATTTCAGTAGATACAGTAGCAGGTCATTTGTAAATCCTAAAATTGGATACAAATTGTTCCGAAAACAAATCAGAACCGACCCCTTTCAAGTGTCCAGCGCATATGGCACTACTTATGGAAGGTTTGGCACTACTGTACCACTAAAACGGTTATTTAAATCAAGAGAAGCGAATATAAAATGCTTTATTTTTAACTTTCATTCAAACTTCGACGTATTAATTGGAATCGATAATTTAAAATATTTAAATGTAAATATTAATTTATCTAAAGGTGAAATAAATACACCTGACTGCGATATAAAAATAAATTATAGTAGAATTCGTGGAGACCCGGACGAGAAGTGTAAAGTATCGCCCGGTGCTCGCGAAGAAATTAATTGTTTTAATTCTCAGGAAATTACGGATGTACTAAAGGTACTTGTACCTGGGAGATTCGAACAAATTATTGAAATAGATATCGCAAATATAAAAAAACGGTGATGTAATAATCCCGTATTCAAAAATCGATTCTCTGGAAATACCAGAATATATTACTACGGTAAATAATTATAAAGCAATTTGTACAATAATTAATCCGTCAACAGAAGATCTCAAAATTTGGGTTACGAGACCATTAGTGGTTGCTCCAATCAATGAATATGATTATCAGCAGTTGGGCTCAACACACCCCGATCTTAACCTGTTGAAAAACAATAATGTACAGTTTAATAATTCTCAAATTCGCAATGAGCATATGAATAGCGAAGAGAAAAAAGTTATAATGAATTTAATTAAGGAATATTCCGACATATTTCATGTCGATAATAATAAATTAACCTTTACAAATAAAGTCAAGCATCAAATTAAAACCACGGATGAATTACCCGTGTATAGTAAATCATATCGTTATCCCCAAATTCATAGGGAAGAAGTTAGGAAACAAATAAATAAAATGCTTGACGATAAAATAATAAGACCGTCGCACAGTCCATGGTCTTCGCCAATATGGGTAATTCCCAAAAAACTAGACGCATCTGGTAAGCAAAAATGGCGAGTAGTAATTGATTAGAGCCAATTAAATGAGAAAACAATCGGTGACCGTTAAATCCCTTACCGGACATTAATGATCTACTCGATAAACTAGGGCGTTCTCAATATTTTACGACCCTTGATTTAGCATCTGGCTTCCATCAGATTGAAATTGAAGAAAGTGACACTCCCAAAACAGCTTTTAATACTGAAAATGGGCATTACGAATTCATGCGTATGCCATTTGGGCTGAAAAATGCTCCAGCTACTTTTCAAAGAGTCATGGATAATATCCTGCGAGGAATCCAAAATGAAAAATGTCTAGTCTATATGGACGACATAATAATTTTCAGCACAAGCTTACAAGAGCATGTTAATCGTATAAGAGAGGTATTCGATCGTTTAAGAGAGTCAAATTTTAAAATTCAACTCGATAAATCTGAGATTTTGAGAAAAGAAGTGGCTTACCTTGGCCACATTGTTACTCCTGAAGGTGTAAAACCGAATCCGGATAAAATTAAAGTTATACAAAATTATCCTATTCCAAAAACTACGAAACAAATTAAAGGCTTTTTAGGTATCCTCGGTTATTACCGAAAGTTTATTAAAGATTTCGCTAAATTAACTAAACCAATGACTAAGAGACTAAAGAAAAATGCAATTATAAATGTAAAAGGTATAAATAGTTTCATAACACCTTTAACTATTTTGATAAATAAGACATTAGAGACAGGAAAATTTCCCAAATGCCTAAAGATAAGAATACTAGTACCAATATTCAAAAGTGGAAACCCGGACGATCCAGCAAATTATAGACCAATAACCCTGTTAAGTTTGTTCTCAAAAATAACAGAGAAAGTAATAGCAAACAGAATCATAGACTTTTTTAATAATAATAATTTATTTAACGGAGCACAACACGGGTTTCTAAGAAACCGGTCTACGAATACAGCAATATTTGAATATTTAGATGGTGTGATAGATGCCTTGGAGAAAAGACAAATGCCATTGGGCATTTTCCGTGACTTATCCAAGGCATTTGATACAATGGATCACAATATATTGCTAGAAAAACTGGAGCTGTACGGGGTCCGAGGCGTGTGTCTGAACTTGATTCGAACATTTTTTAAAAACAGATACCAAAAGATTCATGTAAATTGTAAATTCTCTGCTTTAGCCGAGACAAATATCGGGGTGCCACAAGGAAGCATACAGGGACCAATATTATTTCTGATATACGTCAATGACTTACCACAACACCTCGAAGACAAAGGTATTGTAAAAACTTATGCCGATGATACAAACCTACTTGTTCGCGGCACTACCGCTCAGAGTCTTGAATTCAAAACTATCGATATAATGGAAACATGTCAATGTTGGATGGAAATAAATCGGCTGATATTAAATAAATCGAAAACCAAAGCAATGCTGTTTCACTTCGGAAAAATTGGCTTCAATTTAGATTTTATCAAACAACTAGAAATCGAAATCCATTCCCATGCTAAAGTACTTGGAATGGTAATTGACGACAAATTAAATTGGAATGTCCATTGCCAGAACCTAAACAAAAAACTACTGTCTGTGTGTTATGCATTAAGAGTGACCAAAAATTTTGTGGATCAGCACACACTAATAATAATATACAAGACAATATTTGAATCTTTGAATCGTTGTTAAGATACAGAATAATATTCTATGGAAATAGCGTTCAGTCCAAACAAATATTTCGGACACAAAAAAAAGCAATGAGGGTTATATTTGGACTTAAAAATAATGATTCCTGTAGAGGTCTTTACAAATCAGCAAACATATTTACTTTCTACAGTTTGTATGTACTAGAAATTCTAGTATTTAATTTCAAATACAAGAACAAGTTCATTCAATATCACTTTTATCATAACCATAACACAAGAAGTAATCGTAGCTATGCTTATCTTGTACATAGGCTAACGGTCTCGGAAAAATCTCCAACATATAATGGGCTGAAATTCTACAACAACCTACCTCGCGAATTACAAGACATACACGAACTAAACCTGTTTAAAATTAGATTATCTGAATATCTTATCAAAAGGGAATTGTATGACATAAGGGAGTTGTAAACTCCCGCGTATGTCTTATATATCCTAAGTCAAAATGATAATAATTCTGTTGTCGGGGACAGCACGACCCCAAATATTTGTGACCACCTTCATGTTAATGAATGTGCAGATATGTAGCTCAGGGATAGGCATCTAACAACAAGATTCACTCTGCACGGATTCCACCACCTCATCTGCGGCAAACCACATTTCCATTACTTAGAGGAGGATTGCATATGTCGTTTATGCGGAGCTACGATGGACAGGTACCACCTCGCGCAATGTAAACAGAAGGAAGGAAGATCATTATCGCAATTTATTAAATTAAATGACATTTCTAATGTAAAATGGCAACTATGACAAAGTGTACAGTAACACTGCTTTTATTTGTATCTATATGTCTTTATATATAAGGCGAAATAAAGAATATTCTTAGATATGTAGCTCATTGTAATATTATTTGTGTATTCCCTGTACTTCATCATTCGTGAATAAATATTGATTTGATTTGATTTGAAATGATTCGGATTACAAAAATAGCTTTAATTTATGTAAAAATATTCTTACGAACGAACCACTCTTACAATATCCAGACTTTAATACACGGTTTAATTTAACTACAGACGCGAGTAATTTCGCTGTCGGAGCTGTTTTGTCACAAGGAATTATTGGTAGCGACTTACCAATTGCATACGCGAGTAGAACATTAAATGAATCAGAATTAAATTACTCCACAATTGAGAAGGAGCTTTTGGCAGTTATTTGGGCCACGAAATATTTTCGACCATATTTATTCGGGCGAAAATTTAAAATAATAACGGATCATAAACTGTAACGGTCTGGTTTTGCCTCCGACAGAAACTCCCTTTTTATTATTAATTGCGTGCACAGACCTCCACCGTACGCGACCATACTCACACGTTTTTTTTGGACGTGACGTGTTTTCCCGTCCTGCGTGTGATTTTTAAAAATCGTCGCGAGACGCTGCCACGAGGAGAAACTAGTTACCTTTCCTATAGTGCGGACGTGCCACGAGGTTACCGTTTTCATTGGTATATCACCATCCGGTTTCCGGGATATAAAACGTGAACTCATTTAACCACCCTTAAGGGGATTGACGGCACCAAGTACAAGGCAAGGGAGGGTACTATACGACTCAACTCCATACGCTCACAATATCAGAGCGGTTTTTTTTGGGTAAGGGCTAAGTAACCCAGCCAGCCAGGTTCTTGGCTAGGGGCAACAAACATCCGGCCAGAGTGGTTCCGAGAATTGGAATCCAGCGACGATCGACGATCGCCGGCCGTCCGCCCGTCATAAGAACCAGCCCGCCAGCGAAGTCGCGGACGAGAACCGCAGCCCAGTTCTATATATTTTATTTCTTGTTCTCACTTATTTTAATCTCATTTTGATATATCGTTTTTTTTCTTTTGTGTAAAATTTGCGTTACGTGTTTCGTGCCGTACGAGTTTTGCGCTTTTGTAAGAAAAGGGTGGCTCCAACGGCTCTTAGCATCACGCGTTTACGAGTTCGCGGTATTCGGCCGAACCCTGCGTGATAAGGTCGCGGGAGGAGGTATTTATTTCAGGAAGCGTAGGCACGGTGTCCTGTCTTTTGTGTGAATAAACGCAGATATTTTACACCACAAAATTCACACCTGTCATTTTTTGTTCCCCCCACGTTTTCTCAATCGGGCATTCCTTCAGTTTAACTTCCTGTTCTCACTGCGAGATATAAATCTGGTGGTGTGGGTGCCAGATGGTCAGCCGTCGCAACAGTTCGTAATTTCTGAACTTCGCTGACTGTCTGCCGTCAACCCACGCAGGTAGGGTGGAGCCTCCCTTTGCGACGAAGTAGTGGCGAGGTTAAAATTACGTGGAGCCTTTTTTTAACCCCCCCACTCTCCGACACCGAGAGCCGGCCCTCGTCGCTGCTTCGAAGGGACCCTCCACTTGCTCCACGGCCTAACGCGCTGATTGCCCTTCAGGCACGTTACAAAACCCCTACAGTGGCTCATGTCCCTTAAGGACCCTAGTTCAAAACTTACCAGATGGCGAATCAAATTATCAGAATATGATTTTGAAATAGTATATAAACAAGGCGTATTAAATAAGAATGCGGACTTCCTGTCTAGGCTAGAGATAAACGTTCACGACGAAAACAAAGACGCAAGCAGATTTTACTTAAGGTCATTTGATGAAGGTCTGCTTGATAATGGAGAAAATGCACAATGCACAGAGTCATTAATTGTTGAAACTGGGGAACCAGACGAAATTGATAATGATAACATTAATAATGAAAATGATAATCATACAGTACATTCAAATATTTAAAATCCAATCATCACAATCCCTGTAATAGAAAAATCAGTCAATATCGGAGATAACAAAATTTTTATATCAGAAGTAAATTATACCCCGGGAAAACCCAAAGTGATAAAATCATTCGATAATAATAAAATGAGACTAGTTGTGCAATTCTCTCAATCATCATTCGTAAATGATGTAATTAAATTCGTGAAACAATTCATAGTCCCAAAGGTAAAATATTGTCTATATTTTGAGAGCCCGATTTATGAGGAATTATGTGTAACCTTACAAACTTATCTTAAGAACTCTCAAATAAATTTTGTTAGATGTACCGAAAAGGTAAAGGATGTTGAAGATAAGGACGAAGTCCTAAATATTATAAAAAATTACCATGAAGGTAAAACTAATCATAGAGGAATCGATGAAACAGAAAACAAGCTAAAACGTCGTTTTTACTGGCCTGATATGCGCCGCACTATCCAAGAATATATCAATAATTGTGAAATTTGCTTACTTAGTAAATATGAAAGAAATCCATTAAAACCAAAATTTAATTGAATTCCAACACCGGTAAAACCGTTTGAAATAATTCACATCGATAGTATTTCTTTAGTAGGATCCAAATTCCTTACACTAATAGATTCATTTTCAAAATATACTCAAATTTATAAACTAAGTTCGTATCAAGCAATAGAAATTGCAAACAAACTAATTGTATTTTTCAGTCACCACGGTATTCCTAACCAAATAATTGCAGACAACCATTTAGAGTTTGTGACGTACCTGAAGGGCAGTCGGCGCGTTAGGCCGTGGAGCGAGTGGAGGGTCCCTTTGAAGTAGTGACGAGGGCCAGGCTCTCGGTGTCAGAGAGTGGGGGGGTTAAAAAAAGGCTCCACGTAATTTTACCTCGTTGCTACTTCGTCGCAAGGGAGGCTCCACCCTACCTGTGTGGGTGGACGGCGGACAGTCAGCGAAGTTCAGAAATCACGAACTGTCACAACGCTGACCGTTTGGCGTCAACACCACCAGGTTTAAATCTCGTAGTGAGAATAGAAAACTGTAAAACTGTAACTGAAATGAATGAAATAGAAAACTGTAAAGAGAAAACGTGGGGGGAGCAAAAAATAACAGGTGTGAGTTTGGTATGGTAAGATGTCGGCGTTTATTCACACAAATCAAGACGGACACCGTGTCCTGCGCTCCTGAAAACAAATATCTCCGAGCGCCACCCTTTCGCGCAGGGTTTATTCTATTCGGCCGAATAAAACAAGCTCCTAATCGCGCGATTGAAAGGGCAGAGGGAGCGACCTTTCTCGTACACTAGCGCAAAACACGTACGATACGAAACACGTCGACGCAATTTACACACAAAACAATAATCAGCAAAAATGGCTCAATCGAGCCCACAAAAAGAATTATATTATTGGAATTTGTATCTGGCCTGAGTTCCGGGTGGTCGTCGCTGGTGACTGCTACAGCTCCGGAAGGGCGACGGCTCGCGTCGTAGACCTGGAGCTCGCTCGCGGCCTCCAGCCAGGAATGTTCCGGCCGAGCTGCCTAGCCCGCAGCTAAACGCCTAGAAACGCATGGCCTTAATCAAAATGGCCGGACACGTGGCTTCACGAAGAGGAGAGGAGATAACTACTTACTCCGGTGTTATGAGCGTGTTCTCTGCCCTCCAGTCGATGCCTCAATCCCCCTCAAGGGTGGTTAGTTGAGAACCGTTGATTATTCCCGTAAAACGGATGGTGAAATACCTTATCTGCAACGGTTCTTCTGGCACGATCTATCTTGGGCACGAGTCAATGTAGTTCTCCTTCGTGGTGGCGCTTACGCCGGTGAATTTAAAAATCGCTCACCGGGGAGACGCGTCACCACAACAAAAAAAATGCAAGCATGGTTGCCTACCGTGCAGGTCTACACGCCAGTTAATTTATTAAAAAGCCGTTTCCTGCCAACGCTATTTTTGGACCGTTACAAGTTTAAAAATTCAATAATTAAAGAATTATTGGAATTACATAAAATTAAATTAGATTTTATCAGTTCTCAGCACCCAGAATCAAATGGGATGGTTGAACGTGTTCATTCCACAATAATTGAACACATCCGTCTGTTTAATAATCAAGACCTATACAAAAAGGAACCGATAGAAATCAAAGTTAATTATGCAATTCTTGGATATAATAGCTCGATTCACTCTACTACCAAATTTACGCCATTAGAGGTAATCACTGGTCATAAGGATACTCCAGACCCAGGTAATATTAATGAAAATACTAGAATTATTAATGATTATATTATGAATCACAAACGCAAAGTAAAATTAATGTACGACAAACTAAATGAGCATACACAAATTAATAAAGAAAAAAACTATTAATAAAAGAAATGAGAGCCGCGAAAATTTGCCTAATATACCAACAGAAATATTTGTAGCAAATAAGCAAAAACAATCTAAGACGAAAAATAAATATAAGAAAGAAGAATTACAATGTATCAATCCAGAACTAAAAACTGCGAGGATAAAGACTCGACACCATAATAACGTCAAGAAAATCCACCTGTCTAATATTAAAAGACTAAGCTTAAAATTCAAGCAGAAAACTGATCAGATCGGTATAAAAGAAATCAATTATAAAAATTGTCGAAACTATGTGAATAATGGAAATGGTAGAGAAAATATAGTAATCAAAAATGTAAATGAAATACAAGACGAATTGTTCTTTGCTCCAAGAGAGTTTTCACTAGCACACTGTGTTTCTACCGATTTACATATGAACGCTGGCATAGCGTTGCAATTTAAAGAAAGATTTGGAAGAGTAGAATTACTTAAATCCCAAAAACCTGAGGTCAATTCGTTGTGTTTCTTAAAAGAAGAAGGACGGTACATAATTTATTTAATAACAAAACAAAATTATTACGATAAACCAAGTTACGAAAATTTATTTAACACCTTAATAAAAATGAAAGAATTTTGTCAATTAAGGGGCATCACCCAATTAGCTATACCTAAACTAGGTTGCGGTTTAGACAAACTAAATTACGAAATTGTAAAACCTATGATTGAATACGTATTCAAAGATTCAAGTATTAATGTCCACATTTACATTGGCGAAAATAAAATGAGTAATTCTCTTCCAGGTCGATCCTCGTCTCCTTGACGCAGGCTACTGTAATAAAGAATATTTCTCAATTTGAAAAGGATTTCGATAATTATAATAGAATATTAAATTTCACTCGCGATGCGATTGATAATAAAGTTAATAATTTCCGCATACATAGTATGTCCGGAAATAAAAACCGAAGAGGCCTAATCGACGGACTAGGCACTATTGTAAAAACTGTAACAGGAAATTTAGATGCCAGAGATGGTGAACGTATTGATGCAATATTAAATCATTTAAAAACTAACGAACACCAAATTGCAAATCAGTTAAAATACGGGTACAGTTTAA
The DNA here is from genome assembly GCA_951805005.1 of Othius punctulatus. Taxonomy (NCBI): domain Eukaryota; kingdom Metazoa; phylum Arthropoda; class Insecta; order Coleoptera; family Staphylinidae; genus Othius; species Othius punctulatus. Next base: position 76,871,042 of record OX638139.1, read on the forward strand.
GTACCCAATTAATTAAGAAATTTAATAATACTATCAAAAGTATTGAACACAATGAGTCAAACTTGAAGTCGAGGATCATGCAATTGAAGTGCAATTTTGAAAGGTGAAGTTGATCACCAACACGTCTCCTATACAAAAGATTTGTTTAACCAATTAATCATATTTTACACTATTATTCTAAATATCTTCAAAAATATCGAGGACTTAATTTTGTTCTGTAGAGCCAAAATCTTGAGCCCTAGTATTATTGATTTGAAAGATTTATTCTCTGAAATTAAGAGAATATCATACTTTTATAACCAACTTTGAATTAAAATCTGATAATATTCTAGATTTCGAATTCATGATTAATGTTAATTGCAAAATTGAATCAATGCGAATAATTTATTTTCTGTCTCTCCCAATAAATTATGAGCTTAATCTTGAATTGTACTATTTAAATCCAATTCCCTCTAAACAATCGACCGAGTTTGTCACAATAATACCGAAGGTCAAGTATTTATTGAAATCAAACGATGACATTTGGCCTCTTAACGATTTATGCCTTCGAGGTGCAAAATACTATCGGTGTCCAAGTTACCTGATTACCAACTATAAGGCCCAATGTGAAAAACAAATTCTTTTAAATAAAAACTACGATAAGTGTCAATACACTAATCTCAAAATCGACAAAAATCATTTTGAGATAATACCGATAATAAATCAATATCTGGCCGTATTCCAAACTCCAGAAGAACTCAAATTCCGCTGCAAGGATGAAACTGAAGTGAAAAAACTTACTGGAATCTACCTAATCAAGAAAGAAGACTGTCTGCTCTTCTTTAGAAATCAAGAAATTAATCATCACGGCCCAACATTCGGGAGCCCTGTTGTTATCAACGGCAACAACATGCTCCTGTATAAATCAAACTATACAGGGTTTAAAATAAAATTAGACAAACTTAATTTAGAAGATGTTCCAGTAATCCAGCAGCTACCACTCGATTTGGAAACCCCAGACTTCTACACCCCGAGTATTTGGACCACCTTCCTGTACGTCGCCATCATTGGAGTCTTAAGCTACATAGCTGTAAGAAAAATTAGAAGAAGACGGCAACAAGGATCAACAACGGACCCAAATCTTCAACTCCCAGGCGACGCCAGAATCTGAGGGATGAGGAGTTACCTGAGGTCACAAACAATCAGATTTTTAATATTATATAAAGAGTATGATTTAAGACTGCATATGAGCGCATCCCACGCATTATATATTATCTTTTATTGTTCATTTATAATAAAGTTATATTACTAACAGGTTGGCCTTGCCACGACACACTCTATATTCGTATTCCGTACTAACAACATATTAAATTATAAGTTTTAAAATAAAAGTTCCTTTTTTTTAAAACCCACGTTTCGGCCCGTGATACATATTTTATATACCGGGCTTTTTTTTCGTTATTACACATATGATTGTCAATGTATAACTGGTTGCCTGCATCTACCCGTAAGGAACATGTTCAAACACATTTCGTCCGTGAAAACATGCACATGAACATTTTTGTATGCTAGTTCAGATTAAGTTGAAAACATTTTAATTGTTCAAGCAGTTTAGAAATTATTATAAAAAAACTAAAAATCGCATTTTTTTAAAATTATGCTTAAATTGCAATTAGAGTTTTGTACAGCTTGGGATAATAGCAGGCGGCTTATAGCGGGTGTCCCAACAAGAGCGCCGCATTTAAATTTACCGCCATTTTGTTAATACGAGTTGTACGGTGATTGTTTTTACAGTTGTCACGTACAGATCACGCGATTTAAGAATATGGAGAAGTATTCAAACCAACAAGGTTTAATTATTGTAAAAACACATTACAAAAATGGTGAAAGTTTTGCGAAACCCGTTCGACAATTACGTCAAGTTTTCGGTCGCAATAATGCGCCAAATGAATCGACAGTGAGGCATGAGGACACTTAGATATTGACATTTATGAACACTTATTATCAAAATTAACAGTTTCCAATTATTTTACTCATAGAGGCATCCTCTAGGTACAATTTGAGATGTAACTCTTTGAGATGTATCTTATTCCTAAGAGAAGTTATAGACAGATTTCAGGCTACCTTTTAGAGATCAAAATTTTAGAAAAAAATGTTTTTCTTGAAAACTATATAATAATATACGGGGTGTTCCATTTAAAATAAGAATCTTGGTGCTACTTCCGGTGGAACCGGAAGTGATAGAAAGTTGAAAATTTTTCACATGAGGATAACTAATTCAACCGTGTGACGAGGATTTTTTTGAAATTTTTATTACAACGGCAACCCCGTAAACTTTTAACGAACGGTTTAGCGTAGACACCCTGTATACAGGGTTAGTCAATAGAACGGGCAGGCTCGATTACACCTACACCGTAAATGATATCTAAATGAACCAAACGACACTGCAAACTAGAGGTCAAGGTGCAGTTTGTAAAATTATTTTGCGATATACAGGGTGTTCCATTTTTGCAGAGCACCCTTGGACATAGTTTTTTTAAATGGCACCCCCTGTATAAATTTACATATTTGAAGTTGCCCTTTTTAGGGCTTTATAAATTCGTTTAGTTTTTAAAATTCTCTTTAACCGTTCAGTAGTTGTTTATATTTTTCTAAAATTTAATGCATTTACAGGCACTTATTAAAAAAATCACAGGGCACTTATTTTCTAGGATATCGGGTTGGGAATTTGCCAGATCCTAAACAACTGTCTGGGGTATCTTTTGGCGGCAAGATCGTCGATTTGCATTGTGGCATCATCTTGCTGTGGGACATTCATTTTGGTAAACTTTGAAGAGCCATAACTTAATTTTTTTAAATGGCACAACTTATATTTCATTATTTAGTCGTATTCAGCATCTCAATTTACATCTGTTTCACCTCTTATATTTTTTCTTAAAAATTCATAATTTGTGAAATAATTTGGATTTTCTGAAAAATGAACCCAGATCTCATTGATATAAACTTAACGTGCATTGAATATCAATTGTTTCCATCATGTCAACGTCAAAGTGACATTTATTGTACAACACGTTATAATTTTTGTCGTGAACATAAAATTTTCGCGTGAAAATAAGCAGGAAATAATTAGAGAGGCTTTCCGTAGCATTGATCATGCCACTTTAGAAACAGTGAATGATTCATTTTTTAAAAGAATTGACGAATGTATTTCACAAGAGGGCCGTCATTTTGAACACTTTTTAAATGATATTGTAGGACTTTATCGGTAGCGACGTTATGTGTGGTGAGGAACGCGCGCAGAGCAGATGTTAAGTTGGTAACGCACAGAGCAGACAGGTGTGTGTAACTGCTCAGCAGAGAGTACAGCAAAATATAGACTCAATTATTAGTGCTGTCAGAAAGAACCGGGTACCCGGGTACCCGGTTCTGGGAGCCGGGTTTTACCCGAGTTTTAAAACCCGGGTACCCGGAACAGGGTTTTAAAACCCGGGTACCCGGACCCGGGTTGTAAGACCCGGTTATAACCCGGTGTTATAACCCGGAACCGGGTTTCAATATTTATAACCCGGATACCCGAATCCGGGTACCGGAACTGTAAGACCCGAAATCGAGAACCAGTGTTTAAATGCCTGGTCATTACAATTGAAAAAAAAAACTAGAGTTAGACTATAAAACCTGCGCTAAATACGTTTTTTTATAAATTTAATGTTGAAATTGATTAATACATAATTAATACCTAATTTGGTGAGTTTCAAATGTTTTAAATTTATTACAATACTCTTATTAATTAATTTATACTCACAATATTAATCAAAGTGTAGAGCAGCAATTGTTTACGCACATCGACGTATATTTTATAAATCTTCCTTCATTATAGCGTACATATTTAGAATGAACATTATTGCAGAAGTATTTCAATATGCATCAATTGGTTTTTAGTTGCGTTTTGATATTTGCCAAACCTTCCGTATTAATGTAAATCGCACTTGTTGATATAATAAGCATAGCAAAATGATTGGGAATGAAAACTAAAATTAGACAGGTAACTAATAAATTAAAAAGTAATACTAGTGAAATAAAAAGTTTTTTGACGGACATAGGCGGTGTTCTGTAATTTATCTACAGTTAAATATTGGCATACTGTATGATACATTGTTTAGATATGGACGGGTAGTTTGTAGTTGTAAAGTGCCAAAATTTGTAGCAAAGACAGAGCAATATTTATTTGCACAGAACTATACTTACATTTAATTACGTGATCAGGTGAGCTACGGTAACTATTTATTAATGGCTTAATAATTTAAATAATGAATATGATTTCTGATCTCATACTTCACGAATAGAACAAATTCATGATTTTTTTTTGTGATACACTAAATACCTTTTTGCATTTTAATATTTAATTTTGAAAATTATATTCACTGTCTTCACAAAGTCATATACATAGTACACTGCTCAACAAAATTAGGGGAACACCTATAAAAAAGGGATAAAAATGTTTTTTTTCTTATAGTAGCTGGTATTTTTATGCTTATTTTGAGTACATGGTTTTAAAATGCCTTTCTCTGTTTAAATAAACATGAATTAAGATTAATCAGAAATAATGAATTTCGTATAGTTGTTAAATTTCTATTTTAACCCTTTTTTAAAGGTGTTCCAGTAATTTTGTTGAGCAGTGTATAAATAAAAATATACACTAGCATATCTTAAAAGTATTTGTTTAAGTTTATTGCTATTATCAATATTTAATGGATGCAATACTTATTATTTACTTACTTTCCTTATTATTATCCTTATCCTTATTCCTTATTTACTTTCCGGCAACAGAATGTATATAATCATGTTCGACAAACAAGCATCAGATAGCATACCACCGACAGAACCCTCAAATCATACCACACAAGCCACCATGCATGTACAGAACGATCGACCAACCATCATATACGCAAACATTAGCTGCCCCAGTAACAAACGGACGCCAATAAATAATTATATAGAGAATAACAACATTCAAGGTTGCCTTCTTTTCGTAGAAACAAAGACCAAAACCGACACAAACGAGACATACAAGAACTGGGAAATCACACAAAAACAAGGACACATCAACATCAACGCACGAGGAGGGATAGGTATCCTCCACACCGCACGTAGAGCCAACCCGCCAGTACTGAACAACCCACAAAATGATCGCCTCTACTTTACGATCCCATTTGACAATGACAAACTTCACATCTTTCTGATATACATTCAACCACACACACACCAATCGAACAGAACATCGCCATAAAAGCACCTCATGAATAGATATTCGACTATCATTAGTGACTTTAATCTAAACCCCAAGAGGAGACGTCAACTACAAACGTTCATAAATAACTCTGACTTCAGAAGACAATACACGCACAACCAACACTCATCATGCCCAACAATAATGACACAATCCCAGGTATACTACATGCATACTGACAATCTAACAAATAATATAACATACATCGAAGTAGCACAAGACCGTTGCTCAGATAACTTGGCTATTAAATTTACATTTCAACTAGACCGACCACGAACTGCCGAAACAATCAAGACAAAATTCAGTCTCAAACTCACAAATACAAAAGCAGTAAATACATTCATGCCGACATACCTGAACGAAATCGAAAGAAAAGACATAGAACTACATCACCTAACGGAATTTTAGACAAAACTCACTAGCTCTATAATAAAACATAGCCCCTAAACAAAACGAAACATTTTACAAACACAAAGTACGTAAGTACATACTTACACTAATCAAGTACGAGTGACAAACGTGCTGAAAATACACTCTGACAGGAGGCAGAAATACAAAAACAATAATGAATAGACTAAACAAAACCATACAGACAATGACATGGCAATAAAAGGCACATACATGGTTCGAAGTATGCAAAGAAATTGAGAGAGACCGAGGAACAACCTATTGGACTAAAATTAAACGACAGACAAAATACAAAAAGACGTTACATACAGCTACACTCCAACAAGGTATTAAAAAAAAAAAAAATACGACAGACGAACATATGGCATACGCCTGCGCAAACCACTTCACATCTGCTTTCACCCCCATCGACGACCCTACATATAACAACGATAACTCCACAAACGTGAACGACTGGTACGATAGACATTGTAACCAAAACACAGCGGGATAGGTATCCACCACACAGCACGTAGAGCCAACCCGCCAGTACCGAACAACCCACAAAATGATTGCCTCTACTTTACGATTCCATTTGACAATGACAAACTTCACATCTTTCTGATATACATTTCAACCACACTCACCAATCGAACAGAACATCGCCATAAAAGCACCCCATGAATAGATTTTCGATTATCATTGGTGAGTTTAACCTACACCCCTAGAAGAGACGTCAACTACAAACGTTCATAAATAACTCTGACCTCAGAAGACAATACACAACAACCAACACTCATCATGCCCAACAATAATGACACCATCCCAGATATACTACATACATACTGACAATCTAACAAATAATATAAGAGACATCGAAGTAACACCAGACCTTTGCTCAGATCACTTGACTGTTAAACTTACATTTCAACTAGACCGACCACGAACTGCCGAAACAATCAAGACAAAATTCATTCTCAAGCTCACAAATACAAAAGCAGTAAATACATTCATGCTGACATACCTGAACGAAATCGAAAGAGAAGACATAGGACTACATCACCTAACGGAATTTTAGACAAAACTCACTAGCTCTATGATAAAACATAGCCCCTAAACACAACGAAACATTTTACAAACACAGACTACCTAAGTACATACTTACACTAATCAAGTACAAGTGACAAACGTGCTGAAAATACACTCTGGCAGGAGGCAGAAACACAAAAACAATAATGAATAGACTAAACAAAACCATACAGACAATGACACGGCAATAAAAGCCACATAAATGGCTCGAAGTATACAAAGAAATTGAGAGAGACCGAGGAACAACCTATTGGACTAACATTAAACGACAGACAAAATACAAAAAATACATCACGTACACCTACACTCCTACAAGATATTAAAAAGACATACGACAGACGAACATAAGGCATACGCAAACCACTCCACATCTGCTTTCACCCCCATCGGCGACCCTACATATAACAACGATAACTCCACAAACGTGAACGACTGGTACGACAGACATCTTAACCAAAACACAGACAATAAGGAACCACCAAACATAACAGAAGACGAATACTATGACATACTAGATACAGGTAAAACACCGCCCCGGACAAGATCTTACCACAAAACAACTTCTTCGAAGCCTATCATACGAAATACATAAACACATAATATCTATTATTTCATGATAAAATAGCGTAATATTTAAACAGACTTAAATCATACTAGTTGCTGATTAAAATATTCCTAAAATGTAGTAACGTGTGAGACGCTGTGTTACACATGTGAGACGCTGTGAGACAGCTATAAGACACCTCTGAAACAGCTGTGAGACACCTCAGAGACAGCTGCGAGACACCTGTGAGATACCTGTGAGACACCTGTTGGTGGTGGTGGTGCTGTTGCTGGTGTGGAGGTGGTGGTGATGCTGTTGCTGGTGTGGAGGTGGTGGCGATTCTGTTGCTCATGTGGAGGTGGTGCTGGTGATGGTGCTGGTGATGGTGGTGATGGTGGTGATGGTGTGGAGGTGTTTTTTATTTATTATCTTATACTTTTGACATATTGTATGTATATTTAAATACTATTGTACATATTTTTAAGGATTTTTCTTTATTTAATATGTTGTCCTCTCTATGCACTATGGAGGGGGTGAATAAAATAAAGTTTTTTTCATTGTATTATTATTTTTTATTACCATATAAAATATTCATTACATAGTTGTAAGTACTTTAACATTTCTATGGGAGGGGCGGAGGGGCGATCATTCGGGAGGGGCGGAGGGGCTGGTGGGGCTTCGGGAGGGGCGGACGGGCGGGTGATGGTGGTAGCGGAGGGGCTTCACGAGGGGCTGGTGATGTTGATGGAGGTGAAGGGGCTTCGGGTGGGTACGGCGGTGCTTCAGGAGGGTACGGAGGTGCTTCGGGAGGGTCCACATACTAGCGCCCAATTGTAAGCTAAAAATTAGGCCTAATTTTATTGGCTAAAAATTAGGCCTAATTTTTTTACGTTACTACATTTTAGGAATATTTTAATCAGCAACTAGTATGATTTAAGTCTGTTTAAATATTACGCTATTTTATCATGAAATAATAGAAATTATGTGTTTATGTATTTCGTATGATAGGCTTCGAAGAAGTTGTTTTGTGGTAAGATCTTGTCCGGGGCGGTGTTTTACCTGTATCTAGTATGTCATAGTATTCGTCTTCTGTTATGTTTGGTGGTTCCTTATTGTCTGTGTTTTGGTTAAGATGTCTGTCGTACCAGTCGTTCACGTTTGTGGAGTTATCGTTGTTATATGTAGGGTCGCCGATGGGGGTGAAAGCAGATGTGGAGTGGTTTGCGTATGCCTTATGTTCGTCTGTCGTATGTCTTTTTAGTATCTTGTAGGAGTGTAGGTGTACGTGATGTATTTTTTGTATTTTGTCTGTCGTTTAATGTTAGTCCAATAGGTTGTTCCTCGGTCTCTCTCAATTTCTTTGTATACTTCGAGCCATTTATGTGGCTTTTATTGCCGTGTCATTGTCTGTATGGTTTTGTTTAGTCTATTCATTATTGTTTTTGTGTTTCTGCCTCCTGCCAGAGTGTATTTTCAGCACGTTTGTCACTTGTACTTGATTAGTGTAAGTATGTACTTAGGTAGTCTGTGTTTGTAAAATGTTTCGTTGTGTTTAGGGGCTATGTTTTATTATAGAGCTAGTGAGTTTTGTCTAAAATTCCGTTAGGTGATGTAGTCCTATGTCTTCTCTTTCG